>CM057459.1:7882500-8220000 GCA_016271365.2 Neoceratodus forsteri | reverse complement strand
GCAGACTGAGAAGCTAGCCCTTTCCTTTTGCATTTTAGGGTAAAACTTTATACAGAGATAACAACTAGAAAAATCATGGTCTGGACCCAGGCACTAAGCACAACTTGTGGCAGCTTGCCTCTGCCAGGAGCTAAAAATAAACTATACAATTTTTAAAGCCTGTAGGTTCTGTCTTATTTTTGGGTCTGTCAGTCATGCCAAGCACTGAAGACCCTGAGAAAATGTTTCTGTTCCAAACAGAAAAAAAAGAAAATATAATAAACCCAAGAAACATTAAATAGGGCTATGAAGTGAAAAAACGCAGTTTGGTTCCTCAACAAAAAAACACAAAAAAAATGCAAGTTAAAATTTACCTTAGAAGAGGTTTCTTAGCTAGAAATACCAAAAAGGTTGTCTCGGTTCCCTAACAGGTGTCAGCATGGCTAAGTTGGTAGCACATCCACCTCTGGTCCAGAAGGTCGTGGGTTCTTGTCCCACACTGGGATTGGACTCGTACCTAAAAATGCTGGCACCTGAGTGCAGTATTAGGGGGATGCTGTACTGTTGGGGTGTGCTGTCCTTTGGATGAGACGTTAAACTGAGGTCCCTTCTACCCATCCTGGTGTTGTCCAGGTAGAAGTAAAAGAACCCAAGACACTCTTCGCAAAAAAGAGTAGGGTATTTTCCTCGGTGTCCTGGCCAATATTCCCCTTCCTGTAAAACCAGTTCATGCAATTGTCCAGGCTGTGTGTGAGTGCTGGTCACCATTACACATTCAGTCACTTCAATACCAGTCTAACATTGCTTGTAAAGCGCTTTGGGATACATTGTGTATAAAAAGCGCTATATAAATGCTGATTCTTCTTCTTCTAAAGGAGGAAACAAGAATAATTTAGAGTATAACTGCAAAGTGGTTAAGGAAAAGTTATTTTTTTAAGTTTACTTTTAAAAGATTAAATAGCGGTTACCTTTAAAGCAGGAACCAAGCCGAGAACAGCCTTCTGCAGTTCCTGGGGAACCAGAGAAAAATTAAAACTTACACAATAAAATACAGATGACAAGCCATCTAACACAGCGTATCGAATAGTAAACTAAAACACTTAAACACTACAAAATATTAAAACAAACTGTAAACCAGACAGAAGTGTACAGAAGACTTCAGGGTGACTGTTCTCTTCAGGCAGAAAAATAAATCTGAGTGCAGGAGAGAGCATGACCACACAGCGGAGTTTGAATTCCATTCCAAATTCTATAATTTGCATAAAATTCTAAAGTTCTGGGGGGGCGCTGTTGAGCACTACTACTGAGCAGACATGGCTCCGTCGAGCTCTGCAACTATAATACTTAAATTATAAAAAACTTCAATACTAAAGAGACCTCATCTATATACTTGGCATCTTTGAAATCCTGATGTTGAGCTGAAGCTCCTGACACCAAACCTGAAGATGGGGCGCACAAACGAAAGCGGTCCGGGGGAGCAAAAATGCAGGTCGTTACAGATCATTAGGTCGTGCTTAATGTACCTGTTAGCAGTTCTGGCGAACCGCCCTGGAAAGCCCTACAGGCGGTCATGCAGGCCATCGACAATAAGGTGGAAACCGTCCTGCCGAGATTGGGTGAACAAGATCTGAAGATTGAGGTGGCCAGTAAAACTGCCTCCTCAGCCAAAAACCAAGCAATTAGAGCCCTCTCGACTGCAGCTAAACTCACCCAGGAAAATGGGCAATTAAAATACCGACTAGAGGCACTAGAAAATATTAACAGGGCACCGAACGTCAGAATAATCAGGCTGCCAGAGGGGTCGGAGAATCCAGATCTTCTGTCCTTCCTACAATCCTGGCTCCCTTCGGCATTGCAGCTTGATAAGGAAATGGGGGCACAATTCCTAAAGGCATACAGGATATCATCGCGATCAGCTGGGGAACAGAAGGAACTGCCTCATACGGTTCTGTTGGTAACAGCGAGTGCAAATGTGAAGGAGCAGATACTTCAGGCCGCTCGAAATACGGAAAGCCTAAATTTTGAAGGTCAGACTTTGCATTGTTTCCTGGACTTGTCATACGCCACAAGGGCCCGCAGGAAGAGATTTGATGGGGTTCAAGCCATGCTTAGGAGCTTAGGTGTGGCCCATTCACTGATGATGCCGGTGCACCCGAGGATTTTCTACGGGGGTCATACTTTTCAATTCTCTGACCCAGAAGAAGCAGGCAAGTGTGTACAGCAAATACAAAAGGAATTTAAGGCCTCTAGTGCTGCAGCCCGTCCAGATTCGGATCAAGAGTCAGAACCTGAGGACACTTTCTGTTAGAAAAGCTTTCTGAAAAGCCAACCACGTGGGTTAAATGCTCTAAGAGTTTGAGTTTAAAAGTTTCTATGGATTGCCTTAAAAGACACTAAAATTTCCCTAATATCATGGTGGGGTTACTTAAGAAAGGCCTCTGTCTTTCTTGCATAAGGATTGTTTAATAGGGGAGTAGGGTTTTTGCGTCCATGTTACTTAAACATAGCCTTGATAAGTATATTGCTACTTTAGTATTTTATTTATTCAAATTAGTTTATTCTCTAATGAAAGTTGTTGGAGTTTGAGGGGGCACACTAAGATTTCCGGTGGGACATATGTTCGGAATCGTGGCCTAATCAACATTGGAAGTTGAATTTTTCCTTCCTCTTGGACATTATTATATGGAGTGGCCGTTTTTCTTGTAGAAGTGCAGCTTTTGGGTCATATTTTTCTTGCCTGAACCAGTGTTGAAATACCTCCCGAGTTACGTAAGCTATATGTCTAGACTGAGAGATCCTGTTTTTAACTATATACGATGTAATGTCAAATCGAGGTCTGACTATTGTAATATGGGCTTTTATGTCTGATGTGAAAACAATAAAATTAAAGTTAAAAAAAAATTAAAAATTCTAAAGTTCTGGGGTTACTCATTCCAGGGGAATGACTGCTGCTGTTAAACATAAGTAAGGGGATTCCTGTGGTTTCAATTATGTTTTTTTTCCCCATCCTCTGTTTACCCACCAATCGCCCCTGACCTGCCCTCTTCTAACTTACCTCTTTTCTTAAGAACCATTAATTCTTACCCAGGGTTTAAGTTTAAACAGTATTTACTAACATTGGCAACTTGTACTTGCACTGACTGATTATAATTGATGATTGCTGTATGTTTATTATTGTATTGTTTGTATTTTGTCTTGTATTGTTGTGCGTTTTTTGTCTGAATCGGACCTGAAGACGGGTGTCAGCCCAGTGTCCCTACCTAGTTAATAAATTTAAAATTAAAAATGAATAAATAAATAACCGATTTCCCCCAGCCCCATCACCCAACTTTCCCAAGACTTACTTTCTCACCGACATCCACGGCTTGCAGGATTGGAATGAGGTGCCCGGTCACCTGTGAGGGTCCTGTGATGTCACAGACATCATCCTGCAGCCAGAGGAGTTTTTCCTCCTTGGTTTTCTTCCTTAAGTCCCACACATGCAATAGAGTAATGGGAAAGCTCTACCTCCGCAGAGATGTCCTCAAATGCCTATGCGTGGCTGTTTTCTTGCAAGCCCAGATTGCACTACCACCTGGACACCTCCAGGTGGCAGACAAGCAGTGAGTCATGTAACCACCCCCTTTCCCAAGGGAGGAGAGCAGTCCTATGGACACTCAATCCTCCCTTGCTCCGCTGACCTCCGATCGACCCAAGTCTGTTCCTGTACCTGGGTCGACGTGACGGGAGAAAAGGTGCTGAGCACCTCAGTCCTCCATGCCACAGGGCAGGCAGAATTACGCATTTTCTAATATCCTTTTCAATTTGTAAATATGTAAATTTGAAATGACAGTTTTGAGTATTTTTTTCTTCTTTCAGCTCCCAGGGAATTAGTTATTTTTGTAAATAATCATATGCTGTATTTGTGTATCTGTCATTTTTTTTGTAAAGACCTTTGGTCAAACAAATAAAATATTTGACTGACTGACAGTCTCTGCCTTTTTGTAACTTTCTTATTATTAGATAAAATCAGTACAAATGGATAGAGAAGATTCTCATGGCAAGACGTAAAAGCAAGATGTATTTATGACAGGATGGTCTTGCAACCACACTTTTACACATAATTTTGTGGGGAGGGGTTACTATAAATTCACTTTATGCCTAAAACCAGGACCACCTCAGCAGGAGGGCGTCCCGGACTGCTGATTGCCTCCATGAATATATGCAGCGTCCTGAAAAAATTCGACTCCCTCCAATGTTGGGTCTCACAGAGCAAACCTGACATCATTGAGCTGGTGGAAACGTGGCTATCTAATTCCACCCTGACCCTTGTTACCCTCCCTGGCTACACTCTATATGAATTGAGGATCCGGTAACCAAGCGTGGGGGAGGCTGCGCTATCTACACCAGGAGCCCTCACTGGTCCGCCTCCCTGCACCGGGTTCTGTAAATGGGGCCCAAGCCCTCACCATTAAGCTTACCCTGGACCCAGCCAGATCCCCCTTACCTCACCACTGCCTACATACATTCCAGGTTCAAAACCCAGCTCTATTATCCTCACTGACTACCTTGCACCCTTCCTCACAATGCTGACAAAATCATAGTTGGGGACCTCAATGTGAACTGGCTTTGTCCTCATCCTCCCCACTCGGGACTCCTTCACAGCTCTGGATCTAGCCCAACTAGTCTCCCAACCCACATGTGAACCCCAAAGAGAGGTACTAGCACCCTCCTTGATGTCATCATCATCACTAGCCCCCCTAAAATCCTGGACATCCAAGTCCTCCCTGATTCACTCAGTGACCACTCCCCTGTGCTCTTCCGCTGGTTGGCCACCCTACCCCGACCCACTGCACAGCGCGTTCCCTGCCGGCGTTTCAGACCTTATGGCCTAAAAAACCTTAAACAGTACCTTGAACTGCAAGACTGGTCCCCGATTCTCCATGCACCTGATATAGATACCGCTCTTGCCTTCTTTACCTCCACCTTTAATAAAGCCTGCGATCTCTTTGCTCCCCTCTCTGCCATCCGCTCCAAAAGACCTAACCTGCCCTGGATTACCCCTGCACTCTCACTGCTGCTCAGGCACAGGGACAACCTTTGGTACTGTGCCATAGAAACTAGGCGCCCAGCTGACAGACAGGCCTACAGTGCTGCGCGGAATAAGTGTACATGGGCAATCAGGAAAGCCAAGGCCGACCACTATCAGGCCACCCTCACTGCCTCCTGGGGGAGCGCCCGCATCTTCTGGGATAAGGTCAACCAACTGAATGGGAACACCTGCTCCTCCCCATCCCAGATTACCACCAACACCACCCATCACAGACCCTCCGACATTGCAAACCTCCTCAACACCGCCTTTACAGACCTTAGCCCTATCCTCCCAGTAACTTCTTTGATCAGCCACCCCCCCATCCTACCCCTGCCCTCCATCGCCCTTGCTTCCACCTTCATAGGGTTACTACCCAGGAAGCCAGACTGCACCTGACCCTTGCACTAAAAGGCAACAGTCCCAGTGACATCTCCCTGGATCACAAAATTCTCTGGTTGGTCCTGGATCAAGTCCTCACCCCACTCACCTACCTTCTTAACAAATCCTCTGCCTGGGACAATTCCTCCTCATGGAAAACTGCAACGTTACTCCAATCCATAAAGGGTGACAGGTCCTTAGCTGGGAACTATCGGACGATCTCCATTCTCCCACCCTTTCAAGGTGCTGGAAAACTAGTTGCTGCCCAAATAACTGAATACCTGACCAAATACAACATCCTCTGCCCTGAACAGCACGGCTTCCAAGGAGGACACAGTACTAGCACTGCTCTTATTGAATTAGACTCCTTCTTTCACTCCTCACTAGATACTGGTCTCTTCGGGGCGGTTCCTTGACCTATCAGGCCTTTGACACGGTCTCCCACCCCTACTACTGGAAGCCCTCTGTCACGCTTGGTTTTGCCTCTGACCACTTGCTTGGTGCTCCAGCTACCTTTCCTTCGCTCCCAACGAGTCAAAATTGGTGCACTCTTTCTGACCCATGTTCGATCCTCTCAGGGGTTCCAGGGCTCCATCCTGGGCCCTCTCTTCTCGCTATACCTTAACCTGCCCAGTGCGTTGTCTGGGAAAATTCTGCTGTACGCAGATGATACCGTCCTCTTTTGCCACGGACTGTAACCCCACTTCCCTCCAGGTTTCCCTACAAAGGGCCTATGACGGCGCTGAAACTTGGCTTAAAGAGCATAGATTGGTCATGAATCTTAAAAAATCTAAAACCATGCTCTTCGCCCACCCTCAAAACAAATCATCCAACTCCCCTCTCCGTATCCTCTCCAGCTCTAAACTACAACTGGAGCAAGTCCAATCCTATAAGTATCTAGGGATCTTATTTGACTCAGCCCTCTCCTACCATACCCACATCGACGCACTCGCTTCTGTAACCAATATCCGACTCGGTATCCTGTACCGCCACAAAAACTGTCTCCCCCCCAACGCCCTCCGGCTTGCAGTTACGTCCTCCATACTATCCCTGGTGGACTATGGGCTACCTGTCTATGGTGCTGCCAACATGACGGCCCTCAACAAAATCCGCCTCCTCCTAAATAAGGCTTGCAGGCTAATCACTGGGGCCCCTAGGCTCACTCATACCTGCCAACTCTATGACCTTGCAACAATGCTTGACCTCGACTTAACGCCTCTGCTTTACCAAAGTCAAGATGGCCATTTCAAAAAACCCTACTAGGGACTTTCTCCTCCTGGGCTGACTCCTCCCTCCTCCCAGCACAGCCCCTAGTCAGCACCCGGACCTCCTGCAAAGCCACCTTCCTGGTTCCTCATGCTAGGACCTCACTTGGACAGAGATCTTTCTGCCATAGAGCCCCTGCTTGGTACAACACTCTTCCTCGGCCATCACTGAAATCCCCACCATCTCCACTTTCAAAATGCCTCAAAAGTGGAGCTATTCAGCAAGCTGCTGTTGCTCCTGTGCCTAACGGATGCTCAAACCCCCTCTTCACTGACAATGCGCTCTGGGCAGCTCCGTCCCTACTTCCCCTATTTCTAACAACTTCACTACTGCCACAATTCCTCGCCTACTGTATCACTACTGTCTAGAATGCAACCACTTGCATTCCTTATGCTACTTATGCTTACTTATTTACTACCCTGTTCCATATGGATCATACCTCCGTTCTGTACTACTCCTGTCTCAGGCCCTACACTTCTTGTAGTCTGTTATCATGGGACCGGTGTGACTGCTTTATCGATTTATCTGTACTGTTCCTGTCTCATGCCTTACGTTCCTTGTAATCTGACACTGTAGACCTGTTTGGCTGTTATCACTCTTCCATGACATACCGTTATGCTGCTAAACCCTGTCTTCTCCTGTTGTCAATTATACCATATTTTGCTCTGTATTACACTACCAATGTTTGCTGTAACCATGTGCCATTTATGCGTGTCTGTTTATACTCATGCTCTTCTTTTGTATGTACCCTGTTTTCTGTATTATCTGTATTATCTACCACTGTTGACGAGGTACCTTTGGAAATGAGCCCCTGGCTCAAAGGTTGTATACTGATTGCAATATAAATAAATAAATAAATAAATAAATATTAGTTCTAGCCACATGTAACCATGCTCAAACAGTCAATCCCTTACTGAGTGTTCAAAGTCTTGGCCATCCCAATTCAGATCTGTAATTTGGCTTCCACTAAGCCGGTTTAAAAAAAATTCTGTCGAAAGCCTTTACAGCGATGGCACTGTTGACTGCAATCACGGTCGGCATTGTGCCATCAGGAAAACTGTTTTGTCTTTTCCGGGAGCTGTGCCCCAGAATCCTCCATGCAGGGTACTCTACCCCCACACACCCCTGGAACTAAATATAATCCACTCTGGGTCGGAGTTGTTTCAGGGATGGGGTGCAAGACCTGAAGAGACCATGCCAGGGTCCCATGCAACCATTTCAGTGGACTGTCGGACTGGTCATTGTAATGGTCGTTGCGGTGAAAGTTTCGCTGTCCTAACAGTATACCTGTAATTTGTAGTCCTGATATAAAAAATCTCATTTGGCAAAGTGCTCCTATTTGTTCTGAAGCTAAATAAAGAAAAAACAACCTACAAGTATCCCATTCCAGCAGTAACATAACTGGGAAAAATTTTCTGGTACAATTTCATAACCCTTGACATCTTTCAACACTGCATCACTGTGCAGTCACAGAGTGCATAACACAGATGGACAATGTTTAGCTGCTGTAAAGTAGCAAGAGAGACTTCCAAAGGTACACAGGAAGGCAAACATTAAACTTTGAACTGTAAAATGTTAAAGTCACAGTACAGCTCTGGAGAGTGCCAAATGGGATATACCCAAAGTGCATGTAGCACATCATCATCACCGGAATAAAACTGACTCTTAGGACCAAATTGCTGAGGATACCAGCTCATTCACATGGCCAGTAAACAGACAGCCACTCTAAACATGTACACATCAGTAGGGCATAGCAGCCTTAGGATGTGGGAGGGGGGACAAAATGAAGGAGGTGAGCCCCATGTAGAGGAAACCTCCCCTTGACATGCACACAGTGGCACAAATTCAGCAAAAAAGCCCAGGAAGCTGCACCATCTTAAAGTGACAGCAACAGAGAATTTACAGTGCAAAATACACATTACAGTGAAAGAACTGATAAAGTAAGCATGACTTTAAACTCTTTAGAACAGCTTATAGTAAAATGTCCATGTCACCACTGGCTGAACACCTAACAGTGCAGGTACACACAGAAGCAGAGAGAACAAATTGAAAGCGATTCAGCCCCTCTAACCAGCCATATGATGCAGCCTGCTCCTATGTCTCAAGCTATCAATAAGTTGGCAATCAGTTCCCCAAATAAACCATCACTCCCTCCTAACCAAAAGTGCCTTACTCACAACTAGTCCCAAGTTAACTTCAATCAACATTGCCAGGGCCATAAACTGAGCCCAAATAGCATTTAGTCTGTGTCCGCAAAAGCACTACTGTTTTCCACGTTTATAGTCACTGCTGCTGCTGCCTCTGTTTCCATCTTTTGCAAATGAAGCAAGTGTTTAGTGCTTCCACCAACAGATATTTCTAACAGGCATCTTGAGCTGTTCATGTGAGGACTAGGAGGTATGGCAATGTAACTACGTTTTGCACAACCAGTGCTTTGAGCTTAACAATCTCATGTAGAACCAAAAAGTGAAAATCCATGTGAAAGATCGAGTAGTCAGTCAACAACTAGGAACATAACAGTTAAAGTTAAATCTGTCTAGCCTTAGGAAGATGCAGAGAGTACCTGATTTAGACCAAGACATACTCAATGAAGATGGCCATGGGAGGCAGGAAACAGGATGGAGAAAAGCTGAGGACGTTCATGCTTTGCCTCCGTGACCAACTGAAATTGCTTCTCCCCATCCTTGGTGTTGATGAATCACACTGGGTAGATGACCCTGAATTTTATCCCAGCAGTGAGCAACTTTGTTTTGATGTCTTTAAATTAATTTTGCTTAGCCTCCCTGGTGGCGCGGATGGTTGAGGCCCTGGATGCCACACCTCATTCCATGATGGTGACCTGGGTTCAGGAACAGACTCGGGTCAGCAGGGGAGGAGAGGATTGAGCATCCGGGGGACTGCTCTCTTCTCCTGGGGTGGGCTGGGGTATGTGTCCGCCACTCTAGTGGAGGCTGGGGGAGAAGCGGTTGGGGGCACCTTGAGATGGGGTTGGGCGGCGGTGGACGTTCTGTGGGCAAGCACGGGAGCGTGCTTGCTGTGCACTGGATATCACTGCACGTCCACGCCCCAGGGGTTCAAGCTAGAAAAAACCCTCATGGCGAGCAGGACAATGCCTCAAATGGGCAACCTTCCCATGGCCAAACAAAGCCTGGCGTAAGCCAGGGTGGGGGCTCAAGGGTGAAGTGGTCTCCCCCCGGTTTGTCCCTACTGGGGGGAGCCCCTCTATGAGGGGTAAGCTACGGTCCCCCCTGACTCTGCAGCCGCGGCAGTGGCTGGCCAATACAGAAGTTGAGCACCCACGTAAAAAGGCTGCATGGGGTTAAGATAGTCCCGCCGCCTGTGAGAAGCAAAAAATAGAATCTACCAAAATATTTTCATTCTGCTTGCCACAGATCTGGGGCTCAGATCATTAAAAAAAAGACTATGCTGCCTTCCCACCAGAGTTCCTTTGTTTCCCCTGAGTTTGGACTGGATAGGTGTTTTGTCCGAGAAATTGAGAAGCCAAAAGATCATGGGTTGAGGCTTCTCCCTGGGGTTTGGCATGGGTTGGAGAGCACGGTGTGCCTGCTCTATTCTATAAGTCTGCCCACTTGGAGAGGGGCCAGTGATCTTTTCATAGATTTTCTACACACACAGGATGGCATTGGAACCTTCTGCTTGCTCTGGTAGTCTGACAACCACCGGATTGTGCTGGTGACTACAACCTTCTTGGTCCTCAATGCGGTCCTCTAATCACTGGAGATTTCTGTGCACACTCGCCAACTTGGGCTCCATGTGACTGGTCGGGTCCTCTAGTGAGCTGATGTACATTTTGGCATCAGTTACCCTCTGTGTTAGTCCAGTGAGTGCCAGCTTAATGATTGGAACTCTTCCATTAGGTGAAGCACAGTGTCTTTGATGGTTCCAAACTCCTAAACCATTTCTCCATTACACTGTGCTCCAATGCTCTCCTGGGCAGTGAGATTGGTGAATCAGAAATGTTATGGCTTTTAGGGGCTGCGATCTCCTGCTACTCTGCTTCAGTGTGCAAGGTAAATCATGCTGTTGTTCTTCAGTTCCCATGAAGGCAGCTAGTTTTTGCCTCTGCAATTGTTGTAAGGGTAGCTGGATCACTCTATCATGCTTTAAAGCTACTGGATGTAGTTAGACGAAATGTAAAAAGTGAAAGTTGTTAGACATCTCAAGGAGCTAACAAGAAAGCCATCATTTAGGTCAGTGGCATCACATGACTCCCCCTGCTTTCACCTTTGTAATGAGACACCCAGCATCCTTGGAATCTGAGTAGATGCATGTGTATCCTGCAACAGCAACTCTGAACTTAGCTGGTGAAAGAATGGCATGAGGGCCTTCCATGTACTGCAGTTTTCTGCTAATCAGGTCGAAGCGCTTCCTCCTTTGGCAGGCTGAGTAACTGTAATCTGAAAAAAAAACCAAAAAACTTTATGTTAGTGTCAATTGATTATCTGGGCAGCTGTCAAGATAGCCAGTTTATATGAGCACTTTTGCTAAATTCTGTGGGAGGTGAAACTAACTACCCCTGGTAATTGATTTTTATTTACATATTTATCTAGAGTTTAACCAAGAAGGGGCTTGCAAACTCTGTTTATCTTTTGAGTAACTTCAGAAGGATTTAAATACTGCATTTGGGTAGACCCTTGGAGGTAGCTAGATTGTCTACTAGGATTTTCTGACAGTTAAACTATTTTTAAATAAATTACAGGTGGCTGAGGAGTTGAATAAGGAGCTTGCAAACTCTGCTTATCTTGGAAGTAACTTCTGCAAGGGTTTGAATACTGCATTTTGGTTGTCCCTTGGGGGTAGCTGGATTGACTACTAGGATTTTGGGACAGAAACTATTTTTAAATAATTTACTGGTGTGTAGGATTTTGTGATAGTTAAACTATTTTAAATAAGTTACTGGAGGTTAGTTGAATTATTATAAAGGCAGTACTCACCAGGGTGGTGGAGCAGTGGTGTATTTGATTGTTTCTAACAGTCACCTGTGGTTGTGGACTATTCCCCCCCCTTCCTCACACCCCCAGGCGTGGCATTTCCTTTATAGCCAAAGTTCTGACATCACTTCCTCAACAGGTCTGGGGCAGAACTGTCATATTCTTAATAACCCATCACAGTGCATAAAGGGTAAGTACACACCACCAAAAAAAAAAATTATATATATTACATATTGTATATTATAAGGGAGAGGGACATGTGGGGAGTGGTGCAATGCACTGGCTGTGGGGCAGCAGTTTTCCGGGAGACATTCTGGAAACTGCATTGCTGTCCTATTTGCAGGCAACTGTCAGCTCTGAGGGAGGAGATTGCCCACCTCCAGGCTGAACTGGCAAGGACTAAGGAGGCCTCCCCCACCCAAAGAGCACCACTGCCACAAGCACTGCCTCAGAGGTTGCCAAGTATGAAGAGCAGTTGGACCACAGTGGGTTCTGGGAGGGTGCGGGTGGTGGAACAGAGGTGAAGCCCCCTAGTTGTAGCTCTACACAAATCATATGCCAGTCTGGTAGAGCAAGGTTCCTCTATGATGGCACCCTCAGTGGAGACCAAGAAGAATGCGGAGGACATCCACAAGGGAGACCCACAAAAGGGTGACAAGGGACACCACAGGGGAAGGAAACAGCTTCTAATAGGGGACTCAATTGTTAGGGGGTAGAACTGGGGAAGGGAGAGGAGAGGGAAGTAAGGTGCCTGCCTGGTGAAATGGCTTGGAAGGACAAGAAGCGAATCCTCAGGATTGCAGAAGCAGCATCACAGGAGAGGGAACTAGATAGCATTGTCCACCTTGGGACAAATGACCTAGCTAGGCATGGAATCAGTGCAGTGCAGGATGAATTTGTGGAGTTGGGGAGGGGCCTCAGACAGGTAGCAAGCACGGTTACCTTCTCAGAGGTGCTGCCAGTCCATGGCAGGGGTGAGGCTAGGGTACTGCACACCATGCATTTTAATGAATGGTTGCAAAACTGGTGCAGAGCACAGGGCTTTGCCTACACTGGGAACTAGGGGTACACCTGGCGAGATGAAGGTCTATACTGGCACGATGGTCTGCATCTGTCCACGAAGGGAACCAAGCTCCTAAGTGAGAGGTTTAAATGCTTCCTTGGCAAGCTTTTAAACTAGCCAAGAGGGGGAGGTGCTGATAAGAGGCAGGACATTTTAAGCCTCCTGCCACAAAACATGGCAGGTAGTAAGGTAAACACTGAGGTACAGAGCACAACAGAGGGCAGGACAGGGGTAAATGGAAAAACAGACAAGGGCAATAAGAGCAGGGATGGGGGAAAAAAGGATAAAGCCAACATTAAATGGAGGGCAATGAGTACCAATGCCCGTAGTCTGGGAAACAAGCTTCCTGAGTTTGTAGCCCTGATGGAAGATGAAAAATTGTTTATTGTGGCAGTCACAGAAACATGGTACATGGAGAACCATGACTGGGATGTCAACATACCAGGGTACACAGTCTACAGAAGGGGCAGGGAGGGTAAAAGAGGAGGTGGAGTAGCTCTATACATAACGGAAGGGATCAAAGCTACAGAACTAAAAAGTAAAGGGGGGAGGACAAGAGGCACTCTGGGTCACCTTGGAGACAGGGAATGGCATCACAATCCACACATGGGTTGTATACAGACCCCCATCTCAAGGGGAGGAAACGGACAAGAAAATGATAGAGAACATTCTCAAAGTGGCTGAAAAAGGGGAGATACTGTTGATGGGGGACCTGACTATGCCAGATGTTCACTGGATGACACAATTGCAACACATCCAAGAGCAGGGTTGGTCTTGATGCCCTGCAGGGGCAGGCCTAGACAGCCAGTGTTGGGACCCACTCAGGAGGGAGCAGTACTAGACCTGGTACTCTCAAATGGAGAGAGGATCACAAATTTAGAAGTCAGTAGACATCTGGGAACAAGTGACCACTGCACAGTGTGCTTCACAATAAGCACAACCATGGAGATGAGCCATACAAAAACAAGGATACTGGACTTTAGAAGGGCTGACTTTTGCAGAATGGGTGAATACCTGAGGAATGCACTAGCAAATGGTCAGAAAGGTGGGGTGGAAAAACAATGGAGAAAAATCAAATCTGCTATCACAGAGGCAACAAGCCTTTGTGTGAAACAAAGAAAACAAAGCGGAGTTAAAAAACACTATGGTTCTCAAAAAAGGTGGCAGGGAAGGTTAAGGAGAAAAAGGCTGCAATCAAAAAGTACAAGGAATCACAGAAGGAGCACGACAGGGCACTGTATCAATTAAAGCAGAAAGAAGTGAGGAAGGCAGTCAGAATAGCAAAGGCGCAAACTGAGGAAAAAATAGCCAACTCAGTTAAGAAGGGGGATAAAACCTTTTATAGGTACATTAAGGAGCATAGAAAGGTTAAAGGGGGGAAATAGTGAAGATTAATAAAGGAGAGGGAGGGCAGAGGAGACAGTGAAAAGGCAGAGATACTGAGAATGAATACTTTTGCTCAACATTCACAAAAAGAAGATGAGGAGGAGTTACCTAAACCAGACAATAGAAGCACTCTGGGTAGGGGGGTTGACACCAGTCCATTTACAGAAGAAAGAGTCCTGAAAGAACTCCTAAAACTCAAGGTGGACAAAGCAATGGGGCCTGACGGGATTCACCCCAGAATCCTAAAAGAACTAAGGGAGGACCTAGTGACACCACTGACCACACTTTTTAACAAATCTTGGGAGGATGGGGTGGTACCTGAGGACTGGAGGAGGGCAGATGTGATTCCCCTTCACAAAAGTGGGAGCAAGGCAGAAGCAGGAAACTACAGACCTGTAAGTTTGACCTCAGTGGTAGGGAAAATGATGGAATCATTTCTAAAAGAAAGAACTGTTGAGTACCTAGAGGCCAGCGGGGCACAGGACCCAAAGCAGCATGGATTTACAGCAGGAAGGTCATGTCAGACGAACCTAATTGATTTCTTTGACTGGGTGACCAAAGTAATAGACCAGGGAGGGAACTGTGGATATGGCCTACCTAGACTTTAGCAAGGCATTTGACACAGTCCTGCACAAAAGATTAATAATCACGTTAGCCAGCCTGGGAGTGGGTTCCAGGGTGGTAGCCTGGGTAGCAAACTGGCTGCACAACAGGACACAGAAGGTAATAGTGAATAGAACACATTCCAAAGAAAGGGGGGTTACTAGTGGAGTACCTCAGGTCTCAGTACTGGGTCCAGTCCTCTTTAACATCTTTATAGGTGACATTGCAGAGGGTCTGGAGGGAAAGGTATGCCTCTTTGCAGATGACACAAAGATCTGTAACAGAGTTGATACACAAGGGGGGGGTAGAAGAAAAAATTACTCACCTTAGTAATGTTGTTTCTTCTAATGGAGTCTTGCTATATTATGACAATTGCAGTTTGTCCCACCATTAAAACTGCTCCGGAGGTGAAAGAGTTAACTCCATTCCATGAATGGAACTTAGAGCACGAGCTCTAAAGAGAAGCTCTGTCTGTGTAGTTTCAAACCTGAACTGTCAGATCTTTACGAGCAAAACTCACTAAGGTCTGTGTGGAAGCTGTAACCTACACTAGCCAACTGGCTACCTAAATATTAATTCCATTGCTGGTCCCAACACCAAAGACTCAAGTCAGGGGACCAGAACTAATAGTATAATTTAACAATATGAGAGAAATATAGGAAAAAAGAAAACACACCCCAAACCCCAAGAAGGGATGAAAACACATAAAAGGGCATAAAATAGTGCCACACTAGGCTGCCCACCCCATACCCAAGTAGAAGTTCTGAGAGGGCAGGCTGGGGGAGGTCATAATATAGCAAGACTCCATAGAAGAAACAACATTACTAAGGTGAGTAATTTTTCTTCAAACAACATGAAGTCTTGCTATATTATGACAATTGCAGACTACACAGCAGTACCTCCATGGAGGAGGGACAGAACCTACTTAGGGAATAGGCTCTGAAGCACAGCTGTGCCAAACCGAGCATCTCTCCTAGCCTGGACATCCAGGGAGTAATGTTTGGTGAAAGTGTGTACCGTTTTCCAAGTAGCAGCTTGACATATCTCCAATATAGGGATGTCTCTGGCAGCAGCTAGAGACGCGGCTGTACCTCTGGTAGAATGAGCCCTCAAGCCAGAGGGGGATCTCTGCCCAGTTTCTGATAACAAAATTGGATACAAGAGACAATCCACCTGGCAACTGATCTCTTAGTGGCAGGTTTCCTTTCCAACCTCACCATAAGTGAGAAAAGTTGGAGGGATTCAACCTGTGACCCTTGGTACGTTCTATATAGTAACTTAGGGCCCTCTAACGTCCAAACTGTGCAATCTCCTCTCACCAGAAGAGGAATGTTCAGTGAAAACACTGGAAGGGAGATAGATTGGTTAAGAGGAAATCTGAAACCACCTTAGGCAAAACTTCCTGCTAGTCCTGAGGACTACCTTATCCCTGTGGAAAGAAATAAAGTCAGTTTCTACTGACGAGGCTTGCAACTCACTTATGCGTCTAGCAGAAGTGATAGCCACTAGGAAAACAGTTTTCCAAGTTAGATACTTAAGCTCTGCAGAAAACAGAGGTTCAAAAGGGGGTTGCATTAACTGGGTAATGCAAACATTAAGGTCCCAGGCAGGGGCCGTATCCCGAAAAGGTGGATTAGTATGAAGTAATCCTTTAAAAACTTGGAAAATACAGGTGAGCGGAAAGAGAGATGGCTTCCTGCTGAAACAAAAGCAGAGACAGCTGCCAAATGAACTCTCAGGGTAGCTGGTCTCAGGCCCAAAGAATTAAGATGGACCATGTAGTCTAACACAATGGGCAAATCAGCAGATTCTGGGGAATATGTTTCCCAGAACACCAAATGGAGAACCTTTCCACTTAGAATTATAAGTAGCTCCTAGTGGAAGGCTTCTAGAAGCCTTTAGAATTTCAAGAACACCCTGAGAGAGGTGTAGGTCAGCAATTCTAACCTCAAGAGCCAGGCCTTGAGGTTGAGGGATTTGAGGTTCGATACCAAACTCTCCCTGGGCACAGGTTAATAGGGTTGTGGATTCCTGGGGAGACACAGGGGAGATGGACTGTCAGGGACAGAAGGAGTGGGTACCAGGCTGCCTGGCCCAATCTGGGGCAATCAGAATCACCCTGCAAGGCTGGGATCTGATTTTTACTAACACCTTGAATAGGAGAGGGAAGGGGGGAAAAGCATAAAGAAACTTCCCTTCCCAATCCAGGAGAAGGGCGTCCAGGGGGCCTGAGCCCAACACTGGGGGCCTGCAACAGAACATTGGAAGTTGGTGATTGTCTGGGGCTGCAAAAAGATCTATCTGAGGGGTGCCCCATCTGGCAAAGACTATCCCCAGTACTTGAGGATCCAGAGATCATTCGTGATGGCCCTGAGAAATCCTGCTGAGAGCATCTGCTAGGACATCGTCCTTTCCTGGAAGGTGAACTGCTATGAGTGAAGTGTTCAGGGAATAGGCCAGAGACCACAATCATTGCCTCGGTGCACAAGGCCGAAGACCGAGTGCCCCCCTGCTTGTTGATGTACCACATTGTTGTGGTATTGTCTGTTCTGACTTGTACCACTTTGTTCTGGACAGAAGCAGAAAACGCTTGAAGAGCTAAAAAGACAGCTCTGAGTTCCAGCAAATTGATGTGGGAGCAGAGATTCCTGGGGAACCACACTCCCGAGTGGAGAGGTCGCCATGTGGCTCCCCACCCCAGGAGGAAGCATCCGTAGTGAGGGTCAAAGTGTGAGTAAGGGGAATGAAGGGGAACCCCAGTCTTAAATTGCTCTGATCCTGCCACCACTGGAGGGCCTGGATCAAGGTTCGGGTCACTGGGACCAACTTGGAAAGGGGGTCTCTTCTCTGAGACTAATAGGCTCTCAAGTGAAACTGAATGTCCCTCATCTGAAATCTTGCTCCCTGCACTACAGCTGTGGATGCAGCCATGTGCCCCAGGAGCTGCAGAAAGTGTCTTGCTGGTCGAGAGACCTGCAGATTGAAGGAGGAGGCCAGAGCCACCAAGTTCCTTACCCTTTCTAAGGGAAGAAAAGCTCTGTCCAGATTTGTGTCCATTCTGCACCTATGAAGGTGAGTACCTGAACTGGTTCCAGAACAGACTTTGGTAGATTTAGTAGTGAAGCCCAGGAGGTGAGAAGCTGCTGGTGACTTGCAGGTGAGTTTTACCTGTTCTGGGGACTGGCCTACAATGAGCCAGTCATCCAGATAGGGAAAACAGCAATCCTTTGCCTCCTAATTGAGCCACTGCTACTGCCAGACATTTTGTGAATACCCTTGGGGCAGAGGTAAGGCCGAAGGGCATTGCTCTGAACTGGTAGTGACCTGAGGGCAGTTCGAATCTGAGGTACTTTTGGTGGGAGCTTCTGATTAGGACGTGAAAATAGGCATCCTTGAGGTCCAGAGAAGCTAGCCAGTCCCCTGGCCTTAGAGAGGGTAAAATCATTGCCAGAGTTACCATTCTGAACTTTGGTTTCAAAAGATGCTTGTTCAGATATCTGAGGTCTAAAATGGGCCGCCATTCTCCTGTCTTTTTTGGGGTAAGGAAGTATCTGGAGTACAGACCCTTGCCCTGGTGTAGGGGAGGAACCCTTTCTACCGCTCTGAGAGCTAACAGGGTTGAGACCTCTGCTTCTAGAGTAGAGGTCTCTAAAGAGTTTGCAGGTGGAAAAGACCTGATTCTCATCTTTGGGAACTTTTTGAAGCTGAGAACCAGACCCTGGCTTACTACTTCCAGAACCCACTTGTCTGAAGTTAAAGACACCCAGTTCTGACTGAAGTAAGCCAACCTGCCCCCTACTGGTAAAGGAGAATCGGCCCTGGGCACCCCATCAGGGTGCCTGCTTGGCAGGTGCCTTAGGCTGAGGGGTGGGGGCAGGTCTGCCCATGCCCCGTCTGCCTCTGCCTCTGAAGAACCCCCTCTGAGCATAAGCAGAGGAGGCCTGGGTTTGGTAAAAAGGCCTGTGGAAAGGCCTACCCCTACCCCTGGGGGTGTGCCTCTGAGGAGTGGCTTGCCGCTCCTTGGCTTGGGCACTTTTATAGGTAGTCCTATATTCATCCATCTTCTTCATATAATTCTCTGTCTGCTCCCCAAACAGAGAATTTCCCACCACAGGAAAATCCATAGCCTTAGTCTGGGTATCCTGTGACAAGCTAGTACACCTGAGCCAGCCCAACCTACGAAAAGCTACAGATGTGGCCATGACTCTAGAGAAAACATCATTAAAATCCACAGCAGCATGAAACTGCACCTTAGAAGCCTCAATGCCATCGGCAGCCACCTGCTCCAGCTCACTAGCAAGCTGGCCTGGGGCTTGTTTGGCTAAATCCATAACAGTATCCCATATAGATTTCTGATACCTTGCTACATAAGCCATATAATTTGCTTGCCTGAGTCCCAAGGATGCTGCCATGTATTGTTTTTTTGCCATGGCATCAATCTTCCTGGAACCTTGTCAGGAGGATGTGGCCAGGGAATATTAGCTTTATCACAGGCTGCAGCCTGAACTACCCAACATGACTGCATTGCTGGAAAGGAATTCTGTATCAGGACCTGACAGTGTGTACCTCCTGTCCATCTTTTTATCTACAGGAGGCACAGAATTAGGAGTTTTTAAGATTTTTATTGTTTGTTTCCTAAATGACTTATGCAAAGGAATAGACAATCTCCTAGACTCTGGTATATCCATCATTTCTACAAAATCAGGCTCCTCTTGCTCATCCACAGCTTCCTCCAAAGGAAGCTGGAGGGTTTCAGCAACTTTTTTGTAAAACATAAAATGAGAGGGGGACTCAGAAAGCATAGGGGGAGATTCTAAAGGTCTGTCTGGGGAGATGTCCGGTTCAATGGGCACACCCAGACCCTCCAAGTCACATTCATACTGTTCATAATCATCCTCCCCCTCCTCTGGTTCATAAAACTCCTCAACATCATATTCCTGAACCGATGGAACCGACCGAACCGACCTTTTACCAGATAGTGGCGGTTCGGACGAACCAAGAAAGTGACTGGACAATCTGAATAGCTCTTGCTATCTCTGCAGCAGTTGGAGTAAGAATTTTGGGCTCAAACTGCTGACTTTCTTGTTCTCTTTACTGGAACTGGTTCATCTGAGCCAGCTTTTCCTTGCCGAGAGTCTCGCCTCTGGTCAGAGGGCACTCCCTTCCCGTTCGGTTGGCACCGAATGCCGCTTGGCCATCCGGTCAGCGGACTTTTGGCCTCCTCGCCCCTGAGCCTGCCCAATCTCTTTCCAGGGTGGCTGCAGGGAAATTCCTACAAATCTGGCAGTCTGAATGGAGGTGGTCAAACCCCAGACAATAAACACATGTGGTGTGTGGGTCAGCCTTGGCAAAGACTTCCCCACAGACATCACAGTGTTGAAACCCAGTGGGCCGGTTTTCTTTTGGGTTTCTCAGACATAATGCCAGCCTAACCAGAAAAACTTGCCCTTTAAGCGGCAGTGCCAGGCAAGACACCCTTATCGGTTCCTAACCGTGTCACGGGTATTGGAAAAAACATAATGAAAGCTGTTTAGAACCGATAAGAACCGGAACCGCACTCTAAAGTCTCAAGTTTAAAACTAAGTTTTACCTAAGCTGATCGGTTCAAAACCGAACCAATAAAACTTACAAGTTCCACACAGAATTAAAAATGAAATTACTTACGATACCACAGACAGAGCTTGAACCGATCGGTTTTGCGGTTAAAATAAAACTATTCTCGGTTGAATCGAACCGAGAAAACACTGTTTAAACCAAGAAATGAACCGAGCAGTAGGAGAAATCTCCGGAGCGACTGTTCAGTGAGGCGGAGTAAAGAATCTGACAGTTCAGGTTTGAAACTACACAGACAGAGCTTCTCTTTAGAGCTCGTGCTCTAAGTTCCATTCATGGAATGGAGTTAACTCTTTCACCTCCGGAGCAGTTCTAATGGTGGGACAAACTGCAATTGTCATAATATAGTAAGACTTCATGTTGTTTGAAAGGATGAGAAGGGACTTGGCAAGGTTGGAGGAATGGTCAGACATATGGCAACTTGGATTCAATGCAAAGAAGTGCAAAGTAATGCACCTGGGAAACAAAAACCCAGGAGAAGAGTACACAATAGCAGGAGAGGTACTAACAATAACAAAAATGGAAAGGGACTTGGGGGTAGTCATATCAGATGACCTAAAGGTGGGCAAGCAATGTGAGAAGTCAGTAAGGAGAGCCAGGGGGAAACTGGGATGCATAGGAAGGGGCATCACAAGTAGAAAAAGGGAAGTGGTTATCCCTCTGTACAGACAGTTGGTGAGACCCCATCTGGAATACTGTGTGCAGTTTTGGAGACCCCATCTACGCAAGGACATAGACAGGATGGAAGCAGTCCAGAGGAGGGCAACTAAAATGGTGCAGGGTTTGCATCAGAAACAATATGAAGAGAGACTGAGAGAGCTTAATATGTATACCCTTGATGAAAGGAGGGACAGGGGGACATGATAGAAACTTTCAAGTACCTCAAGGGAATCAACAACGTCCAGGAGGGCAGCATCTTTCAGAAAAAGAGATGTGTAAGAACAAGGGGGCACAATTTAAAGATAGTGGGGGGATGGCTCAAGGGTAATGTGAGGAAATCTTTTTTCACGGAGAGAGTGGTGGATGCATGGAACTGCGTTCCTGGGGAGGTTGTTGGGTCTAAAACAGTGGGGGAATTCAAACATGCATGGCACAGACATAAGGCAATTATAGTGGGGGGTAGCAGGAAGTAGGCTGTTGGTTAACTAGAATCTGCAGCTTATCCAATAGGAAGGGAAATGGGCAGACTGGGTGGGCCAAGTGGTCCTTATCTGCCGTCAAAGTCTATGTTTCTATATTTAATGTGAGTCAAACAGTATAAAATGGCCCAAGGATGCTCCCATTTTGGCTTGCAAAAAAGAAATCCGATAATCACAATATCAATATCTGCCGACTCCACTGAGAGGTTTAAAACAATCGGGAGCAAGGCAGAAAATGAGAAATATCCTCTCCTTCTTTACCTTCCACCACCCCCAAATTTCTGATACTGTAGGCTTGGAGTTGGTTTTCCATATGCTCAATAAAAAATTTTAAGTTTGTGTTGCCCTTTACTATCTCCGATGCAGGGGCCAGGGCTATACCAGTGTGAGTTAAGGTTTCTCCTGCTGTTGCCTTCATTGCTTCTAACAACTGCTCATGAACAGCCATTCTGTCATTTACAATGACCACATTTTTTATCTAACTGGGAGGCAGTATAGCAAAGCAGTTAAGAGCACTGAGCTGCAAAGCTGGGTTTGAATCCCACAGGTACCACTTACATATTGTGTGACCATAAGCAAGTCACTTAACTTCCCTGTACTACCAGGATGCACCTGAAAACAAGGCCCAGCTTAGTGTCTTTCCTGGCCAAAAAATGTATAAATAATAATAATAATAAAAAAAAAAAAATACAGAAAATTGCTGCTAAATTGATTTGCAGTTTGCAGGAATTGTAGTGAAAACCTCTGATCCCGGGCCTTACTGTTCCATCTTTATTCTCCTTACCACTAGCATGCTGTCCCCAAAAGTCAGGTAGCTGCTACAGAATCCTTCAGTGCTCCCATTCTAAGTCATGCAGCTGCTGCAGAATCCTTCAGTGACCCCATTCCAAGTCATGCAGCTGCTGCAGAATCCTTCAGTGACCCCATTCTCTGTCTAGTTGCTGCTGGACAACTACCACACTTCACTATACACTTAATTCACCTACAATCCAAACAAAAACTGTTTCACCAGAACAAATAATCAAACAATGCTGAAATAAAGCAGGTGCTCCACAGAGGATGTCTGCCTCCAACCCCAGTCTGCCTTTTGATGTTTTCCCCCCTTTTTGTAATGCCTGCCTAATACTGAAAAACAAAAAAAATATTCTGATGAAAATGGTTTCCATCCCTAGTTTCCCTTGAAGGGAACATATGGATATTTTAATTTTGGTGTTTTTTTTTTTTTTTTTTTTTTTAAGTGGTGAACTGTAGCGCCACCCCCACCCCCGTTGTTCTACACTCAGAACTATGTGACTTCATTAGCAATAAGTCAGTGATTTGGGCAAAATTTGTGAACCTTTTTGGTATGAGGAACCGCTGGGGAAGGGGTCGTTAAATGCAAATAACTATGGACTTTCTCCATACTGAATCTGCACTTTGACCTACAGACTTTCTGCTTTTTTCCAGGGGATCAGATGCAGTAGAATGTTGCCAACAAACTGTAATCAATGAGGAGTCTGGGTCTGTATACTGCTCGGTTGCAACCCTGGAGGCTGGAATGTTGCAGAACTTGCCAGCAAACTTTCCACCAACTGAATGATGGGAAGGCTCTCCTATAAAAGGAAGGTCATGCCAATTATCTGAACTTTAGAGCCAGCAAGTTATCACTGTTGCTTCTGCGCCACTGAACAGGACTCAGTGATGCCATCTGAGAGTGTGTTCATCGGATGTCTCTAAATACCAGTATTGCTATGGGTCTGGTATGCTGATATAGTGCACCTCAGGGCTCTCAGTAGGATTTTTTTGTTTGGGAGTCCCAGACTTTCTTGAAAAAAAAAAAAAAAATGGGAGTCCTGACCTAAAATCTGGGAGTCCCTGTGACATTTTTGGGGGTCCCCACTGAAATGAATGGAATGAGTCTGGAAAGTGCATTTCATTGTTCTTTATTATTGCACACTCGCCTCTGAGGTGGGAGATCAGATGGCTGTGGGTTCTATCCCCACACCAGGCACTTGGGTTAATATCCCAATACTGACACTGCAGTGCAGCATGAGGGGGATGCTGCACTCCTGAGGTGCCGTCTTTTGGATGAGACATTAAACCGAGGTCCCATCTGCCTGTTCTGGTGGTTGTTCAGGTGGACGTTAAAGATTCCATGGCAGTTCTCGAAAAGAGTAGAGGAATTTCCCTGGTGTCCTGGCTAAATTTCCCCCATTCACTAAAAATAACACCTGCAACAGCTTAAGCTGGTTCAATTTCAGTTGGTTACCATCTGTATCCCCCCCTCTCCCCAGTCACCCCTGAAAAGGGGACTTCTAGTCTCGGTGGGTCTACTGGGTCAACAAAATTCAATAAATAAATAAATATCATCCCCATGTATTTGTTATACTCCTGAGTCAAATTATGCAGATATAATGACAAAACTGTCATACATTACTGTTTATTTTCTCAGCAGTGTTGCAAAGTCCTTTACAAAGGCACCTTAACCTTATAAGTGATGGCTAAAAACCATAGCAGTATGATCACATTCAGAAATAAATAGAATTCACCTGACCAACCTGTGTGTTGTAACTTGTTCATTCATGTTGGTTCACAATATGAGAAAAAAAATGTGCTTACAATTTTGCAGTCAGTCCTGTTCTAACAAATTTGGGAATTCTATTGCTACAGTCTCCCCTGGCCCAATTTATTTGCCAAAACTGCCTGGCTACAAACAAAGTCGTCCATTAGGTTACAGTACAAGAAAACATATTAACATTTATTTTCATGACTAACAGTCATGCTAACAGTCACCTATGTCTCCCAGTCACCTCTCCTGCTCAATAATTCTCTTTTTCTCTTCTCTTCTGCACATGACATAGTTGCATTTACTTATTATCTGACTAAAAACAGCCCTGTTCCCACCCTCCCACTTGGGAATAAGACAGTGTGTCATCGTGGCACACATCAAGTTTGTCTCTCCCACTGTACTGCATAATAAAAATCTTGCTAAAGCATTTTGCTGAAGCCCACCCCCACCCCCATTTTCTGACTCATACTAGACTGTGGCACAATCTACATCTGGTGATTGCTGCTGGTCTGACTAGTGCAACACATACTGCTTGTCTTTTTCATGTTTGACCTGGCATAATCTAGCCCCCTCACATCCTCCTTCCCGTCCAAAACTGCTCCTAACCCTCCTGTGGCACAAAGCACAATCTGGTTGGTGCCGTGGCTTAGTAGTGTGTGGCAATTGCTAGGTTGTCTTCTTTTATATTCATGTCATGACTGACCTGGCAGAATCCAGCGTGTCTCCTCCTACACCCTCCTGCCCATAACTTCTCCTAAACACCTTCCTGCCCATGACATCTCCTAAACACCCTCCTACCCATTAACTTCTCCTAACACCCTCCTGCCCATAACTTCTCCACCAAGCTCTCCTGCACATTTCTTAACTGTTCTGTGTGGTAAAGTTATTGATGAGAAAAAAGCCATTGTTGCAGACAGACTGTGGAAAGAGCAGAAGGTTAGGGTTACATTAGACAATTTTAGCTGACCTCCCATACCCAGATAAGAGTTGCAATGGGGGCTATTACTTTTTTTTCTTCATTATGTATTTTATGTGTTTCTTTCCCCATTTTTACCCACCCCCAGTCCCGGACACGCATGCGCTGCATTCTGAGATGCCCTCCCGACTTGCTGCCCCTGCCACCGGACCTCCACACAGTGGCAGTGGAACTACGGGGGGGGGGCAACAACCACCCCAGGAGAGAAGAGCTGCTTTTAGGTGTTCAATCATGCTCTGCCCCTTCCCCCGTGCTGGCATCCCGACGACTCGAGGTAGTTCCCGAACCCGGGTCACCCCCATGGCATGAGGTGTGGCGTCCAGCACCTCAACCTTCAGCACCACCAGGTAAGTAGGGATATTATTTCTTTTACGCCATCCCCACCCCCTTACTGAACTTGTTAGACTATGATCCTCCCCCACCAATAAAAAACCAATGCAGTAATTATAAGCAGAATGGGGTTATTTATAATTAATGTTAATGGTCAGCCACCCCTCTTGGGGTAGTGTGTAACTGTTATACTATTGAATCTCGATGATCCTCCCCATTCCCCTGTCAAACAGAGGCAGAATTGCCCTTGGGGCTATAATTACTTTGCCCTGCCCCACAGCCCTTTTGACTGGAACAAACATTTTAATACTTTTTAATTGGGAGGCAGTATACCGCAGTGGTTTAAGGCTCTGAGCTGCAAATCTGGAGACCTGGGTTTGAATCTCACAGCCCTCACTTGCATACTGTGTGACCCTGAGCAAGTCACTCAACTTCCCTGTGCTCCCAGGTTGCACCTGTAAACAAGCTTTCAGCTTAGTGTGTTATTCCTGGTAAAACAACTGGAAAAAAAATACTTATCTTCTCTCCAGCAACCAAGCTGCCATCCAGTCATCTGTCTCTGGATCACGTCAGTCTGCTGTGTCTCAAACTAAAAAAACATAAGCACAATTTAATACGATTTCACAACATAATTCTTTTTTGAGCAATCTAATGCCTTAAATTTCTTAAGTGCTGGAAGAGGGTCATAGTCTTCAAGTTCAGCTCCTTCCTGGGCTATCTGCATGAGTTTGCTCACAGTGTCAGCCTTTAGGGAACATCTACCTTTTGTTTTTATTTTGTTTTGTACAGAAAACCCTCTTTTAACAGGTGACATAAGTAAAATCTTGGCCATTGTGACAAAATCTGGGAATACACCTGAATAGTTCTCAATTAAGTCTTGGCAGACAATGCTGAACAAAGTCAGTCCTTTTTTAGATTTCAGAAAAAGTTTGAATCGTCTGTAATCTTTCCCAGTGCTGTCTTGGTCAATAAGCACTGGTAGTGTTTCTTCTTAGAAGGTTTTGTCTTGGAAATGTGTGCAAACATCCTTGAGTTCCTGCAGTCCATGGTCCATTATGTTGGGAGTCATCATGGAGACACTTAGGATTTAGAAGAACAATTATTTATTTATTTTTATTTAGTATGCTTTTGCAGGACCTGTCCGTTAATGTCCGCCCTGGTCATGGACCCCCGTACCTCCACCTCTGTTATATTGCCAGTGCTTCCCGGTCATCCCTGGCTTTCCCCCCCAGAGAGCGGGGTTACGACACTGGACTCAGCTCTGTAATTCCAGTAACTAGTTGGGGAACCGGCGTTGGAAACTAATTGAGGCCCAGGGACAGGGCATCTTGGAGGCGGACCAGGCCCTGTATGTAGGGGCTGGGATGTGCAATGACCCCTGAGGTATACAGGTGTTGGTGCTTGCGACGAACCCAGTCACTGCTAGGTGTCGCTGGACACCGAACACACACACACCCCTACTTCCCCCGAGAGAAGGAGAGCAGTCTGAGGATGCATCCTTCTCCCCCAGCCATCCCTCCAATGATCCAGGTCTGTTCCTGAACCAGTGTCGCTGGCATCGCAAGCGGAAATACAACTGCTGCGCCAGTGGGCCAACTGATTTAGAAGAACATTTAAGTTATGCAGCAGCTCCACTGAAGTTGACCCAAATCTTGTATGCATGTTTTCAATGAGCTGCACCAGGTATTCCTGAGATGCCGTCTGGAACTGCATATGCAGTGCTGGCTGGTCATTCATTTTTTGATCCTGCCATGTACCAGGCCATTGGTCAAGTTCCTGAAATGTCTTCTGTAGCTCTAGCCCATTCTGCTCTTTAATCTGTTGCAGTCTAGTAACTGTGGCTTCTGTCATGCTGCTGGCCACTGAAATGTCAACACTATCCCGCTGCATGACTAAAGACAGTTTATTCACCACGTCTAAGACATCCATGAAAAAAGAAGTGCATAAGATAAAGCAGACCGATTTCAGTTTTGTGTGAAGGCCCTTTGCTTCTTGGGCACCTTCTGCTGTATCGTGCTCTAGGGCTTGTAAAAGTGCAGGGTATGATCTGTGAATTGCTTGAACTGTTGTATGCAGGGACTGCCTCTGAAAACTTGTGGTTCTTTGTTTCAGGTTTTACGAACCTATGGAGTTCCTGATCACTTTATAACCTGGATTGCTTTGCTTTATAGTCATGCTTACAGCATGCTATGCCCTTGGTAAATGGTTATTTGGGTTCCTATATCCCTATTCGTTGGGGGGTGAGACAAGGCTGCCCCCTGAGTCCATTGCTTTATGTTTTTAGTTTGGATCCGCTTTTACGTACAATTGCCCAAGATGTGCGGATTCTTGGTATTGCTTCCCCTCACAGGGGTTGCTGGAGATTCCTGGGGTAAATTTGAAGTCCTCTGGAGCCCGTGCCTTTGGTTTCGAGGCTCCTTCCCTCTGGAATTCTCTGCCCAGTCAGCTCCGAGGGAGCACAATGGTGGAAAGTTTTAAAAGGGCCTTAAAGTCCTTTTTATGGGATAAGGCATTCCCTGTTATACCGTAAATGGTTATTTTAATCTGTTATATTTGCTGTATTGTTTTATTGTATGCATTGATATGCTGGTGTTTTTATGCTTTATGTACAGCGCCTTGAAAATTTGAAAGGCACTTAACTAAATAAATTTTATTATTATAGTACCCTTGAGGCTAAAATTTCAGCTTATGCTGATGATGTCTGTGTCTTTGTTGCTGATTTGACCTCTGGAGATAAGGTGTTACATTATTTTTCTAATTTTCGGATGTTGCAGGTTCCTCCCTTAATAAATCTAAGACTTTTTTTTATCCTCTGCATACTGCCATTCCTGAGGTTACGGAGCTGCAAGGCGTTCCTGTTGTACTGGGCCCGGTCCGAATTTTAGGTATTGATTTTGGTAAAGGTGATAATGTGTTACTTAATTGGTCAGCTAAAATTGAGGCAGTTCATTCCAGAATCAGATTATGGAAGTCTTGGCAACAAACTAAACAGAAAAAGGTTATCATTACTAAATATTTACTTCTCCCTCAATTTTTATATCTTAGTGCGGTATACCCCATTCCTTCTGGTTTGGAAGCCACTTTATTAGGTCTTTTTTTTTCAAATTATTTGGGGGAGTCGCCTAAATCCCATTAAAAGAGATGTGTTGTATCTTCCTATTGCACAGGGTGGTTTGAATTGTGTGAATCCAATTACTTTTTACCATAGTATTTTTTTTCATTGGAATTTACTAGACTTTAGTCGTCCACATTCTGTGTTATGGGTGATTTATGCGCATGGTTTGATACCTAAATTGTCCTCAGAGTGGCCAGGTTTGAGCCAGAAAAATTTACACACTTCTAGTTACCCGATTTATGTCAGACCTGTGATATCGAAACTTAATAGATGGAAGTTACTTCCGGCCCATGTGTATTGCAAATCGCGAAAATATATTTATGATGTCCTACAATCTAAAGCACATTCCATAGTCCCTGTTTTTAAGGATGTACCGGATGGTCATGTTGATAACCTCCTTAAAAGTTTGGTAGATAAACGGATTCCACCTAGATTATTGGATGTTTTATGGCTTAGTTGTCATGGGCGACTCAGTGTTAGGGGGAATTTAAAGCACAAAATGGTTACTGAATGTACTTGTCCAAGGGATACTTGCATTAATCAGGAGGAAACAATGTCCCATTTTTTTGTTTCCTGCCCCTTTGTGCAAGAATTCTGGATGGCCCTTTCTGCCCATTGGAGCCAGCCTTTCTGGTGGGCTGTTACATATCTGGAAGTTGTGGGAGGTTTTTTGCTACATTCTACTTTGTTAGGTGCAGGTGTAGTACGGCTGCTGTTCGCTAGTTTCAAGTTTCATTTATGGCATGCCAGATGTCACCTTACTCTACAATAGTTATACCACTCACCACTTGAAGTTCTTCAACATGTTGAACATGATTTGTTGTTACAATGCGATTCTGAACGCAAATGTTTGTCCAAAAATGTATGGCTTATGAGGTGGAAAGAGGTTCCTTTTTTGAAAGACAAAATAGGTTGAATCATTATGCTGTCAGAGAATTGAGTATTGCTGATATTCTCTGTTTTTTTTTTCTTATTTTCCATGAATTGTATTACTGTTTTTCTGATTTATTGTTCTGTTTATTAATAAAAACCTTCCCCTACTCTTTTCGATAAGTGCCATGGGATCTTTAACATCCACCTGAACTACCACCAATCCAGGCAGATGGGACCTCGGTTTAACGTCTCATCCGAAAGATGGCACCTCAGAAGTGCAGCACCCCTCTCATGCTGCACTACAGTGTCAGTTCTGGGATATTAACCCAAGTGCCAGTTAAACGCTCAACAATGATTACTTTGTTCAAAAAAAGTCAAGCGGGGATTATCTATATACAGGAAACACATATGAATGTTAATGAACACAAAACGCTGGCCAGTAGGGGGTTTTCTCAGGTTTTCTCATCCTCCTATACAGGAGGTAGAAGGAGGCGGGTTCGCCATACTGGTTTCAGGCCACACCCCCTTTCAGGCCACCCAGGAGTGGGCAGATGTGGAGGGTCACTTGGCGATTGTCCAAGGGTTGTTGCAGGACAATGGGGTAACCCTGACTAATGCCTACTTCCCCTTGAGGTAGAAAACACCCACAATTCTATATATATTAAGGAAGGTGCTAGAGATGACTAAGGGGACTCCGATTTTAGCAGGACACTTTAATATCACCCCAAGCCCTAACTTGGACTCCACAGGCAATGCCGGACTAGAAAACCTGCCCCACATAAGTTTTTTTTTTTTTTTTAAGTGATTTACCCAGGAGGTGGGCTGGCTGGATGTATGGCATACCCTCCACCCTAGACATAGAAGATAGTCATTTTACTCAACTGTACATGGTACATATACTAGAACAGACCATTGTTACACACAAAAGGAAAGCCTGGGGGGTTCTTAAAGAGGACACTATGGGGGACATCACTCACTCTGACCACGGCCCTGTGATTACGTTCTGGGAGATGGATCTCGAGAGGCGTGATACCTTGTGGAGACTCAATCTGACCCATCTTAAGAGTGAACCCATTCAGCAATTCCTAGGTGATAAGATACAGGAAATCCTAGAGGATAACTCTGACCCAGAGACATCCCCAGCGATCCGGTGGGACATGCTGAAGGCGGTTCTCCTGGGCCATTTAATACACCACACTGCCTCTCTAGCAAAGCAGCATAGGGAAATACAATCACACTTGGGGCAAACTCTTAATTTTCTCCAAGAGGCCCACCAGCAAGGAGACCTGTCTGTTGCAGCACAGCTTAAGCAGACCAAACAGGAACTGGATGGGCTGTGCTTGCAGTGTACAGAAACAGCACTAGCATTCTTAAGGCAGAGGTATGGGGAGACAGGTCCCAGGGCCTCTCACTTATTAGCCTTCCGTCCCCGTTAACAGAGACGACTCTCCACCATAGCCACCTTTAAGGACCAGGAGACTAATACTCTGCACATGAGGATGAGAGGTATCACACAAGCATTTTGTGACTATTATAAGAAATTGTACACTCCTGACCATCCGTCAGATTCCAATAATATTGATACCTTTCTCTCCTCCTTGGACCTTCCTAAACTTAACAGAAACCAGCAGACAGGTCTGATCTCCCCCATAACCCAAATGGAACTACAAACTACCATCTCCCGTTTAAAAACTATGAAGGTTCCTGGCCCTGATGGCTATGGTACAGAGTTTTACAAGCGTACAGAGCATTTTATCAGCCCACTTCTGGTACAGGTCTGTAACAGGGTATCCCAAGGCCTCAGTGACCCTCCTCCAAGATGGTCATATGCCATAATTTCAGTCATCCCCAAGCCTGATAAAGATCCCCAATTATGTACCTCCTACCGCCCCATCTCAGTACTAAATGTAGTTTATAAAATTCTCATGTCCATTATGGCCAAGTGTCTGGACAAGGTCCTCCCTTCCTTGATTGGCCTGGATCAGACAGGCTTTGTAAGTTCTAGATCCACAACAGACAATACTAGGAGGGCCTTGCACTTGGTCCAGAAAATGCACTCCCGCAGAGCCCCCTCAGTCCTTCTCAGCCTAGATGCTGAGAAGGTGTTCGACAGGGTCTCTTGGCCCTTCCTGTTTGCCACTATGTCCAGGATGGGATTCCCCGCTCCCCGTTTCCATGATTAAGGTGCTCTATTCCTCCCCTAGGGCCTGTGTCAAAGTTTTTGCCCACCATTCTGCATATTTCCCCCTGTATAGGGGCACCCGTCATTTTCATTGATCCACTGGCCCAGGCTATCAGGCGTTCCCCACAAATCACCGGACTCCTGCTGGAGGGGAGGGAACACCGTATTGCCTTATATGCGGACATTTTGCTTTTCCTCACCGACCCCACACAGTCTGTCCAAGCTGTGTTTAAGATATTGGATGAGTTTGGGTTATGTTCAGGGTACAAATTAAATACCTCCAAAACGGATGCATTAACATTCCATTTTGTCCCACCACCATTATTCCGGCAGACCTACCCTTTCCGCTGGGATCTTGAAAAACTGAAGTACCTGGGCATTTACCTGTCGCATGATGCTGGGAAGGCTGCACAAAACAATTATGTCCCATCCTATACCCAGCTTCAGGCGGATCTGGCTGGGTGGTGTTCTTCTGCTTAACCTGCTCCAGAGGGTGAAGGTTGTCAGGATGGTGATCCTACCCCAGGCTCTTTACCTCTTTCAAAATGTACCAATATATATCCCAGCCAGGATGTTCCAGGCTTGGAATAAAGCCATAATCGGATTTATATGGGTTGGCAACTGCCCTAGAATACGGTTCAGTTCTTACTCTTCCCATACGGGCGGGGGGCTGGCCCTCCTGAATCTTAAACTATACATCTGGGCTTCGCATCTCTCCTTTATTATTACTCGCTTCAGGAGGATCAGCCCTGTCATTTGGAGAGAGACCGAAGAAGGCCTACTCCCATTTAATGAGCTGGTCAGGGCAACCTTGTACCGGTCACAGAAGGCTCTCTCCCAACTGACCCCTGGCCCATGGATTGTGCATCAGATTAAAACCTGGAATATGATCCGTAGTTTGTCCTGTCCCCTTACCAGATGTACCGATGCCCGCTTGCCCTACTGGAGCACTTCCTCCCAGCTCAGATGGACCACACATTTAATCAGTGGGACCGTCTCCATCTCTTCTTCATATCGCAACTGTTAAATGGGAATGAGTTTAAATCCTTCCAAGAACTAAGACAGGCCCATGGTCTGATGCAAGAGCATTTTTTTTTTAGGTACCTACAACTGAGACATTTTTTTTTTTTTATTCCCTCCCACCTGAGCTACGAAGGCTTGAGGACCTTCCCCCACTAATAACTTTCTTGCAGACTACTATTGTCGCCACAGAGATTCCCCATGTCATTTCTCACCTGTATAAGGCTCTTAATGAAACCCTGGGGGAAACTTGCAGGGGGCACTTGAGAAATGGAATATAGAATTGGGTATGGATGTTACCTCACAACAATGGGATAGAGGTTGTCTCTCATCGTCTAAACTTACACACTCACACAGCTGGAGACTCTTTTCCTGACAACTAATGATTAAATATTTCCGAACCCCAGCAATAACAGCCCATTACTCAACCACAACAACAGCCGTATGTTGGCGCCAGTGTGGGGAAGCACAGACACAGCACACTCGTGTTTTGGCTGTTCCCCATTATACAACCCTTTTTGTCTTCCCTACAGTCAGAGTTAACCGAATTACTAGGACACCCAATCATCCTAGCCGCAGAACTTTTCATACTGCAAATTACTCCATGAGAGTTTAGGGACTCCCATGCATGCTACCTTCTGGGGATAGCCCTCATGGTGGCAATAAAGGCCCTAACTAGACACTGGCTGTCACCTCAGACCCCTACAATATCTGAGTGGAGAGAAATAGTGACTCATATTTATAGGACGGAAAGAATTTCATTCTATTTGAACGACTGTTCCAAACTAGGCACAATGAAGTGGACCAAATGGATCATGTATATTATGACAAATGACCCTAGTTTTGTGCCCTAAGATCACAGAGTCTACTAGAACCACAAGGGACAGTGCATCAGGGTGGTTGGAACGGGGGAATCACTCTGAACATATGAATAAAATCTGCAATGCCTCCATTACATAGAAATCTTTCAGGCCTAAGAGGATGAAATATTGACTCTTATGAACTCTGTATGCCTTTAACTTGCTGATTTTCTGACCTGTGCATGTTTAATTGTGTGTATTAAGATGAACTAATGACTGTCTTTGCCCTGTACCCTGTGGAAAATGTTAATGAAAATCATATTAACAAAAACAAAAAAAAAAATGACCTTGTTCTTTTAAGTGATTGTATGCTTTTTGATAGAGTGTTCTGTGTTTACATTTTACATATTTTTATCCATTTTAGTAAATATATTGTTTTGAAAGACTGCCTGGGTGTGTCTTCGAAGTTCTTTTTGCATGTGAAGTATGGACGGTTAAGACTGACAAAAACTGTTCAAAGCTTGATGGTGTTACTAAACTGGGAAAAGGTGAGAATATATCTAAAGTTTTTTATAGTTTTAAGGGTTCATTTTGGATACCTGGTTAGGTACCCTTAGGCGAAAGATATCTTGCATCCCCCCGAAGAGAAGATTATCTGAGCCTGTACATTGGGGTACGCTAGCATAAGGGTCACAGTTTGAATCCCCCCAGAACTTGAGACTAAAGGTGACTCGAACCCACAAGCAGACAGGAGGGTTAGCCTGTCTTTTTTTTTTTGGCAGGACCCTGTCACTTTATCAACCCTTGTCACGGCCCCTTGAGACCTCTGCCACCATCTATGGCTGCCGGGGTCCCCAGTCACCCCCGGCTTGCCCCCTGGAGGGCGGGGCAGTGGTCACGGTCTTCCATGACCATGGAACCAATATCTAGTCGGGGGACCCGCAGCGATGGTGGCTGCTCGAGGTCTTCCGGGAGGGCTTCATTTAGAGGGTGGCCCTCGCCTGCCTATATTTTCTTGACTTTTTCCTCACGGAGGTGGGGACGTGCAATGATGGCAGCGTCCGCCCCACCTCCCAAAGATTGAGCATCGGCAGAGTGAGATCTCCCGGCATCTGCTAGGAGTCCTCAACGCCCGATGCTTCCCCACCCTCCCCAGAGAAAGGAGCAATCCATAGGGCGCTCTATCCGTCTCCCCTGGCGGCCCTCCGGCGACCCGGGTCCGTTCCCGAACCTGGGTCGCCGGCGTCGCAAGCGGAAATCCCACCACTGTGCCACCGGGCTGGCTTCCCTGTCTGTTACCTGTTCACACTCTTGCACTCGGAGGTTGGCACTGTGGGAGCAGAGGGCCTGACCTGCTGAGGGCATTTGTGACACTAGCTACTAAATAATTTCACTAACTTGATAGAAATATTCCTTAACACTAAATATATTTGGACACACTATTTGTGGACATATTATTCTTTAAAAATCGAAAAGTGCTACACATTCTGTCCATATGCTCTGAATTTTGAAGGCCAGTGCTATAAATTTTAATACTGAGAGGTTGAGAGATGTGTTTCAGTAAAGTAGTATTTTCCCACATCCCTCCTAAACTCCCCCCCCCCAGCTTCATCGCATGCCTTCTGGTGCTGGTGCTCTTCTTCATTTGAAAGAGACTCCCCACCTGCACCCTGTTCACCCTTGTGTCTTTTAAGTCTCCATGATGTCCCCTCTTGCTCTCTTGTCTTCCAGAGCGTACATGAAGAGGTCTCTCAGTCTCTCCTTATAGGGCTTTTGGTGCAACCCCTGCACTATTTTAGTTGCCCTTCTCTGGACTGCTTCCACCCTGTCAATGACCCTTTTGACACAATAGTCCAGGTGGGGTCTCACCAGCAAGCAACAGTGGCAACATCGCCTCCCTCTTCTTGCTGGAGGTACCTCTCCCTATGCATCCCACTGGTCCTACCCACTGCTTTGTCACACTGCCCTGCCACTCTGAGGTAATCAGATATGATAACCCCAAGGTCCCTTTCCTGTCTAGTGACCGACAGTACTATCCCCCCCAATCCTATACTCATTTCCTGCTGTGCCTTACGTGCATGGTTTTACACTTTCTGCCACTAAACCCCAACTGCCATGCTCCTGACCACTCCTCGAGTTTTCCAATGTTCACATGCATTCTTTTCCACCCCTGCCTTATTGTCCGCCCTATTACAGATGTTCGTATCATCTGCAGAAAGGTATACTTTCCCTTCCGGTTCATCTGCTATGTCACTTATGAAGACATTAAAGTGGACTGGTCCCAGTACTCAGCCATGCAGCACCCCTACTGACATTCTCCCATCATTAGAGTGAGTGCCATTAACCACCACCCTCTGTTGCCTGTTAACCAGTTTAACTTGATTCATCATTTTGGATCCCACTCTAAGGCTGCTCAATTTCTTACTTAATCTCCTGTGTGGCACAGTGTCGAAGGCCTCGCTAAAGTTCAGATAGGTCACATCCACTGCCCGCCCCTGAACTACTTCCCTGGTCACCCAGTCAAAGAACTCAAATTCATTTGGAATGACCTCCCCTCTGTGAATCCATGCTGCCTTTAGACTTGTAGCCTACTGGATTCTCATTCAAGATACTCTGCCAACTTTTCTTTAACAAGGTTTCCATTAATTTTCCCACTACTGAAATGATTACAGTTACTAGTCTCCTCTTTGGTGCTACCCTTATGTAAAGGGACCAGGCAGGGGTGGACTGGCAGGGGTGCTTGGGATGCTATTTGCATCCCGGCCTGTCCCTGGCCTTTCAGCAAATGGCCTGTGTGTGGTGTCTTGCCTTTTTTTTTATTTTTATTTTCTATGCTTAACACCAGTTGCCATTGTCATGATTGCCAGACTCAAGTTTGTTTTTTTCTTTGGGGGGGGGCTGTCACAGACATCAGGGTCAGAACAGAAGTCCAAAAATAGATCAAAGGCTTCAAGCCTACCAATGCAGTGCTGAGCCGATTAACTATTCACTCGCTTCTATTCCCAGCCCCAGCCACAATGCAGCCAATGACATCAGCTGCAGGTGTGGGGGCTGCTAGCTTCGTATGTTGCTCACTGTCCCATCATGCCCGGATCCAGATGTGCTCTGCTCTGGCTGTGAAGAGGGGAGAAGGAGAAGGTGTTATTTCGATTGGCACTTTTTCGAGCTGAGATGGAGACAGGAGGTCTGGGTCGAGTGTTTGTGCTCACTATCACTACACCGCAGTCTGCACCTGGAGTCAGAGAATGTGTGTTGGCTACGGTTTCCTTCTGTGATCGTTACTTGGTGCTAGTTATTATTGGCGGGGTCGTGGGCTGCACCAGTCAACCATCCATTGACGTCGGCAAATATTAAATAATTTTTCATCAAGTATGCAGGTGGGTGGGTCAGGTGAGTGCGTCTGATGGTAAGCTGAGCTGCTGGCATTCTTAAAACAAGACCATCATTCATCAAGGAGGACTGGAGTGTGCGGAGTCTGTGCATGCCTGCCTTGATGTAGGTAAAGTAAATGCATTTATTTTGAAATGTGTATTTATTTTATTCCTCTGATGATCTTGCCTTAAAGGCTGTTCCAGTTCTGATGATGATTGTCTGGTGATGGTGGTGATATGATGGGACCACATAGGTTGGCCAGGAGTAAAATGGTACTAGTTGGGGTGCTATGGAATAGGCCGGCCTGAAGGGGGTAATCAAATGAAATGGGGAAAAAAATAAAACGCCACCAGCGTGGGTTGTGGCCCAATCCTACTGGACTCTATGAGAGTGAATGTAAATTAATTGCAATGTAGCATTAATTATGCCCCAGACTTCACCCTGTACTGTATCTTCCTTCTGGTGTTCGACCGCCATGATCAAGGAGAGGATGGTGGCTTGGTGGGAATCAGTCCAGCAGTCCATCTCGGAGATGAGCAATCTATGCGTTGAAGCCTGGGGGCAGGAGGAAAGATCACTGCTGATAGGCCGGAGTCAGGACTCAAGAGCCGATGGAGCTGGGGCCTGGGGGTCGGTCGGGGGATGCCATGCGAGCTGTGGGACCAAGCAGGCAGGGTTTCCTAGATCATCTACAAACACTATTACCACGCGCCTGCAAATACGGGCGATGTTGCTCCATATAGGAGATGGCTAATCTCCACATAAGTAAAAAAAACTCATCAAAATACAGTGCGCAAATGAAGAGCAAGGCAAAGAAGTTTGAAGACTCGTAAAGGAGTCGAGGCGCTAGGGTTACTGATTATCTGGAAACTTCTTTTTTGTGGCAATAAGTAAAAAAAAAAAAAAACCACTGGTGTTTATTATTCAGACTTCTTTGCCTTTCTCTTCATTTGCGCACCGTATTTTGCTGAGTATTGTTTCCTAGATCATCACAATTTATTGGTAGGCTGCCTGTGGAATCTACTGTTAATTCTGTTCTGTGGGTGTGTATTATGCAAGTGTCAGGTGAATAGATCAAGGACTTTGCAAAGGCAGTGTGTATGGGCAGCTTTATGTAACAGCACCAATGTTGGGACTTGGTTTAAACGTAATTATACTGTGTGTGCTCGCATGAATAACAAGTCATTGAAATTTTCCAGAATCCAGCATGTCAGTCCACCCGTCTACATAAATGGGCAGGAATCAAGGTGTTGTGTGTCAGCTGGGCTACCCTAGGTAAATAAACTATATTTTTGCTAAAGAATATAGCAGTTTTGTTTTAGCTTCCCCATCCCAACTCACGCCTTATAGAAACAAAAAATGGTCACATGATATCAAAATACAAAATAAAATGCATCAGTGCTCATAAATAGAGACCCTGCTTTGGTGGTGTCGGGGGTGCTGGGACTCTGACATTATCTGAAGGATGATCAACTGGCACAGAGGTTTTGGTACAGGAGCACAAGTCGACATGTCAGTAAGTGTATGCAAGTGGAGGCTGTGGGAATCAAACACAGGTTTTCTGTATGTCCCAAGCTCACTCATAGCTCATTATTCCAATTTCTCAGCTATACTGCCAGCCCTGATTTAATACCGTATACTGCACAGTTGGGTCCCAAGGACAAAACAAGCATTAAAATCAATCAATCAATTCTTTATTTTGCCAGACAGAATACCATTGAGGTATACTCATTTACCTCAATAGTGTTCTGCCTGGTAAAATACAGAAGTGATTGATTTAATTGCTTGTTTTGTACTTGGGACCCAACTGTGCAGTATATTAAATCAGGGCTGGCAGTATAGCTGAGAAGTAGGAGTAACGAGCTTGGTACAGATAATGTCCACAGTCTGAGTCCCTGACTTCCCCCAGCAGGGTCTATGTTTATAACCACTGATTCATTTTATTTTAGATGTCGCATGAGTGTACAATTTCAAACAACTTGAAGTCTTGCTGTATTCTGACAAGTGCAGTTAGCCCCAGCCTTTAAACTGCCCCGGAGAACAAAGGGTTAACCTTTCTATGCAGAGCATAGAATGCTGAGCTCAAACTCGATTGATGTCTGTCTGTTTCCCTTTGAAAGTTACCGTCAGATTCTTTACTCCACCTCACTGAACAGTCGCTCTGGAGATTTCTCCTGCAGCTCCGTTCGAAAGTCGTTTAAATGTCGTTTTTTTCATCGGTTTCTAACCAAAAAAATTTCCCGCATAGTCAGTTCAGTCTCTGTCTGTGGTACCATGAGTACTAGATAGGTTTTGTACTGTGTTTCTGTGTGGAACTTGTAAAAAGTGTGGATCGGTTCGGCCGAACCGATCATTTGTTTAATTCTTGTGTAACTTTAGTGTGTGGTTACCGGTTCTTATCGGCTCTAAAAAAACGTGTTTTGAAATGTTTTTTTCCCAAGACCCGTGACACGGTTAGGAACCGATAAGGGAGTCTTGCCTGGCAGTTGCCGAAAAAAGGGTAAGTTTGGTTAGGTTGGCCATGTCTGAGATACCCAAGAAACAAACCAGGCCCACTGGGTTTCAACACTGTAATGAGTGTGGGGAGGTCTTTGCTAAGGCCGATCCCCACACCACCTGTGTTTATTGTCTGAGGTTTGACCACCTCGATTCAGACTGCCAAATTTGCAAAAATGTTCCCAAATCTACCCTGGGAAAGAGATTAGGTAGACTGAGGGAAAAGGAGGCCGAGAAGTCCGCTGACCCGGATGGCCAGCCCGGTTCAGTTCCGACCGAACCAGAAGGAGTGCCCTCTAACCAGGGCGATACTTCTTCGGGCAAAAGGAGAGCCAATCCCGAGGGGTCAGTTCCGACTAAAAGAAAGTGCAAAGAAAAATTGTCTGGTTCAGATCCAGAAGTCCATGTTCCGACCGCCGAAGAAATAGCCAGAGCGATTCGAAGTGTGGAATCGCTTTGCCCGGTTCCGATCAATCTGGCACCTTTTGGCAGGGGCTCAGTTCAGTCGGTTCCCCCAGTTCACGATTATACTTTGGAAGAATTTTATGAACCTGAGTTTGAGGAGGAAGGGGAGTTTGAAGATGATGATGGTGAAAGTCTAGATGTGCCTGTGGAACCGGACATCTCCCCAGACAGACCTGCAGATGTATCCCCTCCTAGGCTTTCTGAGTCCCCTTCCCACTTTATGTTCTACAGAAAGGTGGATGAGACCCTCCAGCTTCCTATGGAAGAGACAATGGAGGATCAGGAGGAGCCTGATTATGTAGAAATGATGGACATCCCAGAGTCCAGGAGACTGTCTATTCCCCTCTACAAATCTTTTGGGAAACAGACACCAAAAATTCTGAAGTCTCCCAATTCTATACCTTCTGTGGACAGAAGAATGGACAAGAGGTATACTCTCTCAGGCTAAGAAACTGAGTTTTTATACCACCAATGCAGTCATGTTGGGTTTGTGCAGGCTGCTGCCTGTGATAAGACAAGCATTCCCTTGGCTTCACACCCCCCAGACAAAGACTCTAGGAAGGTTGATGCCATGGCAAAAAAGCTGTAAATGGCATCTTCCCTGGGACTCAGACAGGCGAATTATATGGCCTATATAGCTAGGTACCAGAAGTTCAGGTGGGACACTGTACTGGCACTGGCTAAACAGGCCTCCCCCCAGCTAGCCAAGGAGCTGGAGGTAGTGGCTGCAGATGGGATTGAGGCATCTAAAGTTTAGTTTCATGCTGCTGTGGACTCTAATGATGTGTCATCAATAGTCATGGCTACATCTGTGGCACTTCGGAGAATGGCTTGGCTCAGATGTACTAGCCTCTCGCAGGATACCCAGGCTAAGGCCATGGATTTTTCTGTAGTGGGTAATTCTCTGTTTGGGGAGCAGACAGAGAATTACATGAAGAAAATGGATGAGTACAGGACCACCTAGAGAAGTGCTCAGGCCAAGGAGAGGCAAGCAGCTCCTCAAAGGCAGCAGTCTAGAGGCAGGGGCAAGCCTTTTCAAATGCCTTTTTACCAAGCACAGGCCTCTTCTTCCTTTTCACAGTTCTTCCTTTTCACAGAGGGGGTTCTTCAGAGGGAGAGGCAGAAAGGGGATGAGGAGGGCTGAATCCACTCCTCAGCCTAAAGCCCCTGCCTAGCAGACACCCTGATGGGCCTGCCTGGGTCGACTCTCCTATTCCAGTAAGGGGCAGGCTGGCTTACTGTGTCCAGGACTGGATGTCTATTACATCAGACAAGTGGGTCCTGGAAGTAGTAAGCCAGGGACTGGTTCTCAGCTTCAGAATATTTCCAAAGATGAGAGCCAGATCTTTTCTATCTGCAAATCTCTCGGAAACCGAGGTTTCTTCTCTTCTATCCTTAAGAGCCATAGAGAGAGTACCTACCCTACACTGGGGCAAAGGGCTGTACTCCAGGTACTTCCTGATCCCAAAAAAGACAGGGGAGTGGCGACCCATCCTAGACCTAAGATATCTAAACAAACATCTTTTAAAACCCAAGTTCAAGATGGTAACTCTGGGAATAATCTTTCCCTCTCTAAGGCAAGGGGACTGGTTAGCCTCCCTGGACCTCAAAGATGTCTACTTTCACAGTCCCATCTGGTGCTCCCACAGAATGTACCTCAGGTTCGAGTTGCCCTCAGGCCACTATCAGTTCAGAGCAATGCCCTTTGGCCTAACCTCAGCCCCAAGGGTTTTCACAAAGTGCCTGGCAGTAGTAGTTGCCTTTCTAAGAAGGCAAAAGATTTCCATTTTTCCATATCTGGACAATTGGCTAATAGTGGGCCAGTCCCCAGACCAAGTCAAGTCTCACCTGCAAGTGACCCAGCAAGTTCTCGAACCATTCCAGTTTCTTAACTTTATAGGGGAAGAACTGGATATACTCAGAGCAAGAGCCTTTCTTCCTCTAGAAAGGGCAAGGGTTCTTATGGAACTAGCCTCTTCCTTCAGCCTTCGGGTATCTCGACCAGCAAGGCATTTCATCCAGCTCTTGGGCCACATGGCAGCTTCAACAGCAGTGGTCCAAGGGGCAAGATTCCAGATGAGGGATATTCAGGTCCATCTGAGAGCTTTTTGGTCTCAGAGGAAGGATTCCCTTACCAAACTGATCCCAGTGACTCTGACCTTGATCCAAGCCCTCCAATGGTGGCAGGATCAGGACAATTTAAGACAAGGTGTTCCTTTAGCCACTCAGCCTTGTTCAGTGGTCCTTACCACGGACGCTTCTCTTCTGGGCTGGGGAGCCCATCTGGGGTCCCTCACTGCCCAGGGGCTGTGGTCCCCCCAAGAATCCCTTCTCCATATCAATCTCCTAGAGCTCAGGGCAGTTTTTCTGGCCCTTAAAGCTTTCTCTCAGTCAGTACAGAACAAGGTGGTTCAGGTCAGAATGGACAACAGCACCACCATGTGGTACATCAACAAGCAGGGAGGCACTCAGTCCACGGCCTTGTGCACGGAAGCCATGACATTGTGATCCCTGGCTTATTCCTTGCAAACCTCTCTGGTAGCAGTTCACCTTCCAGGGAAGGACAATGTGCTAGCAGACGCAACAAGCAGGATCTCTCAGGGCCATCACGAATGGTCCCTGGACCCTCAGGTGTCGAAAGTGATTTTTTTCCAAGGTGGGGCACTCCAGAGATAGATCGCTTTGCAGCCCCAGACAATCACCAACTCCCTCTCTTTTATTACAGACCTCCATTCTTGGGCTCAGTCCCCCTGGATGCCCTGATTCTGAATTGGGAAGGGAAGTTTCTGTATGCCTTCCCTCCCTTCCCACTCCTGTTCAAAGTTTTAGTCAAAATAAGGTCTCAGCCTTGCAAAGTGATTCTGATTGCTCCAGATTGGGCCAGACAGCCCTGGTAACCCCTGTTGCTGTCCCTAGCAGTCCATCTTCCCCTTCTCTTCCCAGGAATTACAACCTGTAAACATCCTCTCAGGGGAGGATTTGGTACCCCAATCTTCAGTCTCTCAATCTCAAGGCATGGCTCTTGAAGAGTTAGAGTTTGCAGATCTGCATCTTTCCCAACAGGTTCTGGATATTCTCAAAGCTTCTTGAAAGCCCTCCACCAGAAAGACTTACAACTCCAAATGGAAAAGATTCTGCATTTGGTGTTCTAAGAAGCATATTTCTCCAGATACTGCTGGATTTCCTACGGTTCTGGATTATATGGTCCATCTTAATGGCCTAGGCCTCAGACCAGCTACTCTCAAGGTACACTTGTCAGCTATTTCTGCGTTTCTGTCTGTGGGGAAGTCTTCCTCACTATCTTCTCATCCTGTGTTCTGTACATTTTGTAAAGGATTGCTTAACACCAATCCTCTTTTTAGAGACCCTGCCCTGCCTGGGATTTGAATGTTTGCATTGCTCAACTTATGCAACCCCCTTTTGAGCCTATGTCTTCAGCAGAGCTTAAGTACTTGGCTTGGAAAACTGTGTTCTTGGTAGCCATTACCTCTGCCAGGTGTATCAGTGAATTGCAAGCCCTGTCAGTGGAACTTGATTTTATCTCCTTTCACAGGGATAAAGTGGTCTTTAGAACCAATAGAAGGTTCTTGCCCAAAGTGGTTTCAGACTTCCATTTAAACCAGCCTATGTCTCTTCCTGTCTTCTTCACTGATCATTCTTCCTCAGGAGAGAGGAGGCTACACAGTTTAGATATTAAAAGAGCCCTTAGTTACTACATAGAGTGTACCAAGGGTTACAGGTTTGACTCCCTCCAGTTGTTCCTTACTTATGGAGAAGTGGGAAAGGGCAAACCTGCCACCAAGAGATCTATTACCAGGTGGATTGTGTCTTGTATACAATTCTGCTATGAAAAACTGGGGAAAACTCCACCCTCAGGCCTGAGGGCTCATTCCACAAGTGGTACAGCTACTTCCCTGGCTGCTGCCAGGGATATCCATCTCTTAGAAATTTGTCAAGCAGCCATCTGGAAAACAGTCCATACCTTTACCAAGCATTACTCTCTGGATATCCAGGCTAGGAGTGATGCTCGCTTTGGCACAGCAGTACTTCAGAGCCTATTCCCAAAGTAGGTTCTGTCCCTCCTCCATGGAGGTACTGCTTGGTAGTCTGCACTTGTCAGAATACAGCAAGACTTCAAGTTGTTTGAAGAAAAAATTACTCACCTTAGTAATTATGTTTCTTCTACTGGAGTCTTGCTATATTCTGACCTCCCTTCCTGCCTCCCCTCTCAGAACCTGTTTTGGGAAGTGGGTGGACAGGTGCAGTGTTGCATCTCAGGGGTGCTATTTTTACACCCTCTTCTTGTGTGGGTGTTTATTTTTGTTATATTCCTGTTTGGTTTGGGTTTTGAGTTTTGGGTTTCCTGACTTGAGTCTTCTTTTGGTAGTCCAAAACTTTTTGTTGCCAGTTGGCCATTAAAAATTTTGTTTTACAATTTCCACATAGAATACTATTAGAGTGTTGCTCATAAGAATTTGACGGTTAGCTTTCAAAGGGAAACAGACAGAGACATCAACCATGCTCGAGCTCAGCATTCTATGCTCTGCATAGAAAGGTTAACTTTTTGTTCTCCGGAGCAGTTTAAAGGCTGGGGCTAACTGCACTTGTCAGAATACAGCAAGACTCCAATAGAAGAAACATAATTACTAAGTTGAGCAATTTTTTCTTCAACACATATGTAATTGTACTGTCAACTGCAAATCGGGTTCATTACGTACGCATTCTAAATGCGACACCTTATAAAGGAGTATCAGCTCAAGGGGTTTTCCTTTTCAATGGGTCACAGTATTGATTGATTCCTACATTAGGATCCAATAGTCAGGCGGGGCGTGATGCGCATATGACTTCTGGGCCAGGCAGCAAGACCTTTATATGTGTGTGAACCAGTGCCAAGAAATCAGTTATGTTGACCGCTCTTCTCTTTTGAGCACCAGCACACATCCTTTAGCAGCTGGGTCCAGCAGGTGATCACTGGCCATGTTGGTCAGAAAATAGTGATGGGAGGAGAGGGGCCACTTTTGGTGATCAGGATGGGGGGGGAGCTAGAGAAAAGGATACAGGAAGTACAGAGGTAAGAAAAGAAATGGCAAAAGGGTGTGGAGGTTGTTATTAAAACAGCACTAAGAGGAAGGATCTGGTGGGTCGGGGGGGGGGGAATGTATATATCTAGAGAGAGAGAGACAGAGGGAGGAAGTGCCCAGATTCATGAAGACTGATTGTGTGCTTCAAGCAAATTTGTGATGCATTTTGCATCCAGTAATGCTATTCCCTGTATTCTCTCTCTTCCATTAGCAATATAGCAGCATAACACTTGTTATGCAGACATAGAAATGGGGTTGAGTGCCCACACAATTAGGAATCAGAATTACTACATTTTTAGGATGTATGCTTGTCTTAGTTGCAGTCCTATGTTTTCAGGCCCACTGTCCAAGAAGCTCTGCGGCAATGGGAGTAACAGTATAAAAGCACAGGTCTTCTGAGTTCTGCATTTTATCCTGCTCGTAATGCACACATTTATATTCTCCTGTTGCCGGTTAGTTTTTATTACATTTTGCAACTTCGGTTAAAATGAGAAGAGATGTCTAACATGGATGTGATTTTTTTTTTACCACATCAAGGTCACACCTTTTACTTACGGTACTTAACTAATCATGCAAAACATTACATCAGTAAGCATAGAATGCACTTAGAGATATGTTTATATATAGAATGAAGTATGAGTCGGGGTATCAGGGGTCAAAATTAAGTTTTGCAGCCACTAGCCAGCAGGGCTACTGACTGGGAAAATCCACTAGCCCCACAGACTTTTACACCAGCTCAGTGTCACTAAGTCTACCCAAAATTGGTCCCTTTAAAGTCGCTCTCTGTAACCACCTTTTTGGCACTCGAAGCTGTAGTTGCTCTTAATCAGCCTAATGTTGGGGTCCCTCCCCATTTCTGACCCATAGCCTTGACAATTTATGTTGGACTGCTCCCCCCCCTTTTTTCCCTTTCCTCACCCCTGTTTCCCCCCACCCTTTCACATAGGTATTTTCCCAGTATGACCATGGTTGTGACTTCTACTATTGTTATACTTTATACGATTGCTATTTACTGCATGGAACTTTATTCCGTAAACCACTGTTATATTGTGTTCTTTTGTTATCTGTATTGCACCTGTATGTTACCACTGTTGTATCTCACACTGTAACCATTTGTACCCTTCCTGTGACGAGGTGCCTTCGTAAATGAATCCCTGACTCAAAAGGTTGTAAATCCGACTTTCAAAAATAAATAAATTATTGGGGGCAGCATAGCGCAGCGCGGGTTAAGGCTCTGAACTGCAGATCTGGAGACCTGGGTTTGAATCCCACAGTGCATACTATGTGATCCTGAGCAAGTCACTTAACTTCCATGTGCTCTCAGGTTGCATCTGGAAACGAGCTTTGGCTTACTGTGCTACTCCCATTAAACAATGTTCCCTTCCCTTACTGAAATGTAACCTTGTCCAGTACAAGCCTTCGGGGCTAGTTAAAGGATCTACCAGCATTTGGCTCATTGGCTGGTGCTAATCATGACCCCTGTAAACTTTGAGAGGCTTTTCAGCCTCAAAAACTATATATTTTGTTGCCAACATTTAATAACAGCAACTCCAACGTCTTCGGCTGTAAGGTACAGGAGAGGGGAGCAGCACCGCATCATTTGACCCGATTGATGTGACTCCATAGTGCAACTCCACACTGCAGAGTGTGGAGCCACACCAAACTGGTCAAATGATGCAGAGCTGCTCCGGACTCCTTTACCTTATAGCCAAAGACATCGTAGTTGATGTTATTAAATGTTAGTAACAAAATATATCATTTTTGAGGCTGAAAAGCCTCTCTGGGTTTCTAATTTTGGGACTGGGATTGTTGGAAGAAGTGGAACACAGGCATGTGCGATGTTCTGGCACCGACTCATGCACAACACTACTGGGGCAAGGTAATAGTGTTGCATGTAGTGATTATTGCACGAGTGATTTTTTTTTTTTCTCCCACTCTTCCCAGACACTCAAAGCCTATCCTTTTTAATTTTTTTTATTCAGCAATACTGCAAACAGACTTAAAACCACATGCTTCTTACAACAGTGACGGCATGGTATACCAAAAATTGGGTTTGTATACCAGTTTTCAAGACAGAATACCTAATCTTTGGTAATGGTATTCCATATCGAACACCAATTTTTAAAATTAATTTCTAGTCCTGATAAGGATGATCTCTTTAAGCTGAGTGGCAACCATAACAAGAAGGGTCACAGCCGGGGGCTGGTTTTAAGAGGGAGGCCAGTAAGCACTACTTCAATTTCAAGGAGAGGGTGGTGGTAACTTGGAGTGCCACTGCTGGAAGTAAGATGTCTCATTGAAAGCAGTGGGCAGCTTCAGGAGAGGCTTGTACAGGCATAGAGGGAAGCAGTGTATTAAATAGTCTGCATTGCATTGCACGTTGCGATGTAATTCCACTGCTCAGATGAATCAATCTTCACAATGGATCGGAAAGAAATGCAATCCATTTTACAGTGACTTGTTGGTTTGTATGCTATCTCTGCTACCTCTCCACCTCTCCCAGTCATAAAAAAAAGCCATAAAAATGTGCATCACTTTCCCTCTTTGTGTCTCTGCTGTAGCTCTGCCCAAATAAAGTGTTGTCTGGCCGCATCCTGTGCTTCGATAATTGTTTCATGTAGGAAGGTGTCTGACAGTTCAGGTGAAGGTGGCCTGTCCTCTTTGGGTAGCACCCTAGCCTGTGACCTAGCCAGTCCGCCACTGGGACCAGGTCTGCTCTCTTCTGGCTCTCCACAACCAGAACTACTTCCAGTTAGCTGTTGAATAAGGCCATAAGCTGGGTAGCCAGCACCTCCCTGAGTTCTTTCAGTACCCTTGGGTGTATCCCATCTGGTACCATAGCTTTGTCCACTTTAAAAGCTGCAGGTCCCTTCAATACTCTTTTTTTTCTGAAAATGGACTTGGGTTGCTTCCCCTCACACTCTGTTCCTGCTGATCACTGGTGGTCTGTCTCCCTTCCCTCCTCCTTGAAGACTGACCAGAAGTACCTGTTTTAGATGTCTGCTTTTTCTTGGTCATTTTAACAGTGTTATAGTGAACCAAGACTTCGGGGGAATGCTCTGGAAAAAAAATATTCCAGGCAAAGTGCAACAAAACAAAAAGTTGTTGTACTTCACCACCAAATATGGGTTCAAAACAGCTTACTTTGGCACAGCAAATACAAGCAAAATACTTTTTAGATGGCTTCAGCTTTCTAGTTCACAGCAGCCCTGCTCTCTGTCTCTCAAGCCCCCAAATTCTAATTCTTGTTTTCTGGTTTCCCTTTTACACATCCCAGGTGAGGTTTATTCGTGCTCTTCCCCCACAGGGATTTCCAAGCCTACATAACTACATACAGCCAGTGCATATGGCCTTTAAAGAGTCAGGCCAGAAATCAACAGGGCTGGGCCTCAATTTAATTTTTTTTTTCCTTTAATTCACACCATCCTCCTGCTAGTATCTTAGTGGAAAAAGTGTCTCCGGTGTAGGCTACACAGACTCCTTCACAGTCCCCTTCTACGCAGCCTCCTTCTGCCACCCTCCTTATCCTCACTACCACCCTCCCCTTGTTTTCATCTTCCCACTTACGTACCTGAAGAAAGTCTTATCCCCATTTGCTACCCCCTGGCTATCTTTTCCTGTCTGTGCCTTTGCTCCCTTCACTGCCTTAGCTGCTTCCCTCTGTTTAACCTAGTATGCCTCCTATCCACATCCTCCTTTTCCACTGCTTTGGGTGCCTCCTACCACCTGCCCCGTCCTACCAGTATGGCAAAGGAACTGTGCAGTGCTACAGGCTGAGAAGTGTGCTCTCTTCCCACATCCCCCACCCTCCCAGTGTCCACTAAGATCCAAGTGATCTGCCTCTGCCAAAGCATTCTCTGGGGAAGCGATGACAGACATGGTGGCCCCTGGGTGGGACAGAAGGTTCTTTGCACCCTTGCCAGTTTGGCCAGAGTTCAGCAACCTCTGCCCTCAACCAAGGAAGGTCAGTGCAAATGGGGCAGTACTTCCATCTCCAGAATGCATCCCAAAAGACTGCTCCTCCACATTCATTGCACTGCACCACGCCAATGCTCTTTCCTTTCTTAACCTCTGTCTGTTATGTCTGTTGAACCTTTTTCTGTACCTTCGTGCTTCCTTTCTATGTTCTTTTTTGATTTATAAATGTACTGGAAAATTCAAAAACCCAACTGATTTGCATTAATGATGGGAAAATGAACTGGGTAAGACGACAGCAGAAGACAACTGGGGAAACATTTGGAGAAACAGTCATGCATATCTGAAATTAGACAACCATAGACTAACACAGATTAAGATTTTACATAATGCATATTGGATCCCGGTTACGACTATAGCTTTAAAGAGCAGCTGACGCCATTAAGAGAACTTTTACAAAACATAATATTTAGACCCAGACCAGCTTGTATTTCACAGTAGTTATGTATTCCTCCTCCCGATTATTTATTACTGAGGTCATTTGTGTGAAAACAGGATCTTTGCTCCTGGAGAGGTTTATCTATTCCTGTTGCTTTCTCCCTACCTGAGGTCATAATGCACTGCTTGTGACATCACAGTTACTCCCATGGCAACAGACTGCGATGTCACAATGGAGGATTGTGACATGAAGTAGGGAGTCAGCTGTAGAGGTAGATGAACTCTGAGTGATAAAGATCATGTATTCGTGTAAATTTCCTTAGTAATAAATAATAGGGAGAAGACATCTATAGCACAGATATGATATGCAAGCTGAATCATACCTAAATATTATGTTTTTTAAGTTTTCTTTGAGATGTCAGCAGCTCTTTAAGAAACTGTACCCAGCAGCTCAGAATGTTGGTGTCCTCAATGCTCGGAGGCTCCAAGTTCCCCAGTTTTTCTGTACAAGTGACAGGGTAGCGGCTTCAAGCCAGTCTTTTCTGTGTTCTTTGACTTCCCATCTCTTTCTTTACCTTGCTGAAATGTATTCGTTGTCCTATCCTAGACAGGGTGTCTCCTACTTATCTTTTCAACCCTCCTAGTAGTTGATACCTTCCTGATATCTACTACTTCCTACCTTCATATTGTTACCCCCACTACCTGTACCTACTTAATATTAAACTGTAAATTTCAGTATATCTACACACAGCCGTGTGCCATCTCCTACCTTGGCCTGGTTTTCTTCCTGCAGAGTCTCCAGCAGAAAGTGGACTATCTGTGAATTCCTGCAGATGCCGTAATCCCACTCACGCTGGGACATGAGCGTAAAAGCAACAAGGGCTAGGCAGAAGATTGTCCAGAAATGTTTGTGCTCATCACCTTTGACTGGATTACAAATAGGGGCCCCCTTTTCATTGGTTTGCTGTCTATTTGCATCTATGATTTACCCATCTAGAATACCAACAAAGAAAACTTGGTCCAGACCTATCGCCTCAGTGAGGTACTCACCAATCATGGACTTTGGGTTAAGGTTGGGTGCACTTGCTGGATGGATGGTATGACGAGGGGGAGACCTCTACTGCATGACCCTCTGGCCACATATGGGATCATTCCACACAGCAGTGGGTATCACACTCGAGAGTTCTTTGTCCCCCACCCCCGACAACACCTCTCTAGTTGGGTACTACCTGAATACTGTACCTTACCTCCCCAACTGATGTAGCTGAGAGCTGCCAAGGGTAGGGGATGCTGCACTAGACTGACCTGGAGACACTCAGGAATGCGAGACACAGGTTCTGTAAGCAAGGACACTGATACTTGGATTGGTAAAAAAAAAAGAATGTAAATTTTACTGAAAAGGTGTAAAGTAGCTTGTACAGCCACAAATGGCAAAAACACGCCTTTGCATAAATTTGTGAACAAAAAAAAATGAATTGCAGTTTGAATAGACACTTACTCTCCATTTTCCCCAGCAGAGGACCCCACCCCACCACACTTTTCCCGGAGACTGCAGGCACACACCACCCCCAGCCCTCCAATGCACACTTTCCCTGGAGACTGCAGGTACACACCACCCACCAGACCTCCAGAACACACTTTCCCAGGATAAGTACCCTTCCTGGCCGCAATCCCTAAGCTTGTTTACACTGTAGCCTTAAGAGCAAGCAGTGGCTACTAGGCCTTATCCCACCTTACACCAGATACCCACCCTGGTTATCTATAACTCTACACAGTTAAATTTTGTTTAACATTTCTCTACAACAGATACACTTTAAGCAATCAGGAACAACAGTGGCATGAAACATATCACATACTGGTACATTAAAAGCTAGGACAATCCCCCCAGTTCTTAAACTGTTTGGTCCTTCAGATGAAGTCTTTTAAAATGCAGAATGACTGAGGTAAATTTCTGTCACTACAATGTCACTTGACTTTTAAAATAGCCCCCAAACTGTAGCAATGTTTTTTTACAATACCGCATTACTTTGGATTTCTTGAAGAAATTCTTTGATGAAAGCTCTGAGGAATTCTTCTGAGGACCATCTGAAGCAAGCGGCTGTGGTGATGGAAAACTGGAGAAGTGATGAATTCTTCAGGTTGCAGCTTGATTCTGTGAGGAAAACTTGGTGCATCTGGATTATCAGGCACGTGAAGCAGCAGGCTCTCTATTCTCTCCCTGCTTTCACTTATTACCTTATCTGACCCTACACTGGGATACAGGAGATCCCGTAATCCTATATGTTAAACAAGGGTTGTCTCCTTCAGGCTCTATCACTGCAGTAGGCCTCTTCTGACTGGACACTCACTTGGTTTGGGTCCCTCCTTCTTGGTCGCTCTCCCTGCTTGAAATCCCTATACACTGGCTGTGCAGCTACTTTTATGACCCAAACTCATTTACATATGCTAATTTCTGGTTACTGAGTGCACACTGACCTGTACAGGGGCTCAGCACCAATCACATTCCGTTCTACAGCAGCATAAGCGACAATGGAATACACAGTTTTGAAATCCAGCTGCCCTTCTCAACATTCTAAGGCTTCCCTTTTTTTTTTTTCTCGCTTTCAGTCCCATTTGTGTACATATCCACTTTGCCATAAAAAATAAACACTTTCCACTTTTTTTAGATTTTTATCCTCCTGAGCCCTGGCAGAGGTTTCAGCTCTCTGAAGGAGGGACTCTCTTTCAGGTTTTGCCGCCCCACAGTCGCCGACCCTGGCGATTCCCCCAAGGCTTGCCCCCCATGGCAGAGCCAGGAAGGTGGCGCCCCCTCCCTGGAGACCCAATCCAGAAGCTGGGGTCAGCCCTCGGTGCGGCGGACTATCATGGAGCCCTGCCAGGCTTCTTTTCCTCCCGTTTCTCCCACCCCCCCCACCAATGTGATTACGTTGGAGCATGCCTCCCGACCTGTATTGCCTTCCAGCCACCACCAAAGGGCAATCAACGAGTGGAACGATGTGGCATCCTCCCTCTGAGAGAAGAGAGTAGTCCTCTGGACACTTGATCCTCTCTCCCCCTACCAACCTCCGGCAGCCCAGGCTCATTCCCAAACCTGGGTCGCCGGCGTGGCACGAGGTGTAGCAACCAGCGCCTCGACCTTCAGTGCCACTGTGCCGGCAAAAATAAACACTTTCTTTATGTTTAAGCACCTTCACACTATTGTGGCTGGAAAGCTAACATCTCTAGCTCTCTCCTGAATTTATTCTGTAAAAAATGACCCACAGGAAACCTAAGTTGTCAAGTCTTGAACTTTATTGTCATAAAACTTTTATATTACAGAACACACTTCTGAACATTTTTTTCTTCACTTTTCTTTAGAAACAGCAGTTTCTCCTTTAAAACTCATTGAGTCCAGTAGACACCATATGGTGTCGGAACCTCCATTACAGAACCTGACCCAAAATGGCCACCAGGACTCAATGAGTTAAGTACACTGACCACAAGTTTTTTTTTTTAGTCAGGAATTCAATATTCATTTTTCCCACGCTTAGCTTCACTTCCTGTTTAACTCTCTGCATGGACTATGTCTGACCAGACCCACTCTCCCTAAAAAGGTTAGCAACTACTATATTTTACACTTTTAATCACTTGAAACTATGTTTCTCTTATTAAGCACACTTGCATCTGTCATACTACCAAGTTTGGGGTAAATCTATCAAAAAAATGTCTTGGCAGCATGATTTAGAAAATGCACATGCTTGTAGACTGTGTTTCTGATGGTATGTAACCTTCTGACACAGAGCTCTCCTTTAAACTGTTCCATTTTTGCTTGTGCACATTTCTGTGAAGTAACTTTATTTTTAATTTATACCCAGGACTTCCCTTAGCCCTATTATAACTTTATTTAACTTTTCATATGCATTTTTAGTGTGATTAAGTGTGTTACAGTGCAGGGGGGTCCTCAGAAAGCAGAGCACACATTTGCTAATAAAATGGCTCCTTTGTGAGCTTATTCAAAATGCCTCCTTTATTTTTAAAGGGACCCCACAGAGCCCCAACATCAGACTGTGCCCATCTTTATTTATTTATACTGTGAGCCAGTCCCTAAAATCCATTTCCCTGGTGCTTGTCACCTGCACAGCTAAGAAAGGGAAATTTATCTGGTTGATCCTCCCTGAGAGAGGAGCACCTTTACTGCGTCTCCCTCTTGCACCATCGCAAGGAAGCTAGGCTGAAGCCTGACTCGTGACCGAGCTCGCAGTAGAAGAGTGGCCGCCCTGAAGAAGCACTGGGGATTCCCTACTTAAGCGCACCAGCGCTCTTGCTATGGCGCCAACTCATGGCTGCTCACACTCCCTGCACCTCTCCTAGTCACACCTGGCGCCCACAGCTGGCACTCTGCATTTCTTTTTTTTTTTTTTTTTAACAACAGAGCAGCTTTTTATTTATTTCACCGCAGGAATGATTTCTTTTAAAATGAAGCATTAAATTAAAATAAAGCTAAACCCCAGGCAGACCAGATTAAACCACTGGACCACCAGGGCAATGTTACGGTAGCCAGGGCAATCGGGTTACTAGTCCACTGGCCACCAATGATTAAAACTACAATTTTTCTACCAAAACAATATATAGTTGTATAAAAAAATTGCCAATCACTATAAGTGAGCACAAAACTGCATGTGGGTAAGGAAGCCAGGCCCAGGTAGTCCTTTTCACCCCCTCCCCACCCCCGTGCTGCATCATCCTTCAGCAATTAATAATATGTTCATGCTAAGACTCACAGCTCTACTATTTAGAATGCTTACATTTTATTTTAGTTACTGATACTGCTTTTTATTTTACTGCAGGGGCAACCTACTACCTATCTGGCAACTCCTACCTACCCCAGGACTAGAACCCAGTTCCTCACTAACCTACACTATTTTTTAGATATCTTAAAACTAACTACAATTTTCTATTATACTTGGTGGAACAGTCACTACGAGGCTGTTACAATGGGGACTATGGGACAGAAACAGATCTATGAGGGAAACAGTACATGCATATATTTTTAGGCATAAAGTGTACGTTCCCTTAACATCCACTTTTCCCTTCATGCCCAATTGTCCTTTTCTACCCTTCCCTCTTTAATAAAGCTCTATACAGTATTTATCCAGTATGTCCCAGTCGTGCGGTTTAGTAATTTGTTACTGTGCACAGTCTACATAAAAACATAGACTTTGTCAGCAGAAAAAGGCCTCGTGGCCCATCAAGTATGTGTTATTTACTGAGGGTAACAACCCTGAATGCAAGGTCAGAGTATGTAGTAGAACCCCCAAGGTGGAAGCACCATTAAATTTGTAACTGTAACATTAGCACACCCAGTGAGCTGAAAGCCAAGAACCAAGTCTTGCCCCCTGAAGAGGTGCACCTGTGCCGAGGGCACTGGATGGCTACTACAAAAACCTGTACACAGGACCCCGTGTTCACTGTAGCAAACTGGACCTACATTTTGCAGCAGGACCTCATGCTTGCTGCCATCAGGCTATGAGTAATTCTGCAGTGATTCTGTGATGGACTTTACAATCTCTGGCAACTCAAATGACCCCCAAATAAAATCTAGTCACCCAGAAAGAATGCTCAGGAAAAGGCAGCCTGGGGCAGTTTGACAGATGCACAGACGAGGCAATGCAAAGCAATTCTGACATCATGATTTGGATTGGATGGAGGGCATGGGAGAATTGAAGGGTTATTTTTTTTACTGCAGTCTGTTTTATTGTCCCATGGCTCCCTCCCACCTGCCCAGTGCTGGTTTACGGTTCCCCACAGCTATGTTCCTGAGAGTTTTTCCCTCTGCCAGCCCAGTTGCTTAAAGATCAGTATTGTATGGTTGCAAAACAGTGCTGGCCCAACGGCTCCCTCCCACACACTTGCTTGATGCCTGGTGGTGATGGTTTGTGCTGTAATGCTGCTCTAGTTGCTTCCTCCTGCTCATGCGGTTCAACACTGGTGATGTCGTTTGTGTCTTTTTGTGTTTTTTGGTTTTATTGGGTTCACCACAACATAACCCAGAGAGACCATCTTAGGGTAGTTGGTTCATTCCACTGGGGTGTCATACAGATGAGGCACACTGATGAGTCCTGGTAGGACAAAACACGTGTCTGTGTCTTCTGTTGGCAACCTTTGCAAACTGTGTGAGAGGCCTTTTGGCACCATGCATTTCTGCTTAAAGTTGAACCAGCATCATATTCTCCTTGAACTCATGAGGGTCAGGGATAACCCGTGGCATAGGGCTAAGAGCACTGGGTCCCCCTCTGACATACAGAAATACAAAGCAGTACGTAATAAGTGCACTCAAGCCATCCGCCTTGCAAAAAGATCTCACTTTAAAAGTGAACTGGACAACTCCTGGCGTGACAGCTGCAGATTCTGGGACAATATAAAAACCCTAACAGGCAGAGCAAGTAAATCACCACCATCGCAAATAAACTTTGAGGGTGCGATTACGCAGGATCCCAAAACTATCGCAGGTGGCTTCAACAAGGTCTTCACAGACCTTAGTGGGGTCCTTCCTCCAGACTCTCTCCGACCTGTACCTAGCTCCGCCATTAGTTGTACCGACATCCCTCCAACACACACAGCACCTCCCTTCTACCTGAAGGTAATCTCTACAACTGAGACAAAAAAAATACTTGGAAAAAGTTCTCGGGAACACTAGATCCAGTGGGGACTCGCTTGACCTAAAGATTGTGGCTCTCACCCTGGATGTGTTACTCTCCCCTCTAACCTGGATCCTAAATCTCTCACTAACCACTGGCATTTTCCCTCAATGCTGGAAAGCTGCAGTGGTCACCCCGGTCTCTAAAAGCGGGGACAGAACCTGCCTGTCCAACTACAGGCCAATCTCAATTCTGCCCCCCCCCCACCTCCAAGGCACTAGAGAGGATAGTATACAATCAGTTAGGTATGTACCTTGATAAGTACAACCTTCAATGCCAGGAACTGCATGGCTTTCGGAAGGCACATAGTACTTCAACGGCATCTGGTTGAGTTTACCGGTCATATCCATGAAGCACTTGACCCAAGGCTCTTGATGGGGGCCACTTTCATCGACCTCACCAAGGCCTTCGACACAGTCAACCACGACTTGCTTCTCACACAACTCTCTAACATTGGTATATTCTCTGTCTCTCTAGGCTGGTTCCAGAGTTACCTCTTTAACAGGACCCAGCAGGTCAAGATTCTTGACGTTCTATCCGACCATCGGCATGTCAACACAGGGGTGCCCCAAGGTTCCATTTTGGGCCCCCTGCTGTTCAGCCTGTTTCTAAATGAACTCCCCAAAGTCTGCCAGAATAAGATCCTTCTATATGCAGATGATGCTGTTCTCTACACGTGCCACTCTACTCCGGAAGAGCTGGAAAAAGGCATGCGAGACAACTTTACTGCTGTAGAAAAATTGTTCCTTCAGTCTCAGCTCCTGCTCAACTACACTAAGACTAAAACAATGTTGTTTGCCTCCCATCAAAACCGTCATAAGTCACATCACCTCAATATCTACAGTAACAAGTTTGATACACTTGAAATGGTCACCACCTTTAAGTACCTTGGTGTATACCTTGACAGCTCTCTCTCCTACAGCCAGCACATAGACCATGTTGCCAAGGCAGCTAGTGCCAGACTAGGTCAGCTCTACCAGCATAGGCAGTGCCCCACCAAAAGTGCCATTAAGCTTGCAGTTAACAGCTCCATGCTCTCTATCATAGATTATGGACTGGTAGTCTACGGAGCTGGTACCGATACAGCACTTAGGCGAATCAAGATTGTCTTAAACAAAGCCTGTAGACTAGTCCTGGGTGTGGACCATTTAACTCACACTTGTGAACTATACTCAAGCACTGGTTGCTTAAAACTGAATAGCAGAATTCAGTACCAAGTCCGTCTATTAGCTAAAAAATCCACCCTAGGTTTTGCTACTCCTGGAGTGAAGCAACTGCTAAGAAACTCCACTTCCTCCAGACTAACTAGGGGGTCTAGTAAAGCTGCCTTCATTATCCCATTCCACCGGACCTCACTAAGGCAACGGTCCTTCGAATACAGGGCCCCCTGCTGGCTAAATTCCCTTAACTCGGAGCTGACCGAGGACACGAAACTAAGCCCATTTAAGGCCAAGCTGCTGCAGTACCTGGCCACTCTTATTAACTGCGACTGCCTCACCTGTGCCTAATCCTACTGTTATTGATAGCTTATCTGTCCTGCATAGCGCCCATCTCCCCCCCCCACTTCCTCCCCTGCCTGGTGTGACCCCACTGAATACTTACCCCCATGTCCCCTCTTTATCCCTCCCGCCTTTCTGCTTTTTCACAAATTTTAATCCCCCTATTTTTCACCCCCTCCCTGGTTTCCCCTCACCTCATCCCCACTTTAAACCCTTTCCCTTATTCCTCTCTCCCCCACATTACCCAGCCCTGTCCTATCACCTTCTTACGTAACCCTGGGTAGATTCCTATCCAATCCCACCCCTCTGACTACTCAACCCCTTTGTCTCTGCCCCCAACCTCCCCCTGCTCTCATCTATTCTGTCCTCCCCTCCTTTGGTCACCACCACTTCTGACCCTCCATAACTCTACCTGCACGGTCTGAAGCTCAGCTACCACTATAAATTGCTGGTCCACCTTAGGTATGCTCTTAGTACTGTTGCAATAAAGTTGACCTCTCCTGTCTGTTGTATTTTAACTGTACTTGCTTGAATCTGTATCTGTATGTACCATAATGTACCTGCTTGCTGTATATACCCCTTATCTGTTTTATAATGTCTACATACCTTGTCTATTGCCTTACGACGTGGAACCTATGTAAACAAGCTTTTGCACAAAAGTGTTATCCAAGATTCCAATAAATAAATATTCTGTGGTGATTTGCATATAAGCCCATGATGCTTTGCATTGTGGGAGTATGTGTGATTTTGTATTTCTTTGAAATCTGGCTTCCTGGCCAATGCCCTTTGGGGTAACCATTGCCTCAGTGCTTGTGCACTGAGGTTCTTTGACTTTTAATTTTTGTTTTTATTGGATTCACCACAACATAACCCAGAGAGATCATCTTAGGGTAGCTAGTTCTTTCCACTGGGGTGTCATACAGATGAAGCACACTAATGAGTTATGGTAGGACCCTTTGCAAACTGTATGAGAGGCCTTTCAGCGCCATGCATTTCTGCTTATAGTTGAACCAGCATCATATTCTGTGGTGATTTGCATATACAGCCCATGATGCTTTGCATTGAGGGAGTATGTGTGATTTTGTATTTCTTTGAAACCTGGCTTCCCGGCCAATGCTCTTTGGGGTAACCACTGGCTCAGTGCTTGTGCACTGAGGTTCTTCCACTTTTAACTTGTTTTTTGTTTTTATTGGGTTCACCACAACATAACCCAGAGAGACCATCTTAGGGTAGCTGGTTCATTCCACTGGGGTGTCATACAGATGAGGCACACCGAGGAGTCCTGGTAGGACGAAACGTGTGTCTGTGTCTTCTGTTGCCACTCTTTGCAAACTATGTGAGAGGCTTTCGGCACCATGCATTTCTGCTTAAAGTTGAACCAGCATCATATTCTGTGGTGATCTGCGTGATTTTGTATTTGTTTGTGTCAATGCCACTAGGCTTCCATATCTTCTTCCCTGCCACTCTATAAGGATTTACTATGAGGCTAGAGAGTAGCTGAACCATTTTACAATCTACAAAGGTCCTAAAAGCATCCCATTTTTTGTCTGCAATAATTACTTAATTCCTCGGTTCTGCAACTGGCAAACAGAACCACCATTCTTTCTTATGAAATCGACTTCTTGAAGTTCCCTCAGTGTTTGTAGAAGGCCATAATGGTCATTAGCTTCATGGCTGAGTACTAGTGGATTGGAAAGGGGTAGCCCCCCCCCCCCGGACTACTGCAACCCAAGGGGCTGGATGTATAATTGCGCTGCCAACAACTCACACTAATGCCATTTTATGCTTGCTGACAATCATTTTAGCCATTTAGTTGGTGTTTTCAGTGGTGACGGACATTTTTACTGAACTAAAAAAACGCTGTTTCTGCTGCAGAGGCTCGTTTCTGTGCCAAGATCATGTTTCTGCGGCAGTCACTGCAACTGCAGAATGGCAGAAAACACGGGGCCCTGCCTATACTTACCAGAGAATGATTAACTAAAACTGCGTGCAGTTCTGGTGCACCCAATTGAGGCAGTTGGAAAGGTGCAATGCAGGGTTCCCGAAATGATCAGGGAAATGGAGGACAAAGCTATCGGAAGACGGCAACAGTTTTTATCGTATTCCCCACAAAGGGTTTTTATTAACATCTGCCTCTGTTATTTTTTTTTTTTTGGGGAGTATACAACAAACATTTATATCTAAACTGGGACTTGGGCGTAGGATACAGACAACTGGAGGCTAGCAGGGGCACCAGAAAACCACACAATTACCAGCAATGTCCTCACAGAAGGTAGAGTCAAATAGCAGCATGCCCTTTACTTAGCCACAATTGTACAGCCAGCCCCTCTGGACATCAGGTGCAGCAGCTGGTCCATACATTTCCAATGAGTATCTATTTCACTCCCACTTATGAACCACAGTCACATGCCCAAGCTCATACAGAGGTCTGTTGGGTTAGTTAATGCCTTGATGGTTGTGTCCCACCAGGTTAGCTGTACACAGGCATTTCAAGCAATTAAAAACACTTCTGAGGAACAGTTTAGTAAAGTTCAGAACCAGGGTTGCAGACACCCACTTACACACAGGCAAGCTTATTCCCTATGACAATTCTTGGTCCTACAGTTCTAAGAGCTGCAAACCCAAAATACAGGAACAGTCTTAGAATGCTGATGGCACAATCAAATTCTACCCATGGACCAAAGGCATAACTTTACTCAGGAAACACCCTTAGGGGCACACAGGGTGATGGCCTCCGTCATAACTCAATGCTGAAGAGCTCGTTCAGCTCCACAAACTTTGTTCCTTAGCAAAGACAGGCACAGGTTATACACCTTGGCTGCAGCACTCTTCAGAAAGGACTGAGGGACGCCTTCCACTAGAAGGCTGACAACTACAGCAACGTTCCATCATGGCCTATGCTGCTGTGGCAAGCCTCTCCCAATTGGCACCAGTGCCCATGAGGCTGGCAGAGGGAGAAGATGGAGCCTTGAGGGTTAATCCCTTGCTGCCCAGAACTGCTACACTCAGAAACAAAACAAAAACTGGGACTAGTAACCCCTAAGGGTCATAAGGGGTTATACATATTCAGCCTGAAGAAAAAGAGACTGAGGGGGGACATGATCTCAGATGTCTGCATGTTCAAGGGTATCAGTAAGACTGCACTAACAGAAGTGTTTGAACTGGTGTTTTTTCCAGCTGGATGCAGGGACATGCCCTGAATTTCAGAGCTGGTAAATTCAGAGATAATGTTAGGAAGCATTTCTTCTCACAGAGGCAGGTGAGCCTACATATACAGTGGTCATTATGACAGTAATAGCCTTTAAAGTAAGCCTCAACAGATTTCTTCTTATCAAGGGAATCATGAGGGACCCTACTGTAGGTAGAAAGCTATTATAAGTACTCCAATAGTGTAGTATAAAATTTGTTATTCAAAACAGTAACAATGTACAAAGACTGACCCATACCTCTCAACCTCCTTCCTCATAAATCAGGGACAAAGCTTACAAAATCAGGGACAATGACCCAAAATCAGGGACACATCTTAAAAATTGGTACTATCCATTCAGAAAGCTGACAGAATAAGGGAATTAGTAAGATGCATTTTCAGAAGAAGAACAAGCCTGAAATTCTAATGTTTGACATTATTTTGTGTTTACAGCATACCTTCCAACATTTAGTCACTGAAATGAGGGACAATGAAGGACGATGACTCTCATAATGAGGGACACATCATCAGAGATGGAGATATATGGTCAAAAACGCTGTCGAAACCACTGTCTTTATTTGTATAAAGATTTTTGTTTAGCATCTTAATATATTATTAATTTCTGCTTTAAAGTATAAATTTATGGCACATTCTCTTTGTGCAAAGCACCTTTTCCATGAGGGACAGGGCAATTTTGAGGGGTAAAATAAGGGATGTCCCTCGTAAGGAGGGACACGTGAGAGGTATGGTTTACAGTCCCCACTGTTCTCTCACAAAAACACAAATTTTACAGGCACAGAGCAAAGTTCTGAGGCAAAATCAAGGACAGTTGAGAGGTATGAGCAATCTTCATGACCTCACAGCACCCCATCACACAACAGTTGGAATCAATTATTTACACTCGGCTACTGAATCATTAGTGTCACGCTTTTGAAGCTTCCTTGTTTTCCAGAGCACAACGAGGTCACATGGCACCTTTTTTGTTGCATACCCCGAGTAGTACAGGGATGGAAATTTCCAATCAAATCTTACATGTTCAAATGTTATTATTAATACCTGCTAATGATGCAGTGTGTGTGTGTGTGTGTGTGTGTGTGTGTGTGTGTGTGAGAGAAAAACTTGATGGATCTAGAGCCCGTAAGTTCCGACCTTGGAAGAAAAAAAAAAACCCTAAGCTCCAAGATGCAGTTATTATTTTAATTATTGTTTCCCCCCTTCTGCTTATTTCAGGCCCTATGAGTCCTAGTCAACCACCAAGCTCTGCCTCCTAACATGAACCGAGGTGTGGGGCTCGGGGGCCCTTAACCGACCAGTGGTAATCCCACAGGGGTGGGACCTTTGCCGACCGGGCGACATTCCCATCTGGGGGTCAGGGTTTGATGGCAGGACCCGTCTTGGTGAGCGGACTGGCGAATCGAAGACCAGAAGTGCGTGGCATTATCCAGATGGACTGGTATGTTTCTGCAGCTTTCTTTCCTCCCCAAAATGCCGGCTGTAAATCTGCGACATACCACTAGTTCTAGAGTCCATTGCTGGTTCCGGAACCCGCGTGGGCTGCATCGCGAGCGGCAACTGCGCCGTTGCTCCTACAGGACAGGTAGGAAGCAGTTCGTGAACATGTTTGGTGCTGAGCGCTGTGCTGTAAAAAAATCATTCCTTACAGCCTCATCGGTAATATCGTAAAACTGCAGCCTGTGAGTATTTGCCTTTCCTCTGTGGACAATTTTTGTTTAGAAACTACCTTTAGATTTTTGCCACCCATCTTTGAACTCTTTTGTGAGCTGCTGAGGTAATTGCAAGGAAATCTCAGATCTCTCCATTGTTCCGTACAAGATTACAGCTGACTAGTTGTATTTCTTGGTTTCTATCACCTATCTTATAACGCGTATTCATTTGAACTGCGCTGGAAATGAGAACGGTAAGTAGCAGACACGCTACCTGGGCGTACGAGGGGTGCAAACCGTACACCTGTGCGCCGGCGGCGGTCTCTTTGGAGGTGCGCGCTGGAAGCGAGAGCGCCCCCTGGTCTGTGGGAGGAGCGCGTCCTCCGGGGTGGTTTCACCCTGATGTCAGAGAGTGACAGCTCTGAGAAGATGGCGGAGGGCAGTGGAGCAGAGTGAGGAGAGCAGGATACAGGTCCAGAGAGAGAGCTACAAAAATACTTACAGTACGCTGGCCGGTGGAGTGGAAACTCTTTGTCCAGGTGCTTTTCGCCCCCAAAACGCAGAGTTTAAAAGACGGGGAAAAGCAGTAGGGCTGAAACCCCAACGAAATTGGTAGCAATTAAATCAGGTTTTTGTTAGGAGATTGACGGTAGCTAGATCATGTAACTGGTTAATTCCTAGTATTGAGGAAGCGGTGTTTGATTTCAATTTTTACAGGCCTTTCTTTTTTTTTTAATTAATGTATTTTCTCCCATTCTTTCAGAGACTTGGATTTATGAAAACGAGACGGGCTGCTCGCGTCAAACCGGCTGCTGCAGGGGAGCCAGAAGTAAATCTCATGGTGATTAATATTTATTTCGAAAATCCTGCTTTCCGGAGGAGCTGATCTTTCATTTCGGATCTATCCCGAAAAGCACCGAGAAAGGATATTTATCTAATTCGTGGTTACGGACAGAAAGAAGAAGCATTTGTCGCCCTTTTCCTGCTCGAATCACTGATCGCCATGGCTCACTCCCCGGTGCAGTCGGGCCTGCCTGGGATGCAGGTAAGAAAGTGTTCCGTTTGTTTTTGTTTACATTTCAAATAAAATAAAGACGTTACAGCACGAATTCTGAGAAACAAAGCAAATGCGCCGTAGGGGTTGAAGACCTACTAAAACGAGGATGTGGTACGGTCACCTCTCGGTGGAGAAATCTTACCCCGAAAACGCCCATGTTGAAAACGAAATATGTCTGGAGTTGCTAAATACGACATGCCTAGTTTGCATCCTGTGTGTGTTGTGGTGTTAAGGCAGGGTGTTAGATTGGTGTCTGCGAGACTGCACAGGGTTGCAGGGTGCCAGACAAGAACAGTTCTGGGGCTGAGGCCTGGGACTTAGAACAGTGTTTGAAACTCTCAGCCTCGGCCTCTTGGTTAATTGAGGTCGGTCATGCAGCAGGAAAAGGAGAAATAAACTAGAAAATGCACAGTAGGACCCTGGGTAGGTCTCACGTTGAAATATTAGGCAGCTGATACACTCCACACATCGTTATTGGGAAATATTCTCCGGGTAAAAGTATATGCTGAGTGAATGTAAGCAATGCTCTTAAATGGAGATGTGTCTTCTGCAGGAAGAAGTGGTTGTAGTTGGGTTCCTAAGGTGGCAATTAGGCCATTAGTTGCACAAAACTTATAGGCATCCTCATATGTAATCATCTGCTTTACTTTATTAAAGTACTGGCTTTGAAACTACTGTGGGGTACCTTTTCCATGCCTTTGAAAATCTCGAATGCATCTGATCGTTAAAAGATCATTTTTATCTTCATTTTCTCTTGATTGTACTGCTTGTTGGATGTTCACTGCTGTTCTAGAAAGTGTCTGACTCCCAAGTTGTTTTTGAGCATGACCCTTGAGGGTTTTATAGGTTTGTAAAAACTGGGAAACACATACCACACTTGTCTGTTTTCTAATTCAGTGTACAGGAACTTATAAGTACATATATACACGTATTTAGACCGGCAGTTATGTAGTCAGGAGTGCAATATTGAGAATCAGATGTCAGTGTACCAAAGTGATCTTTCCATTTATTTACGCATTGTGGGGGGCGTATTTGGGATAGGTGGCTGGACAGTTTTGGGAATCCAGATACTGAACTCATTTCTATGAGTACAGTGATGGATTACAGATAACTAAGGCCCTGCCCTGGTGGGTTTAACAGCACTTATAATGGTATAGTGTCCATCCTGCTAACCTGGTAGAAAGTTTTTGAAAACCATTGTTGAGACCTTGAAAGCTAGTCACAAAACAGTTTAAGCTGTAGCGGTCTTACACCTCGATTGTGGACAATCAAGTATTACAGGAAGAACCGGTTTATCTCCAGCGAGTGAAGGTACTGAACTGGTAGAATGGTTGCTGCATTGTTTGGATGCACTGAGCTGGTTTTGAAAATGGTTCTCAGAAATAATTTTGTACTGTGAACAGGGCCATCTGGTTCCAGAATTCTGCTATTTCTTTCTTTTTTTAAAGGATGGGATCATCATTTTGCTGTGAAGAGCTGGCCACCTTATCCATTCCCCTTCCTGGTGTGCTGGCCCCCACAGCATTGCTTCTGCACTCAGACGTTTAGTTTGGGAAACATGGCTTGCTTCATTGAAATCACATAGAAGACCGTTTGGTTAAAATCAAGAGCATTGGTGTTGAGCAGCTGGTTTAATTTTAGCCAAACCATCCACAAAACTGTGAAAAAAAACAGGATTTAAAACAGATGTACCTTATTGTTACACAACATACAGGTCCTTCTGTGAAGCTCAACAGGTCTGACCAGCACTCACAAAAAGTGGAAAGGAACACTGTGCCAGACTGGTTCTTCCTAGACTTAGTCTATGTCACTATTACCAGCTTTCTCAATGCTGTACTTCAGTAGTTGCCACCACTCAGCTGAGACACACTCGTGGGAAATCTCCAGGTTTGCGGTCCTTCAGAGACACTGCTGAGACAGTACGCTGCTCCTTGCTCAAGGTCACACAACCCACCCCTCTCTGTCCTAGCTGAGAGCACCTTACTTTAGAAATAAGATATGGTATCTGCCCTACAGTTATTGTCCATCATAAATTGGTTAGCTGCACCTCAAAGGAATACATTACAGAAAACATGAAATGTATAAATATCTTTAATATTTCAAGATAATTACACAGATTCTAAAGGAGATTACCACAAAACTATAGGAAACTGTAATTCTACAGAAATGAAAAGTTTTCATACGGAAGGTTTCACACAGAAAAATTTAGTTTTCTATGTCTCGATGAGGTAGATTAGCTTATCACAAGACGCACTTTGAATGAGGGCAGACATGAACTTTTAGATGTCACTGTGTTCCTTGTCCCACACTTGACTGATTCTGTGATGACCTGTTGGACCTAAAACCTTTGAATTGCCCCTCTCCCTCCATGGCACATCATTCATTAGGTCACTCTGACATCACAGATTCAGAATCGTTTGTCTGGGGGCTGCCCTTTGATGAACCCCGCTTGTACGAGTCTGCTGGGTAATTAAGATGAGCCCTTCCAGGAATGTTTGTGTTAGCTAAGGGCTTCCTGACATCAGACACTTGTAATGCTTGCCGATATTTCAGAGGTCTGAACTGGACAGCCTGATATAATAAATTTAACTAACCAGGCCCCATTTGGTCGGTCCCTTCTCAGAGTCACTGCTAAGCAAGGACTGCTTCAAGTATCTAACTTCAGACTGTTATCTTTACAGGGAAGTACAGTGCAGGTACCTAGCAAATTGCTACATTAGATTACATCTCCTTGCAAATATTGTTACACTGCAGTGCAAACACACTTCTTTGTAGGGGTGCATAGTTTTTCAATTGTTCACAAATGAACAGGTGGATGTTGGCAGCAGGCAGAGTCCAGCACCATAACAGAGCAGGTATACCTGGTTGTGAGTCACCTATATTGATTTCAGTAAAGCGTGCCCCAGTGCTCTCCAAACTAAGATTTATTTATTTATTTATTTATTTATTTATTTGTAATTATTTACCCTGGAAAGGTACACAATGCTGTATATAGCTTGTTTCCTGGGGGGGGGGATGTTACATGGGCCTCTTATTGATGGGGGAATGTTGGCCATGACACTGTGGAAAATCCCCTACTCTTCCTCGATAAGTGCCATGGGATCTTTTACTTCCACCTGGACAGTGACCAGAGAGGGGTAGAAGGGACCTTGGTTTAACGTCAAGATGTCTTGTCTTAGCACGGAGGTTGGGCTGTGGCAGGCCGACACATCAGGAAGGGGAAGGGATCAGGTGGCCAGCTCTATGGAGCCAAATTATGATCCCTTCCATCCTAAACAAAAAGAATACTACTTCTGAAAGTAGTGCTATTGTGTCTTAAGGAGGTAAGCTACAAGTGGGGACTTTGGGGAATTTTTTGTTTTGTTTTTGAAAGTGAACATAATTAGTGCTGTTTATTGTATATGCACCATATGAATGATTACACATACTATAGTTTCTGGGGACCTGGGTTCATCTCCAGCTGCAGTACTCTGTCCGGCATGTTTTGTGATCTTGACTTAATCATGGATAGTAATACTCAACACAGAATCACAGTTGGTACAGTTAATAGTCAGAAGAGACCTAGGACTGCAGGTGCATGTCTGTTTCAGTTCACTGTGTGTTTTATTTATTCAACCAGTATATTAGATCTTTGAGTAATACCACAGTACCTCTGATGTACGAGTGACCTGGTGAAGCAGTGGAGTTCACTGTAGTGTATCCTCCGAACCAGGGGTTCTGTTAGTACCTTTGGAGACAGAGTCTAGGATCTGCATGTCGCCCTGGCAAGACCAGACCAGAAGAGACTGAATCTCTTCAAAGCTAAATGAATCACATTCGATGGGGGTAGTTTTCTTACTTTTCTTCTTCAGTGTTACAATCTTTGGATTAGCTGCTGTGTTTGGATAGGCTTTGTTGATCCCCAAAGCAATTTGTAGGGTTTCTTGAGACTTTCCTTTTTCACAGATTATTCTGTGATGTTAGTGCAACTGTTTTTTTTGTTTTGTTTTGTTGTTGTTAATCTCCATTTGTAGTGCCTTGGAAGTTTGGAAAGGCATGCATATAAAATATACTTGCTCTGGTGGTTGTAGATCATAACAGGGTCTGATATTTAAATCAGGATTCGTGTTATATTAAAAATGTTTCACCTTTTTATATAACTTTAGATCAACTTTTTCTTCTTCTCTCTTGTAATCGTAAGATACATCAGCTGTAGCATTTTTTGAAGTTGAAATGGTAAGCAGCAGTACCACTGGCTGCCACAAGGTTTTTATCAATATTATCGGCTGTCTGTGAACACCCATAGTTAACATCACTGTTGTGAAGCACCTTCCTGATCCTACATAGAAACATAGAATTTGTTGGCAGAAAAGGACCACACAGTCTGCCCAGATGTCCCTGGCTAATCTGTCTCCACGGACCAGGGACAGGACTTATAATGCACCAAAAGGGCAAAAGTTGCATCCTTCCAAAACGGACCCCTCTTTCCTTTGCCAGTGGGTCCAAACTGATGCACATACTCTAGAACAATATCTAAAGGAAGGGAGCGTGAACTGTTCAAAATCTGCCACTGATTATGTTTTGACCCAGTAGGTTCCTCTTTAGACCCACATATTTTTTTTTTTAACACTAGTGGGTCCAATTCGACCCATGTTTTAAACCCCCTGGTGCGGTCACTGCCATGGACCCTGAATAGTCTCCGGCGATCCTCCCTATTGCCTGCCTGTTTTCTAGTACCGTGTACCCCATGTCTATCCCACGCGTGTTTGAAATCCCCCACTGTTTTTGTCTCCACCACTTCTGCTGGCAGTCTGTTACAGGCGTATACCGTCCTTTCAGTGCAGAAATATTTAATTTCCTCACATCTCTCGTAACCCCCCCCAATCTATATTGCATGCCCCCTGGTTCTGTTGCTCCTTCTAATTTGTAAGAGACTACCTCCTGCACCCTGTTCACCCTTATGAGATACTTGGAAGTCTCTTGTCATGTCACCTCTCACTCTCAGGGTGCACTTGGGTGCATCATAGGCTATTATAAGTCTAATTAGTTATTCATCAGCTAACGTAGCTCATTGATTGGCTGCCGTGCTGGTCTGAAATCTCTTAGAAATGCCCGGCATGGCAGAGACGCTCAGCTGATGGCTTATGCCACGTTGCTTAAAACCTGAAGAAATTTTTAAAAAATAAACAATAAAAAAAGAGTTATTGCGATTAGACTTATAATTGCAATAGCAGCCTCGCAGCTGATCATTTCCATGGATTAACGACTGGTTGGAGGGTGGGGTCACCCATCCCCCCTATCCAGTTGTTAATCCCTCAGAAGTGACCAGCTTCTCAGTCATTATTGCTTAAAGAGCACCTTTCGTAGTCCTTTTAACTTTCATGCATAAATTACCCCTTCTTGCATTGATTCTGGAATTGTATTTCATTACTGTCTGCTGCAGTTAGTTTTTGCATTCTGAGCTGCTAAAAACTGCAGGGTGTACCAGAGCTTGTATAGCCTGGTGTTGCTGTGGGCCCAGGGTTGTATGTATGCAATAATACACGCCAGGGTGTGTAAATATGCTTTTATAATTGCACGGCTCGGGGGTGTTGTTCGGCACGAGGCGCTTGCTCCGAGTTCCGTTAAACACTCAAGAGCCAAGTGCAATTATGAAAGCATATTTACACATCCCTGAAGTGTCTTATGGCACTTATAATACAGTGAGAAAAAAACGAGTCATTCCGGTCAACAAACAAATTAAGAGCTGAAAGGACACTGAAGTTATTTATGATTAAATAGTCCCTGTAAACGGAGCGGGAGTAACTAGTAAATGGAGCTCAACGGAGCCACTACAGTAGGTAGGGACTTACTGAAGAGTACAACCGAGCCCTTACACTGTGCAAACAGAGGCAAACATTTAATGTCCTGTTAATAACATTGGAAGAAAACATCGCCAGTGAAGGTACAGTTCTGTACAGTTGTACTGTTCTTCGGATGCTGGATTTTGTTGTCAGGAGTGATCTCTGCTATTTCTGCAGTGGCGCTCATAGTGGGAGGGTTTGCTACGTTGCTGACTGGAGGTGCTGTGTTGAAACTGCAGCTGTGGTTTCCATTGGTTGTTTTCTTTTGGTACTGATGTCACTTCCTTTGCCCAAATTGCCAAATGAATTCTGCTTAGGTGACATAGTCAGTCATTTCATACATTTTCTTTCCAGCGTTGACAGCTACTGTCAGGTTCAGAAGTAGAGTGCAGAGTGCTGATTTTCTGTTCTTGCTTGTGTTTTAGGCTTTTGGCTATGAAAGAAGCACCGGAGTGTAATTATGCTTTCATAATTATACTCCTGTACTTCTCTCTCAGCCAATCAAATTGCTCAGTTTTTTTCTCAGTGTTATAATGTGACATAACTATAGGACAGAGTCAATGTAATTAAAAAAACAAAACAAAAAAAAAACTTACTGACAGGTATTTGGATTTTGGCATAATACATTGCTAACAGGGTGTCTTGGGAAAGGGGGAACACAGTATGTACACTAAGTACTGGTAGTTTTCCCTTGCAACAATGTTGCAACTGCACAGTACTGCACAGTGTGAGTCACTCCTCTATCCTCCAGTGATGTCATCAGGAGCCAGCAGCTGAACAGCAAAGGCAAGTGCAGCAGGACTCAAACAAATCCAGAATATGGAAGGCAGAGTAAACTTTGGTCAAAAATAACAAATGCACACACTCTTTCAGGTCTAGTACTGAGTATAATGACTACAAGCTGTAACTTTTTGGACCATCATGATAGGTGCTGTTTATTCTAGGCCACAGTAGGCTATAGCAAAGTGAACGTAAAATGAAAGGTGGCACCATATACCGTAAATGGATTTACCAACAAAAATGAACAGCAGGAAACAATGTTGCAGGTTATAGAAGAGTGCAGAATGAAATATGAAAAAGACATTCCAACGTAAACTGGTGCTTTCAGAGATCTGCACGTATAGATTTTTTTTAAAAGCTTGCCCAGGCAGGACTGCACCAGAATTTATACGAAGTTTGTTTAGGAGCAAATGATTTGATGCCATTTATTGGCTCAACATAGATGTAACAAAAAGAACAGAGTGCTTTAGTTTTCGGACTAATCCAGTCCTTCCTCAGAAGCTTAGTGACAGTTATTTAGAAAATCCCATACTTTTAACACCCAGATCATGCAGGAGAAAACAGAAAAAATTCCCATTGGTTTAAAATACTTATTTAAAAAATAACAGAAGAAACATCAGAGATGTTAAATAGTACCAATTCAGATACAGCTGCAAAGGCCTAAAAGTCAGATGTGCATCAAGCAGGGAGTACACAGCACATAAAATGAAATAATTTGGAGATACCTTCAGAGGAGATAAGAACATTTTTATTTAAGAATGCAGGTCATGAAAAGCAAAACACACTCTGATTAATGACATGCCAAAATGTGACATGATTGTAAGTTAAAACCAAGCCCCACAATCTAGAACTCCAAAAAGTAAATATACATGACATACAAAGGGTTTAAAGTAAAATTTACCTAACGTGAGTAATAGTTTCACACTATATGGACTGTAAAACTTGGCTGGAAACATTAGCCAACTATACTCTCAAACAAGTTGTTATGCTCCATAAATCTTGAGGCCTTTAGTGTTGTAACAGAAGTTTATACATGATGATAATATAAATTGGCAGTATAAGAGCCAAACAAAAAGCTGCTTGTCAAGGAGCACCAAGAAACTAAGACCATGCAGTCTGATTTGTACAGATTTCAATAAATTCTCAGTGTATAATAAAACTACTTGATGTACTGAAAATGTCTAAGTAATCTGAATAAGAAATCGTAGAAATGAAATCCCCCCCCCACCGGGGGGAAGATAACTAGTTGTAAGGAGAGCCACATACACTGACATACCTGGAAGTTCTGCGTAGGCCTTATTCTGCAAGAAGTAAGTGTCCAGAATATTGCATAAGCAACTAAACTGCACAAGTGGACCTTTCAAATATTGGCCCAGAGTGTTCAACCTATGACAAATTAGGCATTGTGTTTATTTCTTGCAGTTTATAACAGTGTGTGATAGTGGTAAAAAATGTTGACCTATTTTTTTTTTTTATATATTCTATTTTAGGTAGCCGATGACCTCCAGATCCTTATACCATTTCCCCTTTTGAGTCTGTTTACCACTTTTTGTAACAGCTGAAGTAATCAAAGGCTCTTTTAATGGCTCGGGCAGGTTTTCATCATAGTTCTCTGTCCGTTATGCCGGCCGGTGGCGCTGAGGTTGGCGCTGGGCGCCCCTTGCGACACGCCGCGGCCGGGTTCGAGACGAGCCTGGGTCATCGGGTTGGCAGGGAGGACTAGGATTGACTGCTCTCTTAGTCCTAGGGAGGGATGGGAAAATCCTTTGCACTGTAGCGGCCTCTGGGGATGCCCGGTGGCACTACCAGTGCTGGTGCATGCACCGGGGGGGCAGCGGATGTCAGCATGCTGTTCCTAGACGTCATTGCACGTTTGTGCCCCCATGGGTAATGTGGTGGAAAAAGGCTGGGCGTGACCGTGCAGCTTGATGGCCGCACTGCCGCCGACCTGGAGGCCTGTCGTGGAATCTCATCGGCGGGGGCAGCGGGACAGCCCGGGACAGAGAGGTGAGGGGAGACCCTTCGGGCTGGAACAGCCATACCAGACCCCTCATGTATTGAGTGAGGCTGCTGTCCTCTGGGTCGGTGGGGGCCGGCGGCTGGATACCCCTGCCGGTGTGCTGCAGAAGGCGCAAAAATAGATGGAATAAGAAAAGAAAATTTAAATTCTCTCTTGTTTTTGGACACCCAGTGTTTAAGATCACTTTTCTTGTGACTATAATGATCTAGCATGCAACAGACACTGCTCGTTGATCTTAAAGGATAACAAAAACAACATACAAAAACAACAGAGAATGCTGATGAAAACCTGGCTTGAATCATATTAAAAGGAGCCTTCTTTTTATCATTTAAAATGTGGAAACAAATGAGCTAAAGCAGACTCAAAATGGGGAAAGAAAGATGTTGTTCAAGTTGGGAGATAAGGAACAGTTTAACATAGAATAAAAAAAAAAAGTATAGGTCAGAATTTTCACCGCCATCATGCACTGCTGCTTTAAGGTATGGGTTTTCTGTGCCACAGCAGGGAAGGGGTTAGACATAAACAGGAAGTGTCCTTGCTTCTCTGTGCATGACCTAGCAAACAACATTGCTGGGTTGTGCGAGTGTAGATTATCAAACACCAGCTACACAGCTGAATGATGTTTCGCTGTTCCACTCAAAGACTTTGACAAGATGTCAGTTGAAAAGTCTGTAAGATTGCCTTAATTTTATTGTCTACTACGAAGGACCACAGGCTCTTTTGCCTTTACTAGGATAAAACCCTTGTTGCTCCAGAATAAAGACAAATAGAATCTTGTCTAGTTTTTAAATTATATTTTGAGTTTTTCAGCTACAGTATAATACAGTTGTAGTACATTCAGTTGGCATTTCTGCTTCTTAAAACATTGACGTTCTATCAAGGGTAGGATATTCAGTAGTCTAATACTTTGTTACATCATATGGAGTTACCATAACTTGTTAATACCCAGTTAGTTGTTAGCACCCAACAGGTGGCTGGCTACCGAGCAGACACGACAGACCATTGGGCCTATGCTGCTGGCTTTTCGTATGTTAGTAATACATGCAAAAAAAAAATAGGTTTTTGCTGCCAAGAACTGGAACCAGAGCCGTAAAATCGGTGACAGCACAATTCCCCACTATATAGAGTTATTACGTTCCATGGTCAGTTTTGAAGAAAATGAGAGAGCAGCCACACATAGCAGCCACAACAGTTGTCAGATTCAGATTGACTTAAATTTGTTATCCATTCACACTGTGAATAGCCAGTATGTAACCCCTCACATGGAACACAGTCATCATCGGTAAAATTCAAACATTCAGACATTTTTCTAACATAGTGAAGTTTAACTGGGTATTAAATCTTAGTTTAAGAACTGCTAAAAGAGTTTTCGTCAAGATACTAAGGAAATGCTGATACAGTACCTCCATAACCATCCGGTAATGCAGTCAGGCTCAAGAGAGAGGGAATAGATGACGGTCGAGGGGCGTGGGGATCAGTACTGCAGCAGGAACTGCCCCAGTATAACTCAAATAGCACTGCATTATCTATGGCCCACTGTCATTAAAATAATGTCCTGTAAGCCTGGAATCTGAAAACTTGTGATTTTAAAGTTCCCATTACCTCTCCAGATGCTGCAGCAGATCTGCCAAAAGACACCATCAGCCCAATGCTAAATGTGAGCACACCAGCACTTGGGGAAGTGCCATCCCAGACTTCAAAAGAGAAGGGCTCACAGGGCCTGAACCTCAGTCTTGAGGAGTTCCTTTGTGTAGTCGACTTAAACGACCTTGTGGTTAAAAAAAAAAAAAAAAAAAAAAATGCAGTTCATCCTCTGACTCAATCTTGGTTTGTTTTACATCAGATTCTTTAGCAGCCTTGGTTGACAGCTTACCTGTGTATGCTGGCTCGGAGAAAATGTAAGTTTTATTCTTGTAGGTTAACCTGTAAGGCAAGCCAGCATTAGCAGCACATGTTGTACCCTCAGTCCCCTGAGCTGACCCCTCACCACATCAGATGTCTTACAGCGTATCCTAGTGGAGTAGCTCAAATCAAGCTAGAGCTGCACATGGTCATCCTACCATGCCATTCTGCCAGTCCTTTTAGCTTTGGTGAGCACCACATCCTGCGCCGCTGCACTTCACAAAAACACCAACAAAGTTTGGTGGGGGGGGGGACTGGATTAAAGTGTTTTCAAGTGTGATGTGATAGACTGCAGTAATCCAGATATCGCCTCCTATGACCCAAGAGGACCAGCTGCAAGCCCTTGGGCTGTACTCACTGGAGGAGAGGAGAGATGGGGGGACATGATTGAGGTTTTCAGATATGTAAAAGGGATTAACAAGGGTGGAGCAAATGAAATGTTCAGGCTCAAGCAAAAGGGCAAAACCAGGGGGCATAAATGGAAACTGGAGGGAGGAACCTATAGGGGAGAACGTAGAAGGCATTACTTCACAGAGAGGGTGGTGGAGCCATGGAATGCATTGCCCGGGAGCCTGGTCGAGCAAGACACTGTGGAGGGCTTCAAGGAGGGGTGGGATAGATGCATGGGGGTACTGAAGCCAAGATTGACCCTCATGGGGGTGGGGTGCCTGCTAAGGGCTGGATACCGAACAGACATGCAAGACCGACAGGCCTATTCTGCTGGCTTTTAGTATGTTAGTTGCTAAGCACAGTCTTTTACAAACAGTCAGGGAATCTTCCGCTTCTGCTCCTTGGGGCAGTCCCAGAACTTAGTTCACCAGTGAGGCACATGTTGCAGTTGCTTTCTCTTTTATTTTGCTTTCCTTTGCCTTGTCCTGAATAATTTGGTATCTTAATCCAGGAGAGTAACGTTGGATAAATTGACTTCAGGTTTTGTGTTGAAAGCCTGTATGGCCTTCATTAAAGTGGGATTGGAAAGCTGTGGATCTGCTTTTTTCTCTGGACCCATCTTTACTTGGGCCCAGCCATTCTTGATGTCCTGCCATGCTGTGCTGCCACACCTTGTTGTGCCCCACAGTCTTCTTTCAGCTCCAGTGCACCCAAATTTGATATCAATACGTTCCTCTTGTGAAGGGCTGCAAGATATATCAAAGTTGAGGGTAGTATCTTCTGCAGTCAGAATTTGTCAAAAGTCCTGAGCTTGCTGCAGAGCACTGTAAAGCTGCATCTCTTCAGTTTGGTTGCTAGCCACACCCCTTAGACTCTAAGCCCCTTTTATAACACCATCCCAGTGTGGGACAAATTGGGCAGCCAAGTGGCCGATGGCCACTAAAAAAACTGGTGTGGCTACTAGATTTTGAAAGTTATTGGCCAACTAGCTACCTGCCCACAAATCATGTTTTTAGCCTTTAACCCTTGCAGGGCCATGGACTGATATATCAGTCCAAAATTCCTATATGTTCTAATCATACCTATCAACTGTCACACATACGTCACTCATTTTATCTTTCAGAAACTCTATCATGTGAAAGGTGATATTCCATATTCCCCACTGAGACGTTAAAGCAGAAATTCATAATAATCTATTCTGCTCAGTTATCAAAAAACATTATGAACATTATTGCACCAATAGCTATAGTATTCTGAGCTTGCAGTGCCCTGTTTGATGATATGTCACACATTTTGCTCATTTGTCACACATCGTGTCGCACATTTTGGTGAAGAAAGGTTGAGAGGTATGGTTCTAATTCTGTTGGCAGCCTAAGGGTTAAAAGGGATAGCTACTATAAATAGTGGTTTGACTACCAGATTTTGAAAACAACTGGCCAAACTGACCACCAGTTTCAAACTGATTCGTCCCACCCTGCACTATTCCTTTAAAATGGTTTATGATGCAGTACATACTAACATAGTATTACGGTGACCAGATGGACTTGGGGTCCATCTTGTCTGTTCTTCCCACCACAGTTTGAGTATTGCCATATATCTGCAACAAGCTCAACTGCTGGAATGTTACTCCTACTCCTGTTGTTTTAACCCTTACTGCTGTTCTCCCTCAGGAATATAGCTAGCCCTGCTTTGATGGCCCAAACGGGGCTAGCTTCCACTACTTCCCTGAGTAGGCTATTCCACATGTTGACATCCCTCTGTGTGGAGTAATGCTTTTTGATATTTCCCCTTATCCTGCTCCCGCTTTAAGTGCATGTCCCCTAGGCTTGCTTGCCATCACCAGGTCTGTGTGTGCCACCCATGTATCCCTTTTAGTATCTGGGATGCCGTGATCATGTACCCGCCATCCTCCTCTTCTCGCAGTTAAATATTTGAGAACTTAATATCCATGTAGCACCTGCCCGTCCCTCCAAGCCTTTAATCAGTTTGGTGATCCTGTGCAGAACCTGTTTGACCTCTTCATTGTAGTTTCTGTACTGTATCGACCAGACCTGGATGCATTAAACTTGGCATAGTCGAAACAAAGCTACTGTGAGCTGTACAGGAGGAGGGTCACCACCCTTGACTGCTTCTTAACCCCCGCCCACTGTATCCCAACATTGCATTTGCTCTTGACTGCAGCACATTGCCTGCCGGCTTCAGCTTACTGTCCACAGTTACCTCCTGGTCCTTTTTCTCCTATTGTGCTTTCTCCACTGCTGCACGACTCTGTGTGTATTTGTGTCCTGGACATCTCACCCCACTGTTTTTGGCCAGTTTAGTGTTATCTGCAAACTTTAGCTGCCTGTGGACCCAGCACTAACACACTGTAGTACTCCACTCAGCATCCCCCAGGGGTGACACATCAACCACCACTATCTGCCTCCTGCCTACTGCCCCTCTCTGTTAACCTTCTATAGACCCATTACGTTAAATACCGTTAGCTGAAGGGCAATACACAGTCATTTGCATCCATTTACTGTTTGATATCCACACGCAGACAATGGACAATTTCATAGCTGATATTTAGACTACTGCTTACTGTATTGGAGTCCGTATTTTAGAGGGGGTAACCAATTTTTATTGTTTGTTGACCGGGTAAGTGCACTAGACAAATTCTGCCTATTTTCAGGCACGACCTGAGGGAGGGGGATACAGATGAATGCCAACTAACTTAGAACCAGAATAAGCTGTTGGTGGTATTTTTTTGTGAAAGGGGAAAATTTGGCCAGGGCACCGGGGAAAATTCCCCTACACTCTTCGAGAAGTGCCATGGGATCCTTAACATCCAAATGAACTACCACCAGAACAGGCAGATGGGACCTCGGTTTAACGTCTCAGCCGAAAGACGGCACCTCAGGAGTGCAGCATCCCCTCATGCTGTGCTTCAGTGTCAGTATTGGGATATTAACTCAAGTGCCTGGTGTGGGGATAGAACCCACAGCCTTCTGATTTCCCAGCCTCAGAGGCGAGTGTGCTACCTGCTGAGCCACTGACGCTGATACTTAACATAACCATAACATAACATTTAACGTGATAAAATGTTTAACAGTATTTAACCAGGAGCATGAACAGGAATGTACTAGCTGTGCTTTTTCGCAAAACAACCCAGGCTCAACGCTCCTTTGCTTTCAGAGCACCACACTGGTGAAGTGAACTGCCTGAACCCCTCCTGCAACTCTTTAAACTCCATCAGTTCAGACAGAACTAGGAAAAGTCTTCACACTGAGGTACAGGTGTGACTGCCACCTCTGACAAATCTACTATGTACTTCTCACTTCACTAGTTCTTTCTTGGTGCCTCCATCCAGTCAATATTTATAAGTAATGGTCTCTGGCTACCCTATTATTGTTTACTGTATACAGTGTGTTCTAACTCTAAAACTGTTTCTAAAGTTATATCTCTGTAACTAGCATTGACAGTGGCTCCTTAGAGACACCTATTGAACCCTGTCCACTTATCTAATTTGTAAACATTATTCAAGACAAGGAACCTTCGTAAATGAGCTCACAAGCTCAATGGTGTTTTCCCAAATACACAAAATACATATTTACATGTTGTTAAGGTGGAACAGGTTCAGAAGAGGGCAGTCAAGATGGTCTTAACCCAGAGACATTTAAATGCCAAACGTTGTGTTTTTAACTTAAAGGTACGTAGTATAGAGCATTGCAGAATTTCAGGTGACTTAATACTTCGTACATGCTATAGTTTGGGGCAGTGTACTGTCTAAAAGCTTGGGTTTTGAGTTTGTTTGGGAAAGAACCAGAACTAGAGGTCATGAATGTAAAAAATGAAAGTATTTTCTGACAGAAAATGGTAAATGCTATTACATTCAGTATGTGACTAGATTGTGGAACGTGTTTCCACCAGAACTTGTTGGGCTAGGCTCTAGCTCTGACACTCGGTCCGGATAAATGGATGAGGATGATAAAATGAACCAGGTATTATCACAGAGATAGTGAGGGACGATTTCAGTGAGCCAAGAGCCTCTCTTTAGCTCTTTTTCCATAGTATGAATGAGCGATTGTTAGCCAGGGTACCGGGTGTAATTGTAACCAACTAAAGTTACAGATAGTGCCATGGGATCCTTTAGTTCCACCTGGACAATGACCAGAGATGTGCAGGCGGGACCTCGGATTAATGTTTTACCCTGCAAATGGCACCGCCAGCATGGTAGCACCAGCCATGTACCATACTTCTGTGCTAGCAATGGTATGAGCTCAACTAAATCCCCAGTGTGGGACATGAACCCATAAACCTACCCAGTGAAACACACGGACACTGCTACAGTGTATTTGTTGAGTGGCTACAAAAGGGTGTTAGTTCCTTGGCACCTTCTCGGAGCACTGCATTCAGCACTCAAATTCTACAATAAAATATATTAATATTAAGGGCTGGGCCACCAGCGCAGTGGTAGTCCTGCCGCTTGTGGTGTCTGACACGGGTTTGGAAGTGAACACGGTGCATCAGCGGGTCAGCTGGGGGAAGAGGATCGAGTATCCATGGGACTGTCTTCCGGGGGTGAGGGGATGCTGAACCTAGCATATGTATGACCCCTAGCAGAGGCTAGGGGAAAGGAAGTCCTGTGCTGCCAGTAGTGTACGGAGGTGCGGTGACCATTGACTCGCATTGGGCAAGAGTGTGTGACATGCATCATGAGAGCATCGTGTGTCTGCATCTCCTTGGGAGAATACAGGAAACTCCCAGCTGACAGGATGACACTGGTCACTTGCAGGCCCTGCACCCGGCTGTCCTGGCCCTGCCTAGCAAAAACAGATCCTGTTTAGTGGGGGGGGGAGGGGGCAAGCCCCAGGGGCAGGCACTGGCAGATAACCCTGGAGTGCGCCGGCGTGTCAGGACTGGTAGCACCGGGAAAATATATATCTCACACACACACACACACACACACATACATACATACCTACACTAGGGATGTCGCATATCAGATTTTTTGTATCGTAATATTTGTGTTAAAAAAAAAAAAATCCTGATATATTGATTACCACAATAATCTGCAGCATTTCTAATTTTATGAAAAATAGGAAGAATCTGATTTAGAGGAAGGTGGGGACTCAAACCAAGGATGCACCTGGAGAGGGACACGCTGCTGAGCAGCAAGTTAAGATGGTTTACCATGGTATATTGCAGTATATCATGCTGGACAGTAATAGCAATAGGGATTTTTAGCAATGATAAATTATTGTCCGTGGTATTTATCATAATACATTGTCATATTGTGCTATCGTGATCTCTTTCATTAAATCATGACCAGTGCTTCACTATACTGGGGAGAGGCTCATGAGAGCAGACAAAGGGGCTTATCTCTTTAAAACCAGTGTTCTTCCATGGGGAGGTGTAGATATTTTAATTATAAACCGTTCCTGAGTTGATTTGGGAAGGTCCTCTTTAGAGGTTTCAAATTAGGAAGTGTGCTCTGAAGTGAAGGGGACTTTGGATTAAGGCCTGATTTCACTTTTTTAAGGGCTGTGCGGTCCAAGAGCTATAATTCTTGTAGTACACAGGCACACTAGTTTCTTGCACCTTATTATAGACCAGTAACCAAGAGTTGAAGTTGTGTGTGTGTGTGTGTGTGTGTGTGTGTGTGTGTGGTGGTGGTGGGGGTGCGCCAATCAGATTTGAAAGACTGATATTGGTACATAAGGGCAGGAAGAAGCATTTTTTAAACTGCATATAATACCAGCACCACCACCACTGTTAGAGCCCTGCCAGCAGCATGTCATTAGGCAGTGACAGAAATGAGGTAAACTTTAGATTTAGAGCAGTAGTGGCTCCTGGCTCAAAGCATCCAGAAGTACAGGCAAAAGACCAAGCAAACGGTGGCTCTTAATACTCGCCTGGTTTTCAGCGCAGTGACATAATTTCAGTGGTAGCCAGCCTGCATCAAACAAAAGTAGTCAGTTACTGGGAATGAAACTGGCACTAACGAAATGCTTTCTGACTTTGTTTAGGGCTAGCAAAATATTCTGTTTAGTAGCCCCACTGGCACATTCTATATGTGACATCTCCCACACTCTCAGCTGGCTCCTGGTAGTGAAGCACATGTCCTGAGCCATTTTTGCGAATGTACTGTCATCCTGTATCAGAAACTAGAGTGTGAGTTTCCTCTGCCAGGGTGTGAGAACATTTTATAGTAGACTGCTGAGGAAAAGAAAGAAGAAACAAAAACAGAGACCATAATGGCAGAAAAAGACCAGAGGTCCATCCAGTCTGCCCATATTCCCAATAATCCCCGGAACCTATTGTTCCTCCAGGGTACTGACCATCCCTGTCCTGTTCCTTTTTGCTTTGTCTTTGTCCTCTTTGGGGACACAATTGTGGCAGTAGATGCTCTTAAGCAAATGATTGTATGTCCTTTTACGAGTAGAGCTTTTGGTATGCAGTTTAGTCGAACAGTTATGGACTCCCACCCTTGTGGTTTTTCAAGGTTCTCACACAAATTGGAGGAGTTCCATTTTTTATTTTTTATTTTATTATGTTTATCCCTTATCACTGGAGCTGCTATTTTCAGTCTGGTCACCTCCGAACCCTGTTCTTTCCTTCCTTGCCCCTTACTTGCCTTATTCGGGTCCACAAATTATTTTCCTCTTTCTCTCTGGTGATCTCTATTAGAGGTGAGGGAGGCTCCCCATCCGATTCTAAAGTGTAGAAGGTTGTGGGTAGTAGGGCTGTCAAGATATCAAGCCTTGAGTATTTTGAAATACGTGTACAAAAAATATCTCAATATACTGATGATCACAGTAATTTGAAGCATTTTAAATGTTAAGGGGGAAAAAAAACAGTGAAATTGGGAATCTTGGTCATACCCAATAAAGAATACACTGCTAGAGCAGCAGTGATATGAAGTCGAGACATTTTAGCATGGTATATTGTGGTACAGCATGACGTATGATAGTTGCGATATTGTTTTTTTACAGCGATAAATTATTTTCAGTGGAAGTTATCATCACATGCCGTATCCTCCGATCATGTTATCGTAACATCCCTAGTGGGCGGTCAGGGTGTGTGGGGCCCCAGGATGCTGGAGTCATGCTGCTGCAGTACAGGGGTTTATTCCTTGTTAGCCCTTAGCCCTCAGGATGCTGGCAGCAAGGGTGCCCGGTGTGCATGCATATACAGATGGGTACCTCAACACAGTGCTAACCAGTATCCTGCCTATCACCCACGATCTGCTCCAGACACTCTCTCATCTATGTTCCCCAAGCGGCAGTATGGCAGTGGAACCTGGAGGATAGTTGATGCTTCTTCCTCCTTCCCTCTGGCCTGCCCCCGATATCCGGGCTCACACCTGAATCTGGGTTGCCAGCATCCCGGGTGGCACCACAGCCACTGCATACCTGCACAAAAATGACACCAAGCAAAGTGAATGCTTAAAAATTGGGGTGGAGAGGGAGGGAATGGTGTGTAATAGGGCAAGTGATTTTTCGATATGGAATTTCTTCGATTTCGGTGATTTAAAAAAAAAAAAAAAATGCAATTTTGGCTAATTCTGGATAAAATAGTTACCATAGGTTTCTTATCAATAATCCATATAGAGCAGCAGTTTAACAATTGCTAGTGCCACCTAGTACAGAATTTCAATGACTAGGTGACCACAGTCCAGTCAAAACTAAATTACTATAGCCATTAAAAAATATATATGCAAGTGTGTATGTGAACATTACACTTTGGGAGAGAGACACCGGAAAATTCAGGTGCTGAAAAATGTGGGTCCACAGTTTAACAGAATATAAACATTTGTTTCAAAAACTGATTTCTTAAAAAAAAAAAAAAAAATCCATTACTGAATGAATGAATGAATGAATGAATGAATGAATGAATGAATAAATGGTTGTATTTATGCAGCAAGTCAGACTGCTATAAAACTGTCTTAACAGAAACAGTGGGACCAGAACAAAGGTGTGAACTAATTCCCACTCACCTTAATGAAGCACTAGCATTAATGCCTTTTGAGAATTTAAATTATGCGCCAACAGTGCTGAGTTTCATCTGAAGTTATGGAACTTTGAAATGTAGCTATTCGCATACTTTAGACTATTTGAAATATAGCAGCATATTCAATGTGAACATCTGAATAAAACGTAAGTTGTTTTAGAAGGTGGGGTAGGTGTAAAGGTATGAACGACTGTGGACAGAGCAGCGAGCCTGCCACTGATTGTTTCCCACTCGGACACTGTCAGTGCAAGCGTGGTGCTGAAGGTTTGAAATAATTCTTCGCACCCACTCACCCTGAGGTCCCATATTTATTCTCATCTGGCTCTGAATTGAGCCAATCGTGAGGACCGTTTTCACCACCAATTAGCACCAAAGTTATCCCATACCCAGTCCCTCCCGCTGCCTCCTGTGGTATCCTTCATTATCTTAGCTGTCTAAACCAGCTTTGCTGTCTCAGTGCTACTCTCTCAATCAGCCCTACCTTAGCCCAGTTGACCTGGTTCCAAATTGATTGGCTGTGGCAGGGTAACTGAATGAGCTATTAGCACAGCTTGATACTAACACACTAAAATGCCAGCAGAATAGGCCTAACGGTCTTTCATGTCTGCTCGTTTGGTCAGCCCCCACCCTGGGTGCTGACCTTGCTGTCCCCCTCGCCTTCTCTGGCTTCTCCCTTCCCAGTTCCGGATATTCTTGCTGCATTGGATTTTGCTTACAGAACCCTTCCCCTGTACCTGTCCCACCCCCTCTTGAACCCCTCCACTGTCTCTGCCTCCACCAGCCCCCTAGGCAGTGCATTCCATGGCTCCACCACCCTCTCAGTGAAGTAGCACCTCCTCCTTTCTCCCCTGAATCTTCCCCCCTCCAGCTTCCACCCAGGCGCTCTAGATACCAAATGCACACTTCTTACTTAATGAAGTAATAAGGTCTCATCTCATCCAGGAAAAGGCAGTCTACCAGCTAACTCTCTACCTAACCTAAGTGGGACCTTTTTGATGCTACAGTCTCTCACAACACACTTATTCTTGGGACTACTCCCTAGACATCAAACCAACAGTGTTGACCCTTGCATTATCACTGGTACTAGCTCTACCACTCCAACTCAGTGTAACATAGAAACATAGAATTTGATGGCAGATAAGGACCGCTTAGCCCACCTAGTCTTCCCATTTCCCTACCTAACGGATAAGCTGCAGATCCTAGTTAACCAACAGCCTACTTCCTCCTACCCCCCCACTAGAATTGCCTTATGTCTGTCCCATGCGTTCTTGAATTCCCCCACTGTTTTTGACTCTACGACCTCCTCAGGAAGGCTGTTCCATGTATCCACAACCCTCTCTGTGAAGAAATACTTCCTCACATTACCTCTGAGCCACCCCCCATTTTCAAATTGTGCCCCCTTGTTTTTGCACATCTCTTTTCTGAAAGATGCTACCCTCTTGGACTTTGTTGATTCCCTTCAGGTATTTGAAAGTTTCTGTCATGTCCCCCCTCTCCCTCCTTTCCTCGAGGCTATACATCTTTAGTTCCTTTATTCTTTCTTCATATGTCTCCTGATGCAGCCCCGGCATCATTTTGGTTGCCCTCCTCTGGACAGCCTCCACCCTGTCTATGTCTTTGCGGTGATGGGGTCTCTAGAACTGTACACAGTACTCCACATGTGGTCTTACCAACTGTCTGTACAGAGGGCCAACAACGTCCTGTTTTCTACTGGTGATGCCTCTCCCTATGCATCCCAGTATCCCCCCAGCCCTCCTTACTGCCTTCTCACATTGCTGGCCCACCTTTAGGTTGTCTGATAGGACTACCCCCAGGTCCCTTTCCATTTTTGTTGTTGTCAGTATCTCACCCCCCCCATTGTGTACTCTTGCCCTGAGTTTTTGTTTCCCAGGTGCATTACTTTGCACTTCTTTGCATTAAATCTAAGCTGCCATACATTTAACCATTCCTCCAACCTTGCCAAGTCCCTTTTCATCCTTTCCACCCAACCTTGCTTATCAACCCTGTTGCAGATCTTTGTGTCATCTGCAAAGAGACATACTTCCCCTTCCAGTCCCTCTGCAATGTCACCTATAAAGACATTAAAAAGGACCGGCCCCAGTACTGAACCCTGCGGTACCCCACTAGAAACTCTCTTTTTTTCACTGTGGACTCCATTTACTATTACCCACAGTATCCTGTTGTCCAACCAGTGTTTTACCCAGGCTACCACCCTGGGACCCGCTCCCAGGCTGGCTAATTTGTTTATTAATTTTTTGTGCGGGACTGTGTCAAATGCCTTGCTAAAGTCGAGGTAGGCCATGTCCGCAGCCCCTCCCTGGTCTACTGCTTTGGTCACCCAGTCAAAGAAATCAATTAGATTTGTCTGACATGACCTACCCACTGTGAATCCATGCTGCCTTTTGTCCTGTGCCCCACTGGCCTCTAGGTACTCAACAATTCTTTCAGAAGTGATTCCATCATTTTCCCTACCACTGAGGTCAAACTGACAGGTCTGTAGTTTCCTGCCTCTGTCTTGCTCCCACTTTTGTGAAGAGGAATCACATCCGCCCTTCTCCAATCCTCAGGTACCACACCATCCTCGCACGCTTTATTAAAAAGGGTAGTCAGTGGTGTTACTAGTTCTTCCCTTAGTTCTTCTGGGGCGAATCCCATCAGGCCCCATTGCTTTATTCACCTTCAGTTTTAAGAGTTGTTTCAGAACCCTTTCTTCTGTGAAGGGACTAATATCAACCCCCCTATCCAGAGTGCTTCTATTGACCGGATTAGGTATTTCCCCCTGCTTTTCCATTGTGAATCCTGTGCAGAAGTATTCATTCAGTATCCCTGCTTTTTCACTGTCGCTCTCTGCCCAACCACCTTCCTCTTTGTTGAGCCACAGCATCCCTGCCTTAGTCTTTGTTTGCTCCCTAATGTACCTATAAAAGGTTTTATCCCCCTTCTTAACTGAGTTGGCTATCTTTTCCTCAGTTTTGGCCTTTGCTATTCTGACTGCCTCACCCGCTTCTTTCTGCTTTAACTGGTACAGTTCTCTGTCCTGCTCCTTCTGTGTTTCCTTATACTTCCTGAATGCTATCTTTTTCTCCCTTACCTTCCCGCCACTTCTTTTGAGAACCATAGTGTTTTTTTCTTTCATTTTGATTTGTTTATTTGCTTCACACAAAGGCTTGTTGCCTCTGTGATGGCGGTTTTGATGTTTTCCCATTGTTGCTGCACCCCACCTTCTTGCCTGTTTGCTAGTGCTTTTCTGAGGCACTCTCCCATTTTGACAAAATCAGCCCTCCTGAAGTCCAATACCTTCACTTTTGTGTGGCTTGACTCTACAGCTAAGTTTATCATGAACCACACTGTTTTGTGGTCGCTTGTTCCCAGATCGCTACCCACTTCAAGATCAGAGATCCTCTCTCCATCACCATTTGAGAGTACCAGGTCTGAGATTGCTCTCTCCCGAGTGGGTTCCAAAACTAGCCGGCCGTGCTCTTGGATGTGGCTGCAGCAAAGGTGCTCCAGTTAACATCTGGCATATTCCCCCATCAGCAATATCTCCCCTTTCTCTGCCATCCCAAGGATGCCGTCTGTCATTCCCTTGTCCCTTTCCTCCCCCTGAGACAGGGGTCTGTATACAACCCCTGTGCGGATTGTGGAGCCATTTCCATTCTCCAGGGTGACCCTCAGTGCCTCCTCTCCTCCCTGTTTACCCTTTAGTTCTGTCGCTTTGATCCCTTTCCTTGCATAGAGAGCTACTGCTACTCCTCCTCCTTCTCCTCCTCCTCTTCTTCTTCCCTCCCTGTCCCTCCTTTAGATTGTGTACCCTGGTATGTTGACATCCCAGTCATGGTTCTCTGTGTACCATGTTTCTGTGATTGCCATAATATCCAGCTATCCCTCTTTCATCAAGGCCACCATTTCAGGGAGCTTTTTACCTAGACTATGGGCATTGGTATTCATTGCCTTCCATTTTTTTTATGGCTTTATTTCTTTCAAACACCATGAAGTCTTGCTATATTATAACAATAGCAGTCAGCCACTGCAGCTGAACTGCCCCGGAGAGGAAGGAGTTAACTCCAGAAGATCTGGAGTTCTACAGCACGAGGGCGCTGTGCCCAAAGCTCTATCTGGCAGTTTCAAATGAAACTGTCAGATTCTTTCTCCGCTTCACTGAACAGTCGCTCGGAGATCAGCTCCTTCAGCTCGGTTCATTCTCGGTTCAGCGAGTATTTTCGGTTCATTTGAACGGCAAAGTTAATATTTTTACCGCATTTGGGTTTTAAAGCTCTATCTGGTAACCGTAAGTACTAAAATTTAAGTCTGTGTGAAAATTAATTATCGGTTCGGTTTTGAACGATCGGTTATTTTTTTTTTTGCATTTAAAAGTGTACAGTGGGTTTTAGAGTCGCGGTTCCGGTTCTTATTGGTTCTAAAAACAGGAATTATAACGTTTTTCAAATACCGTGACACGGTTAGGAACCGATAAGGGTGTCTTGCCTGCACTGCCATCAAAGGGCAAGTTTTGGTTAGGCTGGCATTATGTCTAGAAACCCAAAAGAAAACCGGGCCCCTGGGTTCAACACTGTGATGTCTGTGGGGACGCCTTTGCCAAGGCTGACCCACACACCACTTGTGTTTATTGTCTGGGGCTGACCACCTCCTGTCAGACTGCCAGGTGTGTAAAAATTTCCTGCAGCCACCCTGGAGAAGAGATTGGGCGGCTCAGGGAGCGAGAGGCCAAAAGTCCGCTGACCGGATGGCCAGCCGGTCCAGTACCCACTGGACCAGAGAGCCCTCTGACCAGGCGAGACTTCCTCGGCAAAGGAAGGCTGGTTCAGAGGAACCAGTCCCAAGTAAAAGACAAGAAATCAGTAGGTCTGGAGTCCAAAATTGTGTCTCCAGCTGCTGCAGAGATAGCTAAAGCCATTCAGATTGTCCAGTCACTGTCTCAGGGATCTGTAGAACCACCAACAGCTGGTAAAGGTTGGTTCGTTCAGTCCCAGTGGTTCAGGATTTTGAAGTTGAGGATTTTATGAACCACAGGAGGAGGAGGATTTGATCAATATATGTGTGGCTGGGGGTCTGGATGTGCCCATTGAACCGGACATCTCTCCAGACAGACCTTTAGAATCTCCTCCTATTCTGTCTGAGTCCCTTCTTTCTTTATTTTTACAAAAGGTTGCAGAAACCTCCAGCTTCCTTTAGAGGAGGCTGTGGATGAACAAGAGGAGCCTGATTATGTGGAAGTGATGGATATTCCAGAGTCTAGGAGGTTGTCTATTCCTTTGCATAAGTCATTTAGGAAGCAAACAACAAAGATTTTAAAATCTCATTCTGTCCCTCCTGTAGATAAAAAATGGACAGAAGGTATACTTTGTCAGGCTCGGATACAGACTTCCTTACTGAGCAGTGTAGTCATGTAGGTGTGGTACAAGCTGCAGCCTGTGACAAGGCTAATATTCCTCTGGCCTCACATCCTCCTGATAAGGATTCAGGAAGATTGATGCCATGGCGAAGAAACAGTATATGGCAGCTTCTTTGGGACTCAGGCAGGCAAATTATACAACTTATGTAGCTAGATATCGAAATCTAGGTGGGACACAGTATTGCAGTTAGCCAAGCAGGCCCATGGCCAGCTGGCTAGTGAGTTGGAACAGGTGGCTGCTGATGGCATTGAGCCTCTAAAGTTCAGTTTCATACTGCTGTTGATGTTAATGATGTTTCTTCTAGGGTCATGGCCACTTCTGTAGCTTCCCGTAGGTTGGCATGGCTCAGATGCACTAATCTGTCCCAAGATACCCAGTCAAAGGCTATGGATTTTCCTGTAGTGGGAAATTCTCTTTTTGGGGAGCAAACAGAAAACTATATGAAAAAGATGGATGAATACAGAACTACCTACAAAAGTGCCCAGGCTAAGGAGAAGCATGCCATGCCACAAAGGCATGCTCCCAGAGGTAGGGGCAGGCCCTTTTCCAGGCCTTTTTACCAATTTCAAGCCTCCTCTGCTATCTCACAGAGGGGTTTCTTCAGAGGCAGGGATAGACATGGCACAAGTAGGCCGTCCCCCTCCCCTCAGCCTAAGGCTGCTGCTAAGCAGGCACCCTGATGGGGTGTCCAGGGCCGATTCTTCTGTACCGGTGGGGGCAGGTTGGCCTATTTCAGCGAACTGGCTGTCCTAACTCTGGACAGATGGGTTCTGGAGGTAATAGGCCAGGTCTGGTTCTCAGCTTCAGACACTTTCCAAAGATGAGAGCCAGGCATTTTCCACCTGCAAATCCTTCAGAAGCCCTTGCTTTGGAAGCAGAGGTTTCTGCTCTGCTGGACTGCAAAGCAGTGGAAGGGTTCCTCCTTGCCATCAGGGCAAGGGGCTTTATTCAAGATACTTTCTTACCCCAAAAAGACAGAGAATGGCGGCCCATTCTAGATTTAAGATCTTGAACAAGCATCTGTTGAAACCAAAGTTCAAAATGTTGACTCTGGCAATGATATTGCCTTCCCTAAGGCCAGGGGACTGGCTAGCTTCCCTGGACCTCAAGGATGCCTATTTTCATGTTCTGATCAGGCCTTCTCACGAAAGTACCTCATGTTGAACTGCCCTCAGGCCACTACCAGTTCAGGGCAATGCCCTTGACCTTACCTCTGCGCCAAGGGTATTCACAAAATGTCTCGCTGTAGTAGTGGCTCACTTAAAGGCAAGGGTTGCTGTGTTTCCCTACCTGGGCGACTGGATCATTGTGGGTCAGTCTCCAGGTCAGGTGAAATCCACTTGCAAGTCACCCAGCAGCTTCTCACTTCCCTGGGATTCCTGCTAAACTTACCAAAGTCAGTTCTGGAACCAGTTCAGGTCCTAACTTTCATAGGCGCAGAATTGAACACAAGGTTAGCCAGGGCTTTTCTTCCCTCGGAAGGGTGGACAGACTCATCGCCTGGCATCCTCCTTTACCCTGCGGATCTCTCGACCAGCAAGGCATTTTCTGCAACTCCTCGGGCACATGGCTGCTTCCACAGCTGTCGTGCAGGGAGCAAGATTCAGATGAGGGACATTCAGTTCCATTTGAGGCCTATTGGTCTCAAAGGAAGGACCCCTGCCAAGTTGGTCCCAGTTACTCAAACTCTGATCCTAGCCCTCCACTGGTGGCAGGTCCAGAGCAGTTTAAGACAGGGGGTTCCCTTCATTCCCATTTCTCACTCCCTCACCCTCACCACGGATGCCTCCCTGTTAGGGTGGGGGGCTCACCTGGGCGACCTTGCCACTCAGGGGGTATGGTCTCCTCAGGAGTCTCTGCTCCACATCAATCTTTTGGAACTCAGAGCTGTCTTTTTAGCTCTTCGGGTGTTCTCAGATTCTGTCCAGAACAAAGTGGTTCAAGTCAGGACAGACAATACCACCACAATGTGGTACATCAACAAGCAAGGGGCACTCGGTCTTCAGCCTTGTGCACCGAGCAATGAAGTTGTGGTCTCTGGCTTACTCCTGAACACCTCCTGATAGCGGTTCATCTCCCAGGAAGGACAATGTCCTGGCGGACGCTCTCAGCAGAATTTCTCAGGCCATCACGAATGGGCTCTGAGTCCACAAGTGCTGGGGTCTGTCTTTGCCAGATGGGCACTCCTCAGATAGATCTTTTCGCAGCCCCAGACAACCACCAACTTCCTCTTTTCTGTTGCAGGCCTCCAGTTCTGGGCTCAGTCCCTCTGGACGCCTTTCTGTTGGACTGGAAAGGGAAGTTCCTGTATGCCTTCCCCCTTTCCTCTCCTTTTCAGGGTACTAGTAAAATCAGATCTCAACCTTGCAGGTGATTCTGATTGCCCCAGATTGGGCCAGACAGCCCTGGTACCCTCTGCTCCTGTCCTTGGCAGTCCACCCTGCCCTGAGCCTGCCCAGAGTCCACGACTTACTGGCCTGTGCACAGGGGAGTGTGTGGTATCCGGACCTCAAATCCCTACACCTCAAGGCTTGGCTCTTGAGGAGCTAGAACTTTTCTGACTTACACCTTTCTCAAGGTGTCATGGATATTTAAAGGCTTCAAGGAAGCCTTCCACTAAAACCACTATAATTCCTAAGTGGAAGAGTTTTTCCATCTGGTGCTCTGAGAGGCAGATTATCCCAGAATCTGCTGATCTTCCCATTCTACTGGACTGTTTGGTCCATCTGAATTCCTAGGCCTTAGACCAGCTACCTGAAGGTTCATCTGGCAGCTGTCTCGGCTTTTGTGTCAGCAGGGAAGCCTGCCTCCCTTTCTTCTCACCCGGTGTTCTCCAAGTTTTTTAAAGGGTTACTTCATACTAACCCTCCTTTTCGGGAACCAACTCCCGCCTGGGACCTGAATATTTGCATTGCTCAGTTAATGCAACCCCCCTTTGAGCCTCTGTCTTCTGCAGAGCTCAAGTATTTAACTTGGAAAACCGTTTTCCTAGTAGCTATCACCTCTGCCAGACGCATAAGTGAGCTACAGGCCCTGTCAGTGGAAGAAGATTTTATTTCTTTCACAGAGATAAGGTAGTCCTTAGGACTAATAGAAAGTTTTGCCTAAGGTGGTTTCTGATTTCCACCTGAATCAATCTATCTCTCTCCCAGTATTTTTCACTGAGCATTCTTCCTCAGGTGAGAGGAGACTGCACAGCTTGGATGTCAAAAGAGCCTTAAGCTACTATTTAGGCGCACCAGAGGTCATAGGTTGAATCCTCCAACTCTTTCTTACCTATGGCGAGGTTGTCAAGAAACCTGCCACCAGAGAACAATTGCAAGGTGGATTGTTTCTTGTGTCAATTCTGTTATCAGAAACTGGGTAGAGTACCCCCTCAGGATTGAGGGCCCACTCCACCAGGGGTACAGCTGCGTCTCTAGCGGCTGCTAGAGACATCCCCATTCTGGAGATTTGTCAAGCTGCTACCTGGAAGGCAGTTCACACCTTTACCAAGCATTATTCCCTGGATGTCCAGTCCAGGAGAGATGCTCGGTTTGGCACAGCTGTGCTTCAGAGCCTATTTCCTAAGTAGGTTCTGACCCTCCTCCATGGAGGTACTGCTGTGTAATCTGCTGTTGTTATAATATAGCAAGACTTCATGGTGTTTGAAGAAAAAATTACTCACCTTAGTAATTGCTTTTCTTCTCATGGAGTCTTGCTATATTATAACCACCCTCCCTCCTACCCCTCTCAGAACTTCTACTTGGGTAGGGGTGGCGAATTGGTGCAAGCACTGTGTCATGCCATTGTAGTTTTCCCTACCCTCTTTTCCTTTGGGTTGAGGATCTAGATTGTTTCATTTAGGTTATTTATATTGCCCCTTCCTGGACTTGAGTCTTTGGGGAAGGGGGTTCATATAATGCTTGTCAAGGGTGGTAAAGCGAACCATAATACCATAAATTTTGTTATTATGGCTCTGAGTGTTTCTTTGTTCTTTATATTGTTGTTATCTACTACTAGTAGGTAGCCATGGGCTGGTGTAGTTTTCCACACAGACTTTCCGTCCTTTGATGTTAGCTCGTAAAGATCTGACAGTTTCATTTAAACTGCCAGATGAAACTTTGGCACGCGCCCTCGCTGTAGAACTCAGATCTTCTGGAGTTAACTCCTTCCTCTCCGGGGCAGTTCAGCTGCAGTGGCTGACTGCTATTGTTATAATATAGCAAGACTCCATGAGAAGAAAAGCAATTACTAAGGTGAGTAATTTTTTCTTTTGCTCCATCCCTGTCCCTACTGCCTTTGTCTTTTTCTGCATTTACCACTGCTCTTTTCCCTAGCGACTGCTCTATCTTGGTGTTTACCCAACTAATTACTGGGGGGGAGGGGCAAGGATTTGCCTTCTCTTCAATGCCTCCCCCTTGGCTAGTTTAAATGCTTGCCATTGAAGCATTTAAACCTATCACCTAGGATCCTGGTTCCCCTCTAGGATAGATGGAGACCATCGTGCCTGTATAGGCCTGCATCCCTCCAGCTGGAGCCCCAGTTCCCAATGAAGCCAAATTCCTGAGCTCTGCACCAGCTTTTCAAGCAGTCATTGAATCCCATGGTGCGGAGTGCCCTAGCCTCATCCATGCCATAGACAGGTAGCACTTCCGAGAAAGTTACCGTGTGTGCTACTTGTTTAAGGCCCCTCCCCAACTCCACAAATTCCTGTTGCACTGCTCCGATCCCATTCTCAGCCAGGTCATTTGTCCCTAGGTGGATAATGACATCCAGCTCCCTCCCCCTTGCTGCTGCTCCCACGATCCTGAGGATGTGTTTCCTGTCCCTCCAAGCCTTGGCGCCGGGCAGGCACCTGACCTCCCTTTCCCCTCCTTCCCCCAGTTCTACCCCCCCTAACAATTTAGTCCCCCACTAGGAGTTGTTTCCTTCCCCTGTGGGGTCCTGGGCCACCCTCCTGTGGGTCTCCATTGTGGAGGTTCCCAGAATCCTCCTTGGTCTCCACTGCAGGTGCCTCCATAGAGGAACCATGCTCCGCCAGAGTGGCGAATGAATTGTGGAGAGGCACAACTGGAGGGATGCGCCTCTGTTCCACCACCCTCACCCTCCCTGAGCCCACCGTGGTCCAACCACTCCTCTTTCTTGGCAACCTCTGAGATAGTGGCGGTGGCCTGGGTGGTCCCTGAGTGGGAGAGCAGGTTTCCCCAGTCGTTACCAGGTCAGCATGGAGACGAACAACCTCCGCCCTCAGACCAGAGAGGTGCCTGCAAATAGGGCAGCAACGCAGTTTCCAGAATGTCTCCTGGAAGACTGCTGCTCCACAGCCAGTGCATTGCACCACTCCCCACATGTCTGTATCCCTTCCAGTTACAGATGCTTTTTTTGTTTTTTGTTCTTGTTTTAGTGTGTACAAGCTTGTAAGTGTCTCTACCCCCTATTCATTGTGCTGTGCCTTTAAGGATATGAGCAGGTATATGTTGTTAGCAGTTTTGGGGAAGTGTAGGACCTGATCAGTACATAAAATCTGGTTGGCTGGCTGGTGCTACTTGGACATGCACTATAGCAAATACTACCTCACTCGGAGATCACTGCCTAACTGTAACTAGCACCCCCCCCCCCACACACATACCCTGCCCACTGATGGTCACTTTATGTGCTAGGTTACGAGTACTCTGCATTACACACACAGTACTCTATGGCCTTTAGCCCGCTCACATTTATACAGTCCAGAAATAGGACAACTTGGCAACCCCCAAATAACAGGCTGAACTATAAGAGGCTGAATACTTCTGCTTCTCCTTATCTCAGGAAATGTACACCCTAACCCAGGACCAATTCTGGGCAACAGGGCTTCCCCCAGCCAAGAGGGCAAACGTAGGATGGCATCACTCAACACTGGCAGTTCACTCCCCAAACTGCACCTTCTAGAAGCATGGGTTGAGCAGGTCCAGCTTGACCTGCTCGCCATAGCAGAAACATGGTTGAACAAGAAAATTGCGGACACGGAGATTGCCTTGCATGGCTACAACATCTTTAGACAAGACGGAGGGGATGCACACAGAAAGTCAGAATTGACAGTGTGCTATCTGAAGCTAAGCAAGTCTCAGTTCCCCAGGGGTCAGTTCTGGGGCCACTTCTCTTCAGCCTGTTTTGTAAATGGCCTTCCAGGTGCCTGTCCCCAAACACAGATGCTTCTCTATGCTGGTGATGCAGTCATCTTCAAGAGCGGTCTGTAGCATGAGGTAGTTACCAGGGAGCTACAAATTAGCTTTGGGTATCTTGCACGTTGGTTCAAGCAGAACAAGCTTGTCCTTAATTACAGAAAAACAAAAACAGTGCTCTTCGCCGGTACCCATACCAGGAGCAAAGCCCCCCACATCTTGAATGATCAGGGCATACCGCTTGAGCAGTTGTCCTCCTTTAGATACCTGGGGGTCACATTAGATGAGTCACTCACCTACGCTGGCCATGTGGACAACATGGTTAGCTCTGCCAACAGAAAGGTAGACGTGAATTGGAACACCAGTGTAGCTGCTTCAGCCAGAAGCAGAGGCATCCTTGATTCACTTCAGGAGGCTGGACTCAGGCAGCTTGTGCTTGATCCCGCCAGAGACAGGGCAATTCTGGATTTAGTATTGAACAACGGGGATCAAATCGCAGATGTCCAGGTAGAAGGGCAACTGGGTTCCAGCAATCACAACATTGTGTGGTTCAGTTTAGGAAAAGAGACTCACTCAAGTCATACTAGGACAAAGGTTTTGGATTTCAAAAATGCTGACTTTGCTGAAATGGGAAGGGGTATCAAAAGAACTCTGGAGAGAACGGGGGCAGGAGAGGGAGTGGAAGAACAGTGGGAGCGTCTAAAGGAAGCCTTACTGGAAGTAACAAACCAATGCATCAGATTGGTATCCAAAGGCAAGAGAAGGAGAAAGCCACTGTGGTTCTCAAGAGAGGTTGTGGAAAAGGTCAGGGCAAAAAGGAAAGGGTTCAGGAAATATAAGGAGACTCAAAAGGAGGAGGACAGGGAGGAGTACCTAAAGTGACTAAGGGAAGCGGGAAAGGCAGTAAGGAGAGCAAAGGCACGGACTGAGGAAAGTTTAGCACAGTCAGTTAAGAAAGGGGACAAGACATTCTTCAGTTACATCAGTGAAAGGAGGAAAAACAAGAGGGGGATTGCTAGGCTCGAGGGAGAGGGAGGGGAATGCAAGGAGGGTGATATGGAAAAGGCAGAAATACTGAATAAATCTGTTCAGTATTCACAGAAGAGAGGGAGGGGAAAAGGGCCACAGTAGTATAGCAGTTGCCAATGGGGTTAAGAGGTGGACAGTAGTCCATTCACAGGGGAAAGAGTCCTGCAGGCGCTCACTAAACTGAAGCTGGACAAAGCAATGGGACCAGATGGCATACACCCAAGGATATTAAGAGAACCGTGAAGGGAGATAGCAGAACCTCTGGCAGCCATGTTCACTGAGTAAGTCAACACAGGGGTGGAACTAGAGGATTGGAGGAGGGCACATGTAGTACCTCTACACAAATCCGGCATCAGTGAGGAGGCGGGGAACTATTGGCCGGTCAGCCTCACCTCAGTAGTGGGGAGGATCATGGAGACATTGCTTAAAGAAAGGATAGTGGGGCATTTAGAAGCCATCAGAGTCCAGGACCATAGGCAACACGGATTCACAGCGGGGAGGTCATATCAGACATATCTGGTTGATTTCTTCGACTAGGTGACAAAGGATGTAAATCAGGGTGGGGCAGTGGACGTCACCTATCTTGATTTCAGCAAAACCTTTGACACCGTCCCACATAGGAGGCTGATAAGTTGGGAAGGCTGGGCATGGGGAAAAGGGTGGTAAACTGGGTTAGAAACTGCCTAACAGACAGGAGGCAGAGGGTGGTGGTAAATGGGGTGCAGTCTGGGGAGAGGGGGTGACCAGTGGGGTGCATCAGGGATTGGTCCTGAGGCCAGTCCTGTTAATTGTCTTCATTAGTGGCATTGCAGAGGGGCTGGAGGGAAAGTTCTGCCTGTTTGCAGATGACACCAAGATCTTTAACAGAGTGGATACCCCAGAGGGGGTGGAGAAAATAAGAAGGGACTTGGAGAAGCTTGAAAAATGGTCTGAGGGCTGGCAGCTGAAATTTAATTCAAAGTACACATTTATGCACTTGGGACACAGAAACCCTGGGGAAGGCTACAGGATTGGGGGGGCGGGGGGAGTTGCTGGCAGTCACAAAGGAGGAAAGGGACCTGGGGGTTATTATTTCAGATGACCCGAAGATGTCAATGCAGAGTACTAAGGCAGCTGGGAGGGCTAGTGGCATACTGGGGTGCATAGGCAGGGGTATCGCCAGCAGAAGGAGGAAGGTAGTAATACCACTGTATAAAACCATGATCAGGCCTTACATGGAGTACTGTGTGCAGTTCTGGAGGCCGCACCTATGTAAGGATATTAACATGCTGGAGACAGTCCAGAGAAGGGCGAATAAGATGGTACAGGGCTTGCAACACAAGACTTATGAGGAGAGATTAAGGGACCTCAATATGTACTGACTGGAAGAGAGGAGGGAAAGAGGGAACATGATAGACACATTCAAGTACCTAAAGGGTATAAACAAGGTGCAAGGGGGAGACATTTTCCATTACAAGAGGAGCACAGTAACGGGGGTGCATGTCATGAAATTGGAAGGTGGTAGGTTAAGAGGGGGATGTGAGGAAGTTCTTCACAGAGAGGGTGGTGAATGCATGGAATGGTCTGCCTCAGGAGGTGGTGGGAGTGAGCACTGTGGATGGATTCAGGCATGCTTGGGACAGGCATAGGGGAACCATAGAGGTACAGCAGAAGGTGGGTTGGAAGCAGTAGTCCAGTACAAGGGCTTATGGGCAGACTAGATGGGCCAGGCGGTCCTTATCTGTCTACAATTTCTGTGTTTCTATGTAGGAGCCTTTCTCAGACAGGGGCTTAACCTAACCAAAGAAGCCAGGAGCCTAGCCATAGCAAGCTCTGTCCTCCCTCTCGTTCATTATGGACTTACTGTATATGGATCCGCCTCCCCTACTGTCTTGAACAGGGTGAGGGTTGTGCTCAACAAGGCTTGCAGATTCATCACTGACTCTGACAGACTTACACATTGCTTCTTGGTATATTCCCTCACAGGCTGGCTTCCCTTGGAAGCACGAATACAATGTACTGGCTAAACAACCTTCCAACCTCCATCTCAGTTATACCCAAACTACCTCAGTTCAAGAGAGCCCTCAAGAATGAACTCATCCAAGCTTCCACATGCAGATGCCTACCCTAACCCTAACCCTAACCCTGCCTGACCCACATTACTCTTCCCAACACTATTATCCCTACCACCTTCAACATTCGTACTCCTAACCAAATTGGACATCTATATCTAGCTGGGGGCCTATAACCTTTAGTGCATTAGGTATTTATTGCTCTGACAAATGCTCTTCTGAGCGGCCTGTAATCTTCCTTATGAATGTATTAACTGTTACTCTTTTGCTGCTGTATACAAACTTGTGTGTGCACAACACTTGACATGTAACCTGAATGTAATGACAACTGTTCCTTTGCTGAATGCTTACAACTGTGTTTGTTACAACACTTGACGTGGAACCTTTGAAAATGAGCACTTAGCTCAAAGGTACTCAGATGTTCAAATAAGTTTTAAACAAAAAAAAAATCTTTAAAGATTGAAAAAGACAATGAGGGGAAAACAGCTTATCAGATGGCATTTTATTTAAAATTGCAATTTCAGAAAAAAACTGTGGTAATTTTGGCAGTGTCCGGAGGTTACTGGCCCTAGTAATTAGGCTCTTTGCTCTTCAGATCAAGAGTCTTGGTCAAAATTCAGGGATCTTGGGGGGGTTGTTATGGGGTTTACAGAGTCTACTTGATGCGTAACAGCCTGTCCTTCCTCTTCTCTTCCATCTCATTAGCAACCATTGTGATGTTTTCAGGCTGTGAAATATCTGTAGGATGATGATTTTTCAGAGTCAGAAGCCCTGCTGGCTAGTAGGGGGTGTCACAGTATCACATTTTTAGTACCGTGATATTTGTGGCTATCAGCACATCAACACTTCGCTTATGCACCAGAGTCAGGTGCACAAGCTGAGTATCAAGACATGTGCCGATAGCCACATACAGATCCAGAATACAACATTTAAAAACAGTCCCCATAGGTTTCAATAGAAGAAGTGGGGTGGAGTTGCTCCGATGATGTCCTCACGTAGGCACCATTTTGTGAGCCGAGCTGCGACGTTAATTTAGAGAGAATTGGCTGCATTGTTTACGTTTCGGAGACACAGTTTTTACTGACAAAACCGGAATAAATCAGAAAATTGCAGGTACATAGTAGCATGAGGAAAATCGGCATCCCTTATTGTACACATACCCAGGAGCGTTTTTGATTTGATTGACTCCCCCCCCCCCAATTACTTGTTTATTTGTCCTTTAAAAAAAAAAAAAAATTGTGATATAGATTATCTCGATTAATCTGCAGCAGTTCTAATTTTAGGAAAAATGGAACAAATCTGATTGGTGTAAGGGAGGAGTTGGGGGAATAATGGTCCTACTCGGAGGAGAAAACTGCCAGAGCAGTAGGTTCAGACGGGTCGGTATATCATGATATATTGTGGTATATTATGCTGCACAATAATCGTGATATTGTTTTTTAATTTTTTAAACAATAAGTTATTGTCAGTGGGAGTTATTGTGATATATTATCATGTTCACAGTTCTCGTGAGTCATGTGACATCCCTGCTGACTGGTGGCTAGAAATGTCATTTTGGTGCCTGTTGCCAATTTCTTTTGGCGCCGAGTTGTTAGTTGTGATTTGTATTATCCCTGAAATTGCTTTAATTTGCAAAAAGCATTTGTAATGCAAACCTACCAGATAAAGGGACCTGTGTGGTCCCAAATGTCAGTGCACTATGACTGGAACATCAGTGTGCAGTCTCTCTGTTGTTCAATTAAAAGTATCCAGAGCTTCTTGTGGTGCTTTTTTTTTTTTTTTTTGGAAGAATGTGGTACCCCTTACAGATTTTTAGGGGTCCAACCCAAATCTGTAGGTGTGCCATTCTGACAGAATACCTTAAAAAGTGAATGTGAAACATTGACGTGCATATTTCAATCCCTGCTTCTCAGATCAAGAGTCTCAAGCAGGATTCCTGTGTCTTGGGACCCTCTCTGTTCAGTGAACGGAGCTTCGGGTATCACACTGTTTGAACAATAGGAGGCGCTGAGTGTAATCTGCTACATGACAAATTGTCGAGCGGAATGTGTCTGAACTAGCTCCATCAGTGTGGTCTCAGAAATTAACATTTTAACAGAGACTGAGATTGCAGTACATTTACTATATGCTTGTCTTAACTCTCACAACGAGCTGTTCTACGTTTAGCAGCTAGATCCATATACACAAAACAAAAGTGCTCCCTCACAACTCCAGTGCTGCTGCTAAATGGCAAAAAGTCTGGTGCAGCACACATACGCAAGAGGTTTGAAAGTGCAATATGCTGGTGAAGAATTTTTGTTATGTAGATGAACACGGCCACAGTCATGGCGCTTTGAGTTGCTCTGACTCTTTGTCAAGGCACGACTTAAAACCAGCTTCTGTGTGTGTTGCTTACTTTGTGTTGTACTAGACTGAGAAGATAGAAAATGCAGCAGTATATGTCCTAATCTACCGCTTAACACAGAATTGTTTACCACATTACGGTACTGAAATATAGTGCTTCTCCCTTAAAGGGATACATTCATGTACAGTGGCATACATAGTTCGAAAGCCCATGAAAAGTTCTTTTACTTGAGGTATGCGGAATACCTGTAGCTGGCAGCAGTCCAGAGATATAGATGACTGAATCTGTGCAATATCAATACTACATTAGAGCCATTCTTGGAACCTTGTGATGTCAGTGACGATCAAGCGGTGCCTAACTACACTGGGTTAGGAACTGGCGATTGTCACTGACATCACAAATTCAAGTAATCTATATTCATATGCACAGACTCAGTCATCTATATCTGGACGCTCAACTTCAAATATCCATACCTCAATTAAAATAACTTGTCATGGGCTTTCCAACTATGTATGCCACTGTACATTAATGTACCCCTTTAATGACAGTATCATTCAAGGTACCGCATAATCTGAAGTGTTACCTTGTTATGCATATTCAGTACAATAAGGTAGCACTTCAGCTAATGTGATTCCGTGCTAGAAATAATGGTCTGGCCACTACATTGCCACTGGAGATGAGAGCCTGGCAGGTTATATTTCCTGGGGCACTTTCACATTTCCATGCTAGAAAGTGTTCCACGTCCTGCTGTTGAGCCAAACCCACAACGCAAGTATGTCGGCAAAATGGTACCCAACAGTTACACTAGTTATGAATAAAATATTCTAAAATAAAATAATTTTGTGTGTCTTTACTACTTTATTCATTGCTTTTTTTTTTTTGTATTTTTCCTTTCCCATTGTTGTACATTTATTCCTTGACCTTTTTATCTAAATTGTTCTCATCATGATGTATTCTGTTCTTTCTTTCTTTCTTTCTTTCTTTCTTTTTTTTTTGGTATATATTTTATCTCCTCTGCGGCTGGGGGGGTATTACCTATGGTTCCCCCAGTCCGGCTTGACCTCAAAGCCCCTGCACTGTCCCAAGCCCCAAGCTCTACCCCTTCCTCCGGTCCTGCACAGCGGTTCTCTTGCGGCGGGTACACAACCACCACCGTGGGAGCCGGGGGGTTCCAGATCAGGGTGAGCATCCAGAGTTGGAGCTGGGCAGCGCTGCCAGACCGGCCGTCAAGTAGCGCGCCGAGGTGTTTTTGCCCCGTAGTACCTCCCCTGGGCATGGGTGTGCAGTGGCGTCAGTTAATGCTGTAGTGCCTGCTCCCAAGCACCACATGTCAGACGCCGCCCATGCCATCCCCATTTTGAGCAGCCCCATTGCAACGACCCCCAGCCACCAGTAGGAGCTGGCAGAGCTGTGGGTCCCCCGTCCCACCCTCCCTGAAGAAGGAGAGCAGTCACTGGGACACTAAATCCTTTTCCCTCCCAGCCGACCCCCAGCGACTCTGGCTCGTTCCTGAATCCGGGTCACTGGTGTGGCGTGAGGTGTGGCATACAGCGCCTCAACCCACTGTGCCACCGGGCCGGCCTGTTCTGTTCTTTATTACTTTTCACTGATCATTTTCCTTACCTTCTTTGCATATTGTATTTTTTTCCTGGCTTTTCTGGTCTCAGCTTACTACCAAGCCCTCTCCCTCAGTGTCACTGTTTTATAGACGTCTCACTTTTAGTCCTGCATGCTTCCATCCACAAAATGCCATTTTTTTCCCCAGTTGCCTCCTCTTGAGCCTGTGATCCTTGCTCCGCCATCCTTCACAACACTGACCTGCGGTGCCCTTCCCAAGATTCTGAGCATTCAGTACATGATGTGTGACAACTCATTTCCGCCTGCCCACTTGCTTGCTTCGCACAAAATGCACCACGCACTTAACGTATATCTAGCTGGAGACCTCTCTCCCCCTCACTGCATGACACAGTGACTGTCGGCATATTTCTGTTGGAGTTCACTCCCTTTCTCCCTCCCCGGCTCACTTCAGCTTATGATGTGCTTTTTATCTCCAGATTTTGTTTTTAACAGCCCTCCCCACAGCTTTAGGCATGTGGCACATGCTCTACACAGATTAGCTATTGCCACCGGAGTCAAGCGACCAAGTCCGCATATGCAGCAACAGCATTTCCATATGGAAATGCTGGCTGTGAAAATACATTTCCAGGGCTAGAAATGCCTTTCCATGGAAACACGGAAAGGCAATATTTCGAGCCATGTGATTCTTTGAATAATATTACTTTAAGTGGGAAGTGCTGTATTGCAGTACCTTATTGTGGTAAATATTAATGTGGTAAAGGGGAACATTAGGATGATTACCACTGTACATGATCAGGGCTCTGTAAAACGAGTTGAGTTTTACACGATGCCCCTACCTCCCATAAGCAGAAAATAACAAAACGTAGCTCTGGAACACACTTTGTATGTAGTATTTTCGCCAAAGCATTTATGCAATGGAGTGTCCCATGCTTTTGTTTAAGCTCCTGTGCTCCCTCCCATGTTTCAGGTAGAGCCTAGTTACGGCATTTCAAGGACCACAGAGAGTAACAACAGTCAAGCAGAAGAAAGAGTGCGAGAAAGTAAAACTTGCAGAAAGAGAGCAATGTATAAGGACTCCTAAAAAGAAACAGTGAAAAAAAAAAAAAAAACTCAAAAGAGAAGGGGACAGTATGCATTACGTGAATGTTAAGAGCTCCTGTAAGCCTCATAGTAGGGGTCCCAGGGCCCTAAAATGTTGCTTGATACTTGTAATCAGAAGAGCAGGAGGTCTAAGATGCACCATTTTTTTTTTTTAATACTTTCTTTATCTAGCACCCAAGGCCTGACTTAGAAACCTCCTTCCATCACCCTCTATGTCCTTTGCTGCCTGTGGAATCCTTGGGGACTGACGATCCATTCCTGCCTTCACTCCTTGCTCTGGTCCCCAGACAGGTAACCTGCTGCTTCTCTGAGGATGCTGTGTCATCTCTGACTTGATGTGCTGCAGGGCTGCTGATGCATGTAGAGAATGAGATTACGTATGTCCTCAAGAGCCCTGCTGATTCATAACCTTGATGGAACACTGGCTGCAGATGACATGACTGAGCAACAGTCCTTCAGCTAGTAGTGACTGACCCGTCATAAGAATTCCAGGACACATCCGTGGATAATGCCTTGATTTTGTGCACTGTTGCTGCAAACAGAAGTTGCAGGAATGCTGATGGAAGGACAAGACCAGAAATAGTAGTTGTACAGTTCCTTTGTGGTGTGCAGTGTGACTTTGCAGTAACAATGGCTCTGTCTCTACAAATTTTGATTGCTGGTTGAAGTAGTAGTGAATTGAACTCGCAGGTCTAGTTTGCCACGCACACTAGATGCAAACTCAGACACACCTTTTAGTTATTTTTGTATACTTTTTCTAGCACCCCAGGCCTAACTTTGCAGTCTCCTTCCATCACTACCAGTGTAATTTTCCCACTCCTGGAACCCTTGTAGACCTACACTCCATTCCTGCCTTTACTCACTCCTGCGTCCCCTGGGCAGATAGCCTGCTGCCTGTATCCTGCAGGCAGGACCTCTGAGAGGACCAGGCCTCCGAGGAGACTACTTCGCTCAACAAGACCAGAATGCTAGAAGGAAGAGTCAGTGGGGAGGAGGTGGGCCAGGCAACTCAGTTGGGTGTGGTGAGGAGTAGACACCATCTGTCCCAAGTCCTCCCCTTATTCCTCACCCTATAGCCCCACCTCTTATCCTTCCCACAGGATGTGCTCCTGTGGAGCGGTAAAGCCTTGTGCCTGTCAGGGCTGTCATAGGGATGGTTGTGTGTCTCCCTCCTTTTATTCGGAACTCCACTGCTGCTCACGTTCTGGGCATGCGAAGTGTCCGCATTACACAACAAGGGAGCGAGTGCATTATTGCAGCACTACTACCTAGTTAGGCCGACCTGTTAATGCAAAGTGCTCTTGTCTGTTCTGATTGAGGTGAGGCTGTTGTACTGCTTTTTTTCTTTTTTAGTTTTTTCTATTTGTTAAACCCAGGACAGCTCAGCTGAGCTGCAGCGTCTCCTTTTCAGTGGAGCCTTGTGTCTATCCACTTTTATATCTGGTAAAACAGCGGCACATAGTGGGCGAGTTCTGGCTTGCCATGCATTTCATTCGCATTATTCCATTAGTGCAACCCATAGTCAACTTGGCTCATGCCCTTAGAGCTAAGGTCCCACTCGTGCAGTTTTGAAACTGCAGCATCCTGGTCATTGACCACGGCTGATTTGGGAATGTGGTACAAAACACAGTCTTTCAGATGTTCAGTTCCTTATACACTGTATATCCAAAATATTTAGATTTTGGTGCTTCACCCACCCACCCAAATTAATTGCGGTTCAGTTTTTTTAATGCTTTTTCTGTTTGAAACAAAGGGCTGGCTCTGTGGTTTGGTGAAAGAACATTGCATTGCCTTTTGGGAATGAGATACTGTGGTTTGCAGGTAGCTGAGCGACTTGGTGATCTCCAGAGAGGTGAACTGCTTGTTTGGTTTGAGGGGCTCTTGAACACTTTGTTGGCCAGTCATGTACTGTATGCAGCCATGATGGTACATAACTGCTAAGTAATGTTTGTTAGTTTTTTTGTTGTTGTTGAGAATGACGTTAAAGAGGTACCAGCAGTGGCTGGCCTGGTGGCACTGAGGTTGAGGCGCTGGACGCCACACCTTGCGACGTGCCAGTGACCTCGGTTAGGGAATGAACTCAGGCCACCGGGGGTCTGCAGTGGGGAGAGAGAATTGAGTGTCCGGAGGACTGTTCTCCTCTCTTGGGGGGGGAGGTTAGTGTATCATCCTGCTCACTGACTGTCCCATGTGACGGCCGGAGGGCAGTACAGGTCGGGGGCACATTTCCGACGTGCTTGTGTCGGTGGGGAGGGAGAAAAATGGGAAAAGGAGGAAAGCTCTGGCTGGTGCTCAATGATGGCTGCCGCACTCCAGGGCAAGCCCCAGTTTCTGGATTGGTTCTCCAGGGGGAGGTGTAGCACGCTGCCTCCTTCCTGGCCCTGCCATGGGGGGACAGTCCATGGGGGAAACTCTGGGGTCCATAGGCTCGGGTGTGGGCAGGTCTGGAGAGAGTGTCCCTCCAGTAGGAGGCTGATACTGCCAGTTGGAAGCCTCCCCAGAACAGATGGGGAAGAGGTACCAGCTATCCATCTTAGGCTCTTAAACTTTAGAATTATAAAATGGCAAGAAAGAATGATGATAGGTGGTTGGTCAGCTCTGACTTTCACCCATGATGTTATCCTGGCATGACCTAACAGGATCAATTCCCGGCACTCACATGACTGCCTGACAACTAAAAAAAAAAAAAAAAAAAAATCATGCTACCTCTACCGACTTCAGCGTGCCCTCAGTTAAGATGGTTGGCATGAACTATGCCAATACCAGGACGGATTTTACAAACAATTATACTTTCCAGTTCCTCCCAGTCAAAGGACCAATCGTAGAATGCCAAAGGTAAATGGTCACTTTCCCGGGTTTAACACGCCCCATTACCTTTGGAGCAGCAGTAGTAGTAAACTCGGAAGTGTTCATCACTTTCCAGATATTTGAACTGCCTGGTAGTTTACAAGTTCCAGTTTTACTTTTGAGAATTTTTACTATTTTCTGATTCTTGTTTTCTTTGATTTCTAATACATAAACAGTATACTGTTGTGTGAATCCACAGGAAGTATAGTAGCCCCATACCATTTCCTGTTTGTCACCCTTTATTCACATTGCTTTTTCCTATGAACACTCGGCAGGCAAAGGAAAGGGTGGAGCATTCCAGTTACATCAGGCAAAATAACCAGTGAGAGAATGGCACCACCCCTTTTCCCTCAGAATTCGATTATGTGCACCTGGCAACGGTCTGTGCTAAGCTGTCAGACAAAAAAACAACAAAGAAGATAAAAACAGACTATAAAGAAAAAAAACAAAATTGAAAGCAAAGAAATAGTTTTGTTAGTTGTGAGGCATGTCTGACATAACGATTATCATTCTCATTAACTAACTAGTACTGCTTTTTTAAGTGGTTCTATTCTCCAGTTTTCAAACCACATCGTATAATTACAGTTGCTGCTCAGATCGGCTTTACAATATCCACAACCACTTCCCAGCTGACTGACAATGTGCAAGAGGTATGAGCACGTACATGGCATCAAACAAGCACGCTCTTGCATTCAGGTTTTGCACCTTAGGACTTTCTGGCAGACTGAGTCATAGTGCCCCCTCTGAACACACACTTTGCCTGCAGTGCAAGATTCATTTTCACCCTCTAAGTCCTGGGTTCAGGATGTTTCTATTCATGGACCATTATTTTCAGTCTCCCTGTAAGGCTATATACCAGTGATCCAGTGTGAAGCAGTTTATGCTGTTTATTACAGTCTGTCAGTTCTACACACTGTTTAGACTTTATTGTTCCCGCTTTATTTTGGGCATGTTCCATAGCAGGGGTTGCTGCAAAAGTAACTTAGTATAAAATTGAATGGTTAATGTCCCAGTAGACTCCGAGTTGGCACCACAAATCAAACAATGATGACACTTACCCTCAATCCAAGCATCGGTGTAGTCTTTGGGACACGACAGTGCTGAAATTAGGGTAACACCAGTGCTGCATTGTGGGATTGTTTAAACCCATGCACATTGGTGCTTGAATAGTTTGAAAAGTGGTAGGGCCAAGGATGTAAGGGGTAAATTCTCTGCTATTAAATACGTTAACATGGGCTGACCCTGGTGGTGCTGAGGGTTGAGGTGCTGGATGCCACACCTCGTGCTACGCTGGCGACCCGGGTTTGGGAACGCGTCCGGGCCGTCGGTGGTTGGCAGGGGAGGGAACGGATCGAGCATCCGGAGGACTGCTCTCCTTTTCCTGGGGTGGGATGTGGACTCTCATCTCTCTCTGCACTGACCCCCGATGGAGATCGTGGGCTCTGTCAGAGAGATGCACTCAGTGGGGGCAAGGCATGGCAGATGTCAGCACGTTGTGCCTTAGACGTCACTGCACATGCGTGCCTCATGGGGGTTTAGTAGGAGGAGAAAAATCGTAGCCCTACCCGAGCAGCTTGATGGCTGCAACTTCCTCATCTATGGGGCCTGCTGTGTGAGGCTCCACGCGGAGTGATAGTTCTGGCCTGTTCGCGGGGATTAAGGGGTCCCCTTTTGAGCCCTATGGCAGCATATGCCAGCTGTTGTGTGGGCGAGCCTAGGCCTCTCGGATGGAGAGGCGGTGGGTGGATGTATGCAGGGTAAGGCTGCAGGAGGAGCAAAAATAGAAATAAGTTTAAAAAAAAAATTATATATATATGTATATACACATATATGATTGCACAAACTGCTAGGGCATCTTATGAAAGTGGTAGGGCCATGGCCCTAGTGGCCCCCCTGTTCCCGCACCTACGCCCATGCAGCAGCACACCACAGATTCATCAAGAATCGATCTGTGGGCTTTTTCCCTAATGTTTGTTTAAACCCATGGAACAGCACACCACAGATTCACCAAGACTCCATGGGCTTTTTCACTAACTTTTTATTTCCCTACTTTTTATGTTTTGTGCTTCTACTCTAACAAATGCATCATCTTTTATTAAAAAAATCGTTAAGTAGGAAGGACACGTTGAACAAAGGCTCATTCTAGGGACATGGATATGTTGTTCATCCACACTCATTGGCAGTATCCTTGCCGCTTTAAATCTTGCCGGAAGGTCTTCAAGCTTGCTCCTCCCACCCACCCGGGTGGTATAACTCTCGGCTCCGCCCCATGACGCCAGATCTTCCTTACCGCTTGGAAGCTCAGGTTCCCTCCTTAACGCTCTGCGTTTGTGACTGGTTCCTATTTCTCCGTTTGCGGTTAAAAATATATTTTGCAAAAGACTTCAGTCTTGATCCCTCGGACTGCGATGGATAAATCGACTCCAGTTTGGAGATGCCCATGCGGGCAGAAGATGTCTCAGGCGGATCCACACTCCCGTGTCTACTGCTTAGGCCTTGAGCACGACCACTTGAAGCTGCGACCTGTGCTCATCTTTCTCGGCCTCGTCCTCGGAGCGTGCTGCCCGATTGCAACTGGGCACGTCCGAAAGCGTTCCCTCGGTAGATCCAAGGAGCCGGTTGGCGGTGTCGCGGCGGCGGGCTACGTTTCTTTCGGCGGATGGTAGCCCCTCGAAGAAGGCGGCGGCGACGTTCCTCCGCGCGGCATTATCCGCTCTCTCTGGGTTCTTCCTACCGGCTTCCTTTAAGGAGCTTTGTCTGTCCCTCTCCACTAAAGGAGAAGGGCCTGCGTCTGCTGGACCTTTTTCTCGGTCAAAAAGAGGGACAGGGTAAATCCCTCAGTCGGCGCTCTTGGGAGGCGGGAAAGATCCCTCCCGGGCATCCGACCGTGACTTCGATCGACCGCTCGGCTTGACCACTGGCCTCCGGTGTCCCGTCAGGTCAGTTGACGAGACTCCACTGATGAAGTCGAGATTTTTCTCGACCCATTGAACGAGCCTGTCGCCTTTAGCAGCGAGATTCCCCTCTCCCGGTTCCCCGGGAGGATTGAGGATCCGTGGGCTCGCCTGTGCCTCGGTTCCGGAGCCCTGGATGGACCTTCGAGCGAAGGAGTGTCGGTTCGGCCGACACCTCCCTGCACCGACCCGGAAATTCCGGGACTCTCGGTCTCGGTCTCGGACCTCTTGGCGGTCAGCCGTTCCCGTCATAAAGCGGTCTGGGTCTCGGCACCGCGATGGCTCGCCCGCTGTCCTCGTCCTCCTCTCCGGATGAGGGAGCGCGTAAGTACGTCGGCAGTGCGAGGACCTTATGTTACAACAGCTCCTCCTGGCCGGGAATAAGCCGACTCCGGCGCCTTCCGGCCATTAAGTGCTGTTGTCACGGGCGGCCGACACAACCCTCGACTTGCCGGGAGCCTATACCCAGGCGGTTGTTCGGCCAAAACCAGCTGCTCCACCGTTGCGGTGGAACCTCCGCCTCACAGCCACCAATTGGGGCTCCGACCAAGGATTCTCGGTCGGCTAAGGTTTACCCATCGGCTGTCAGTTACCCTCCTCCGACCGACCTCGGCAGGTGAAGGGTGGCTCAGGCCAGAGCAGCTCTTCGAGGACTCTTCGAGTCGAAGATGATTCCTCCTTCTTCTCCAGCGACTGGACTTGGAGTCTTCAGGAGGTCAGCCAATGGGCGATAGCCCGTCGTCCTTCCTAGGACTGCTTGGCTCATCTCGGAGTCTACGGGATGGAGCTCGAACCCGTTCCAAAGCAGGCCAGGTATCCCTCACGGAGATTCTGGACCGAGGGATTCTCCGACGGAGGCCTTTCCGGTGGCGAGGCCATAGTGGGTCCAACACTGGAACTTGGCAGCGCCCTGCTTCCTGCCCTCGCCTTGGCCAGGATGGCCAGGAAGTATCGCGGTCCCTACGGTTCCTTGTCCGGTTTTGAACACCCTCTGCTGAGGGGTTGGTTACCGACAGCGTTTTCAGCGCCGGCTAGCGCCAGGAGATGGACAAACCTCCTGACAAGGGTCCAAGAAATTGGACTATGTCGGGCGAAAAGTCTCGCTCGTCCTCTCTCGGCCGTCGTCAGGCCAGTTCGGCCGTCCTCATGGCATTTTTCTCATGCCCTGTTGGGCTCCCTGGATGAGGTCATCCCTCATCTTCCGCCGATCTGCAGACTACGGTTAAGCAGGTGCGGGACCAGGGCAGGGCAGTGGCCAAACAGCAGCTCCAGACTGCTTTGGATGTAGGGACTCATGTGCCAGATCGGTGGCGGCCGCAGTGGCTATGTCGTCGGCAGGCTTGGCTGAGGATATCCACCTTTACTCGGATACCCAGCACAAGTTGGCGGATGTTCCTTTTGGGGACGACCTCTTGACCCTGGGGTGGAAGGTCACCTGCAGAGGATCGAGAAGTCCAATGCCACCTTGGACTCGGTCTCTTCCGCTCAGAAGGACAAAGGCATAAACCACAGCCTAAGCCCCTTTCGTCCTTCTGTGCCCCAGCGCCGCGCCCAGCAACGTCAGGGCCAGCAGGCTCGGCCTTGGCATCCCAAACCCAAGCCGCCGGCTTCCTCTAACAGGAGGCAGGGAGGAAAGGGCCCAGGAGGTCCCTCGGCGGTCCCTCCTCCAAGCCTGCCCAGTGACAGGCTGAGGGGTGTCGCCCCCATCCCGTCACCTTACCCTGGGTCCCCTTGGGGACGGCTCCGGCACTTCCGTTCCGCCTGGTCCGCTGTTACCACGGACAGGTGGGTCTTGGAGGTGGTGGGAAGAGGCCTGCCTCTGGAATTCGAGCAGGCACCACCCTTCAGAGCCGTCGCCCCTCGGGGGGCTTCGGGATCCCAGCCTCACTGGCGCTCGTCGAGCAAGACATCACTCCTCCTCCAGAAGGAGGTGGTAAGAGGTGGTGGACCCTCCTTCAGACCCAGGGTTTGTGTCCAGGTACTTCCTGGTTCGAAGCAGACGGGGCTGGCGCCCCATTCTCACTCACGACCTAAACAAGTTCCTAAGGTCTCGAACCTTCAGGATGGTCACTCTGGCTCAGATAATGACCATCCTTGGGCAGGCGTGTTCTGCTCTCTGGACTTGCAGGGCGCGTTTTCACGTCCCTATCCGTCCGTCTCACCAGAGATTCCTTCGCTTCGGCGGAAGGATCTCTCTTGAGTTCAAGCCATGCCCTTCGGCTTGTCTCCAGCTCCCAGGGTCTTCACCAAATGCATGGCAGTGGTGACAGCATTCCCTGCGGCGCCGAGGTCCGTGTACCCTTACCTGGACGACTGGCTGATAGCAGCTCCCTCCAGGAAGGAGGCGGAGTGGTCCAGAGATCTGGCCCTCCAGGTCTGCTCTCAACTGGGCCTCCTTGTCAGAGGCCAAGTCGAACTCGAGCCGAAGCAGGTGATTTTATTCATCGAGCGCAGCTCGACTCTCTTCGAGCAGGCCGGCTCCGGCGGACAGGGCGAGGTTCTTTCCTCCTTGCCCGATCATTTCTGGTTGGGCAATGCCCCTGCCGGGACTTCCTCGCCTCCTGGGTCTCATGGCGGCCTGTACCAGCGTGGTCCGTTGGGCCCGCTGGAACATCGTCCCCTTCAGTGGGGACTGGCCAGCCAGTGGTCACAACGCTGCGATCCCTGACCAGCTTGTGTCGGTGACACAGGATGTGAGATGCTCTCAGTGGTGGACCGTTCCAGATCAATTGCAGGAGGGCATCCCGTTCGTCCGCCCGAGCCGACGGTCTCTCTGTCGACCGATGCCTCTCTGATGGGTTGGGGTGCCCATCTGGGGAACACCGGGCTCATGGCCTCTGGTCCCGCGGGAGTCCGATGCCACATCAACCTGCTGGAGCTCCGGCGGTCCGCCTAGCTCTCACCGCCTTTGCTCCGTTCCTCCGGGGTCAAGTGGTCCGAGTCAGGCGGACAATACCACGACCATGTACTATCTAAACCGCCAGGGCGGGACGCTCCATGCTTCTATGCAAGGCTCTCCGCATTTGGTCACTCGTCGCGCAGCCTGGGCGGATCTCCTAGCCATTCACGTGGCAGGAGCCTCCAACACCCTGGCCGATGCCCTGAGCGGATAGGGGCTGCATCCCACGATGGTCTCTCCTCCGGAGGTAGTACAGCATCTGTTCTCCCTTTGGGGCACACCTCAGGTGGACCTGTTTGCCTCCACGGAGAACGCGAAGCTGAGTCTGTTCCATGCCCGCCCCCCTCAGCAGGGCTCGCTGCAGGGGGATGCCTTCTCGAGGCAATGGACCCCGGGCCTCTTTTACGCCTTTCCCCCATTTCCCTTGATCCACAAGGTGCTTCTCAAGGCGAGGAGGGACAAGGCGCAGGTGATTCTGATAGCCCCAGACTGGCCTCGCCAGTTCTGGTACCCAGATCTCCTCAGTCTCAGCTCCAGGACTCCAGGCAGCTTCCAGCTCGCCCGGACCTGCTCTCAGTCAATCAGGGGAAGGTGTTCCATCCGGACCTTCAATCCCTGCACCTGACGGCCTGGTTCCTGAGCGGCTAGAGTTCCAGGCTTTGGGTCTTTCCGACGAGGTCCTCAATGTAGTTGAGGCGTCCCGTAAGAAGTCGACCAGAAAATGCTATGCCTTCAAATGGAAAAGGTTTTCCATTTGGTGTCAGGGCAAGGGCTTGGACCCTTCCTCCTGTTCCTTGGCAAGCATCTTGGACTATTTATGGTCCCTTTCTAGTCAAGGGCTTAGGTCGGCGACCCTAAGGGTGCACCTGGCAGCCATCTCTCTGCTTACAGGCGCGGGCGGGAAGCAGTCGAGTACGCAGAGGAAGGTGGTCTGGCGCTTTTCAAAGGCCTTGATCACATTTCCTCCAGTTGGAAACCCCACCTCCGTGGGATCTACTGCTGGTACTGGCAAAGCTCATGGGCAAGCCATTCGAACCTATGCACAGGTGTGCTCTCTCTCACCTGTCGTGGAAGACCGCCTTCTTGGTGGCTATCCGTCAGCCAGAAGGATGGGAGAGCTCCAGGCGCTTTCCATCGAGTCTCCTTACCTGGTCTTCCACAGGGACAAGGTTGTCCTGCGCCCCACCAAATTCCTTCCGAAGGTGGTGTCGGAGTTTCACCTTAACCAGGTGTTGACTCTGCCGGTGTTCTACCCCAATCACACTGAGTGTCTAATATAGGCTCCATACTTGATCTCGAAGGCCGCTTATTATAAGGAGCGTGACGGCTGAAATTGGGAGAGGTTCGCCAGCTGTTTGTCACCTACGCTGAAGCCGCATCTGGCAGACCTGCAGCCAAGCGGACGATAAGCAGGTGGGTAACCTCCTGCATAGATCTCTGCTATAAGTTAGCGGGCATGGAGCCTCCCAGAGGATAAGAGCTCATTCTACCTACATGCTGCAACGGTGGCTGCTTCCAGGGACGCCCCTATCCAGGAAATCTGCAGGGCTGCTACCTGGAAGTCAGCAAACACCTTCATTACCCACTACCACATCGACCTTGAGTCACGCCGGGATGCTGGTTTTGGGGCCTCGGTTCTCCAGTCTCTCTTTCCCAAGTAAGTATATGGGGTGTGTCTTGCCTCCTCCTCCCGGAGAACTGCTAGGAGTCTGCCAATGAGTGTGGATGAACAACATATCCATGTCCCTAGAAATACAGGTTACTCACCTGTAACAGGAGTTCTAGAATGGTATATGCTGTTCATCCACACCCATCCACCCGACCTCCCGGCTTCGAGACAACCTGAGCTTCCAGCGGCCAGATCTGGCGCCATGGGGCGGAGTCAGAGTTATACCACCCGGGTGGGTGGGAGGAGCAAGCTTGAAGACCTTCCGGCAAGATTTAAAGCGGCAAGGATACTGCCAATGAGTGTGGATGAACAACATATACCATTCCTAGAACTCCTGTTACAGGTGAGTAACCTGTATTTTCCAGCCGCATCCCAGGGAAAGGATACAAAAGAAATAAAAAAAAAAATATATAAAAATACATTAAATAAGACATTTTGTGAAATACAATATACAGTGGCTAGTGCAGTATGCTGTGTATACAGTAAGTACAGAAGAACAGGGCAGACTGGCAGGTGGGGGGAGGGCTAAGCAAGGAGAAGGGGTACCGGAAGTGGAAATCACAGCTGAGAGAGTGAGGGAAGCCCTCAGCTCCCTTAAGACGGAGAAAGCACCGGGGCCGGATAAATTACATCCCAGAGTGCTGAAGGAACTTGCAGATGTCCTGGCAAAACCCCTGGCAGAGCTTTTCACCATCTCTGTGAGGACAGGGTGGGTGCCCCAAGACTGGAAGGTGGCGCATATAGTGCCTATCCACAAGGGGAGATCAAGGGAGGTGGCAGGGAACTACAGGCCTGTCAGCCTGATCTCGGTGGTGGGCAAGGTGATGGAGGGCATTGTCAAGGAGAGGCTAGGGGAGGACCTGGATAAGTCAGGGTGCCTGGACGATGGACAGCATGGATTCATCCCGGGGAAATCGTGTCAGACAAACCTGGTGGAGTTCTACGACTGGGTGACAAGTGCCTTGGACCTGGGTAGACCAGTGGATGTCCTCTTTCTGGACTTCAGCAAGGCATTTGACTCTGTTCCTCACGTGGGCCTGTTGGATAAGCTGGGAGAAATGGGGTGGGAACCAGGTGATCAGATGGATGGCAATTGGCTCCAGGACCGGACCCAGAGGGTCGTAGTTAGGGGATAGTCTCATCCCCAAGGAGGGTCATTAGTGGGGTCCCACAGGATCAGTCCTTGGGCCCTTCTGTTCAACGCCTATGTATCTGGACGAGGACAGGAATCAGGAGTGAGATGAGTCTCTTTGCAGATGACCGAAACTGGGGGCAGTGGTGGATGGGGAGGAGGGAGGGTGGCCCTACAGGGGACCTGGAGGCTCTGGAAAGATGGTCTAGAAAGTGGAAGCTGAGGTTCAATGCAGGAAATGCAAGGTACTCCACCCTGGGGGGGGGGGGATGCTACAAGTCTCGATGGCTGAGAGGGACCTGGGGGTGGTGGTGGATGTCAAGATGAACAACTCGGAGACTTGTAGGAGGGCAGCAGCCAAGGCCAACAGGATGCTGGGATGCATCGCTAGGGGATCACCTCCAGAAGGAGGAAGTGATACTCACTCTGTATAACTACTTGGTGAGGCGCACCTTGAGTACTGCGTGCAGTTTGGAGCCACATTTAAAGCGGGACATTAACCTCCTGGAGAGGGTCAGAGGAGACAGCAAAATGATTTGGGGCTTGGGGACAGGACCTATGAGGAGCGCTCGAAGAGCTAAATATGTACACATTGGAAGAGAGAAGGGACCGGGGGATATGATAGAGGTCTTTAGGTACATGAAGAGGGTAAATAGGGGAGGAACAGTCAGGGTGCTTCGAAGAAAGGAGGAAGGGCCACTAGGGGCATGGCTAGAAGCTGGAGGAAGATTCAGGGAGAAAGGAGGAGGTGCTACTTTACTGAGAGGTGGTGGAGCCATGGAATGCACTGCCTAGGGGCTGGTGGAGGCAGAGACAGTGGAGGGGTTCAAGAGGGGGTGGGACAGGTACAGGGGAAGGGTTCTGGAAGCAAAATCCAATGCAGCAAGAATATCCGGAACTGGGAAGGGAGAAGCCAGAGAAGGCGAGGGGGACAGCAAGGTCAGCACCCAGGTTGGGGACTGACCAAACGAGCAGACACGAAAGACTGTTAGGCCTATTCTGCTGGCATTTTAGTATGTTAGTATGTTAGACTGTACAAAACATATACTGTGGAGAGCAAACTGCAAAACAAAACAGGAAAGAAGCACAGTATCACAGGGGAGAGTGAGCAATACAGGCTGCCATGCCCCGGTCCTGCCTATGGACTGCATACCCAGGAACTGTGCTGTCAGTATCACAGACCTGTGCTGAGAGCCAGAATTCTCTGAAGACTTGTACATCAGGGAGGTATTGCAGTACTTACAGCCTGAGGTGGTTTAGCAGTGAAACCCCTCATGTTAAAAATGGAAAAACGCTAAGTCACTTGGGGAGATGGGGGTCAGGAGTAAGGTCGGCATTACCCGATAGCAAAAGCAGAAGGGCAGCAATGAGCTTGAAGGATAAAGCTTTATGCCTGTGTGGATGTGGGGTGTGAGGTGTGGGGTGGAAGGTGTGGTATGAGTAGGTAGAAGTAGAGAAGGACCTCCTCCGAAGAGCTTCAGAGTAAAGGCGAAGGGGGCTGCGTGGGAGTGATGGGATGGCAGGAGGTGGAGGGGAGAATGAGTTGTTCGGTGGGGGGGAGAGGGAGAAGACTGAGTAGAGGCAGAAGTAAAAAAAAAAAAAAAAAAAAAGAAGAATGGGAGAGAAAGCTAAGACGAAGTGGTGATGGGTGACATTCCTGTTGAGGAGAGTGAGCAGAATAGTTACAGCTAGCAGCAAACAGGAGCCACAGAATACAGGGACTCCAGTAAGTTAGGTAACCAAACCAAAAAAATAGCAAATACATAATCAAGTAAAAGTTACATTAAAGCATGACAACATAAAATGTAAAATACTGCCATAGAAAAATAGAAGCAGTCAGGACTGGAGCTGTATATTATTAATTTTCAATGCGGTAGTAGCGTTTAAAGAAAATAGGCAGTACTGGAGCAGTATATTTATTAGTAGTTTATGGAGTATGGTGAAGGTGTGGGATAAAACAGACGCAACAAACCAGAAGTCAGGTGCATAAAAACGCAAACGTGTGTTATTTTATTCAAATCAGAAAATAAAAAAATGAAAATAATAAACATACAGAAAGCAAAAGGTTATTCAGTGTCCACTATCCAGCAAACTTTCTAATTTCAAACATTTCTGAGGCTTCGCTTCAGCCTTTGCAAACAGAACAGTGTGGAAACTAGCACACACTTCTGAGGTCCTCCTCATTTGGTAGTCAGTATTCAACTGATTCCCATGTCTGTCTTTGTTACTCCAAGTGGTGGGTTTTTATACCTTTTTTGGATGACATCACCCACCCCTCTTTGCTAAAACTAGCATAAACCTCTTATTCTCAGGAGTTCCCTGTCAAACAGTAAAGACATACATGTTCATACATATTATCTTTTCTAGCCTAGACTCAACTCCCTTTTTCTTGGTTAAGGGGGGTTTTAGGTTAAGGGAATTTTATGTTTCATCTCAAAAGATAGTTTTAATAAGATAAGTCCATGAGGGTTCCACTGGGCTCTGCAAGGGGAACAGGAGAACAAGGGTGTGCTTCTCTTCTCCCTTCTCCTGCCAACCCTTGAAATCATCATATCTTTTTCTTTTTCTTTCCATTAAATCGTTAAATGTGACACCATGAAATAGACAAGCATATAACAAACGTATTTCATTTTCATTCCCAGCGTGAGCGGCTGTCAATTGCTGCAGAGAGGGGGTGAAAGTAAGTACTTTAACATTAACATTTTGGACAGCTGCTCCCTGTCTAACAGGAATAAAGAGTGAAAGGAATGGTGGGGGTTCAGATACCTTACAGAGGGGTATCTACCTTAGATAGGGCCCACCCTGTCACACACACCACTGCACAAGAGGGCAACAGTCCTTACTGTTGACAGTCACCCCACCAGAACCCTGGAAGGGTTGGAACTTCTGCTCACCCACACTAGAAGCTCCGCCTCAGAAACCCTACGAATCAAAATGGCATCTGATTCCTGACGTGCTAACAACTACTGATACCTTAAATTACGTGAGGCTTTCTACACAGGTTTTGCAGTACTTGTATAGACATCATCTTTCATCTACACTTCTAAACATTTATTTTCATTCAGGATACACATATGTGTACAATTCATTTATCATCAGCATTTGCCCCATAACTGGACAGAAAACCAGCATTCTGGTGTTGGGACCTGCCCCATGTTTCACAGAAAATCGGTAGGACTGTAGTGCTAAATACCAACGCATAATCCTTGAGTTTTTATCCTTTATCTGGTGGAGCCAGCACAACGGATTAAGGTCAGTTAGCACTGTAAATTGTGTACCCCACAGATAATACTTAAGGGCCTCAATGGCCTATCTCATGGCCAAGCACTCCATCTCTATTGTGGAGTATTTTCTCTCTTCCTCTCATGGAGTTTTCTGCTGATGAATATCGCTGGGTGCTCCTCTCCCTTGTTCTATTATGATAAGACAGCCCCTATACCTGTGTCTGAAGCATCAGTGTGTACTTCAAAAGAGGTCTGAAAATCTGGGCTGACGAACACTGGGGAGGAAAATAGAATAGTCTTAATATTCCTGAATGCCTCCACACTGCGGGGTCCATTGGACCTTGTTTAGCCGTTTGTTCTTAGGTCAGTAAGGGGTGTGGCTATGGTGGCAAAATATGGTATGAACCTCCTATAGTAGCTGACCAGCCCAAGGAAAGAATGTACGTCTTTCTTTGTACTGGGAATGGGACTGTTAACTACGGGCTCCACTTTACTCACATCTGGCTTAACCATACCTTTACCTGTGACAAATCCCAACTACTTAGTTTCAGTCCGAGCCACTGCACATTTAGTGGGGTTTATAATCAGGCCTGCGTTTTTGATGGATTGTATCATTGCCCTAAGGTTTTCTAAGTGTGTTTTCAAATCTGCACTATAGATGACTACATCACTAAGCGGCACAGTTCTGTGTATGAGGTCTAAGTATTTGGTCCATATAGCGCTGAAAAGTCACAGGGGCGCCATGGAGGCCAAAAGGCATGGTGGTAAATTGGCAGAGTCCTATTGGTGTACTAAAAACTGTTATTTCCTGTGCATATAGTGCCAAAGGGATCCACCAATATCCATTAGTAAGATCTAAGGTGCTAATGTACTATGCGTTTCCTATTTTGTCTAAGAGGTAATCAGTGCGGGGGGTTCCATGTTAAAATCGTGAAAATGTAATCGTGATTTTAATAGCAAGCGCATTTCAGCGAATCCACAAATAGCGCCTGCATAAAATCGCCAGTTTAAAAATAGCGATCCTGTCAAAATAGTGCTCTTGTTCAAATAAGGCAGGTTGATAGAATACGTGTAGAACAAACTTGGTAATGGTAACGTTTAGTAATTTTGTAAACGTTCACTTGGCATGCCCACTCCCCTAAGTGAAAGGTACCGTACTTTAACAATGTTTGTAAGCTTCTAATGATGCTGTGTTGAGAGACTAGAATGCAGAGCGAGTCTAATGCAAAGTAAATCTGGAAATCGTTTTACTTACTGCTGGCCTTGATAGAGTTGCTGACATACTGTAACAAACAACAAATGCTGTGTGCTGTTTTTTTCCTCGCTTGAGCCCCTCTCCTCAACATTCGCTGCTAAAATAAAAACGTGTTACAAATACTATAGGGCAGTAACCAAAAACTTAAACACGGGTTTGGTGTGGTTGCTAAGAGATTGGTGGAGATCGCTGGTTGCTGTGATACTGCTAGTCATGTGGTGCAGTACACTAGATATGGACTAAGAGACATTTTCACAGCATGTTGGCATTCTTTATTAAACTTACAGTTAAAAAAGCAAACTGCTTTCATAATACTGTTTTCTACGGCATATTTCCCAGCATCAAATCTTGGCTCAACACTAATAAATGGAAGTTTCTGTGCCTTCCCTCGGTCCAGCCACTTAAGGACATTGCTGCTCAAGGTTTACACACTAGCAGACAGTAACAGTAGCGTAGAAGGATTGGAAGCAGAAAAGTTTTTTTTTTTTTTTTTGTTGGCCTATGTTGAGGAGGTGGTGAGTGAAAACTGTACACTGTAGCTGTCTGCAGTCAGCTGTAGGTGGCATTGATTCTCGATTGCGATTAAATGTATTGCTATTATTGTACATTCAAAATTGCCAGCGTGACCACATGCTGTAATGTGGTGGTCGGCAATTTTGTTCTCGCTTAATTTGATGCACGATTTTGTATTCGCAATTATCACAGGATACCATGCGGGGTATGGGGTAACGGGTAACCATCAAAGGTGGATATTGCAGTAATCTTTCGAAAATCCAGATAGAGCCAGATACCTTCCTCCTTTTTATCTGCTACCACCACAGGTGAGGACCAGGCACTATGAGAGGGAACAATAATTCCTAACTGTTCCATTTTGTGAACCTCTAACTGATGTAATAGCTGTTGCACCTCCTTCTTATGCCCCGCGTCTAGCTCAGGATTAACTTGGACCCCTACCATTTCCTTTTCTTGTTCTAGTCTTCTATAAGCAATCTCCAACTCGGTGTCAACCTGCTCTAGGTGCACAGACATGGTGGGCATAAAGGTAGGTTTCTCGTACCATTTATGTAAGAGATTGGCATGGTACACTTTTTTATGGGGCCTTTGTCCTGGCTTCTCCATTTCATAGTTGACAACACCTGTCTGACAAAGGATGTTATAGGGGCCCTGCCATTTCATGAGAAGCTTTTTTTTTTTTTTATATATATAGAGGACGGCAACAACAGTAATACTTTCTCCACAGGTTGGAAAGATTTACCTTTTAAGCCCCAGATCATTTGTTTCTTTCTGATCTAGGACACATGTTGATGGGTCAGTTCCACATACTTAATCGATCGTTGTTGCAAATTTGTCATGTAATCAATAATATTAGTTTGACCCACCTTTCTTCCTTCTTCCCAATATTCCTTTTCTACATCCAGGGGGCCCCTGGGATTCCTCCCATACAACAGCGAGAAAGGGGAAAACCCTGTGGTGGCTTGGGGCACCTCCCTATAAGCAAATAGAAGGTAGGGTAGATACTTGTCCCAATCTCGGCCTTCCTCCTACACATACAGTACTTCTTCAACATTTGTTTAATGATCTTATTAAACCATTCCACCAGGCCATTAGTCTGTGGATGATAGGGAGATGTTTTAACTGCTGACACACCTAGTAGTCAGCATAGTTCTTTCAGGAGTGAAGAGGTGAAATTGCTACCTTGATTGGTTAAGATTTCTTGGTGTATGCCCATTCTGCTAAAAATCTTGGCCAACTCCTCGGCTATACGAGGGGCAGTAATAGTATGAAGGGGTACTGCCTCAGGGTACCTGGTGGCATAGCCGCAAACCACAAAAATGAACCGGTTCCCTTTTGAACTTTTGGATAAGGGGCCCACTGCATCCTCTGCTACCCTAGCAAATGGAGTCATGGTATTTAATATAGGCTGGAGGGGTACTTTACCCCTTTTCACCCCTTGTGCCAACACCTGGCATTCTGGACAAGTACGGCAATACTCAACCACATTGTCGTGAATGTTAGGCAAAAAAAATCCAGTCAGTAACTTACTAAGGGTATGGTCTCTCCTTTCATGGCCAGCCATGGGCAGGTTATGGACCAGGTGAATCAGCTTCTCCCTATATAGTTGGGGCACCATCAGTTGATCTATACATTCATTAGTATTTGGGTGGGTGCATGCTTGATATAAAATGTCATTTTTAATCACATATTGTGGTTGTCCCTCCGCAACCAATTGATCCACCTGGGAGAAACAAATGGGGTTAACGTTATGTCCTGCAGTTGTTCTCTTTTAATATTAAACCCTTGCAGACTTGTTCCCAACTCAGGTATGCCATCCTGGTGTGTCTCTCCAAAGTCTTGTCTTCCTTTCTGGTCTTTCTCATCTTCCCAGGGCTGTCAAATAATCTTCCTTCAAAAGGGAATACCTGCTGTAATTGTTCTAACTTTGCTTGGGCCCTGGTGGTTACAGTGACCAGATTTTTACAAGTCTGTTGTGCTTTCATCAACTGGTCAAAATTTGGAAAGTATTGGTATGTAATAATGGGTACAGGGAGTCTGGGTACCAGGCCAATAGTCATAGCCTGTTCCTTGTTTTTCAACTGTCATAATGATGGATGCAGTAAGGTACTGATAGATGTCCCCATGAACACAGATAACTGTGGCATTAGGCCCAGAAATGTCCAGTTCTTTCATCAGGTCTACTCTGACCAATGTCTGCCGACTCACTGAGTCTAATTACCATAACATTTTTTCTTTTCCAATCTCTACAGTGGTAACATATCCCCAGTTAGCTAAAGCTAGATGAGCAGGCTCCCTTCTTTTATTTGGGCAGTTTCTGGTGATGTCCTTTCCCCAAGCAACTGTGGCAAATCCCATCAGCTGAATAGTTCCTTCCTCCTCTTTCATTTCTCCAATTATTCCCTGCATAGTTAGGGTTTCTTGGGGTAGAATATTCAAAAGTTCTTATCAAATTAGGTGGTTGGGTTGAAGAGCCTTGATATCCTCTGGGTCTGGATGGTCTAGCCACCAGGTAGTCCTCCGCTAGAGTGATGGTGCGCTCTACTGAATCGGGTTTATGATCCTTCACCCATACCTGGACATCTTGGGGAAGAACCTGTATAAACTGTTCAATGATTATAAGTTCCATAATCTGTTCTAAAGTCTTTGTTGTGGGTTGCAACCATTTAAAACAGAAATATTTCAGTCGGGCATAGGTCTCGCTGGGGGGTGTCCTGACCAGTCATTTTCTGCGAGTGAAACCTCTGCTAATAAGTCTTGGTATTTATGTCAAACTGCCTTAGAATTTCCAACTTAACCCGGTCATAAGTGTTTGCATCCTGCACACTTAGGTGGCTCTAGACTAGTTGAGCCCATCCAGATAAATAAGGAACCAGTCTGACCCATTGATCCCTGGGCCAGGCACACGTTCAGGCAATCCGCTCAAATGTCATCAGATAGGCCTTGATGTCATCAGTTTCTGTCAGTTTAGTCAATTTAATCTCTCTGGGTATATTTTGATCTGGCTGACCTGGGTTAAGGGCTTGGATTGCTCGCAGGGTGTCCATCCACTTCTCATCCTGCCACTGTCTGTCCTCTTCCTGTTGTCGTCGATCCTCCGCTCATTCCCGCTCCATCTCCAGCTGCTTCATACAAAGCCATCATAGGAGGTCACCCCCTTCCAAGGTTTTAATTAATAGATTAGCAGTTTTTTCCTTGGGACAATGCTAACTGTACAGAAAGTATTTATATCGGTTTTCTAGAAGTGTTCTGTTTGTTAAACACAGTGAAGCAAGTGCTATGCATTTTCACAATGTTTTAGCACTTTTATGAGCAAAACGCTAATCAATTTTTTGTAGTTAAATAAATCCTTGCCCTTGGAAGGCATACTGCGGAAGCACTAGGGGTTCACAAATACAGCCGCCACCACCACCTTAGACCAAATGGCGCCTCTGCTGAATTAGCTCTCCCACTACTTTTGGTAAATTTATGAATATTCCCCACGCCAACTGATTCCCACCTGCTTAATATCATTTTCCTTGCTCTTGTCTACCCTAGGCAGCGGAGGCACTCCGGTTCTAAAGGGCCGCTCAACGGAGGCCTGGACCGCCCTCATTCCACTGCGGCAGTTCCCCTAGCAAGCCTGCAGCCAGGACTCCCTCACTAAGGTACGGCTCCTCACAGCAGCAGTAGCCGCTAGGCTCAAATTAGCCACCAGCCCCATGGATTGGCTGCGGTTCGGACAGAAAGCAAGCCAATTGGTGCAGTGCCAGCCATAGCAAAAAAAAAAAAGGCTCTTCCAAGCCACTAGACATTTCTTCCGTACCTGTATTTTGTCCCGTCCACCCGCCCTGACCCCAGTCTCTATTAAATACAAGATAGACATGCCTACGACTATAGCTCCCTCCCATTTTCCCCAGCTCATTATCACCCTATGGTACCTTAAAGCCACGGGCACCTAATTACCACCATTACCTAATCAACAGGGAAAGATAATCGCCTGTAACTTTGCAAACAGCTGAAACAGGTGAGCAAGACTAAACAAACTACCATGGAGAGCACTCACGTACTACTCCTCCTCGCCACTGCTTTTGGCATTGTTGGTACCATATACCAATTCGGTCCACAACCACCCCACACGGAATCATTACTGGGTGTAAGCTGGCTGACTAGCACACCCATGGCCACTGCCACCCAAGGGAGCTACAGGCTCTACACATTTCCACACCACCCTTACTCAGTTATCACCCAGCCAACCTTCTATGCCTTAACCTTAACAGTTAGCTTTCCCCCAAACTTGACACAGGTATATAGACACCTCTCCCATCTGAAGCTGAGGCGATGGAATGCATGAGAGAGAATTAACATCACCCTATGTGCTAGAAAGGTAATCTTTCTGCTTCTGCTACTCTGTGGCAATATACACCTTAACCCTGGCCCAACAACCCTGATGAGCAAGGGGGTCCATACGGTGAAAGGCCTAAAAATAGCCTCACTGAGTATCTGTAGCTTAACTGCTAAATTCGACCAGCTCCAGGCTTGGAGGGTCCTTCATACCCCTGACATACTCTGCCTAACTGAAACCTAGCTGTCAGGATCAAAGAAGGTGAGGTGGCCCTCAAAGGCTTCCAAGCATTTTGGGTCGATAGGGCAGGCAGAAAAGGTGGTTGCTGCCTCATATACGTCAGAAACTCGCTGAGTTGCTCCGTCCTCCCCATCTCCAGAGTAGCCGAGGATCACGAAGTATTAGTGGTAAAAATACAATTTTGCCAAAAAGGTAAGACTCTTACCCTCGCCACGACCTATCTGCCCCCAAAAAGCTAAGGAAGGCCTTCCTGTTGTTCTGGAAGGAATAAGCGCACTCACCAAGGGCACGGAACTCATCTTGATTGGTGACTTTAATATTAACTGGATGAGCAAGGTGGCTGCATCTTCCAGAGACCTAATCACCTCCCACAATCTCACGCAGCTCATAAGAGACCCTACCAGGCAGAACTACAAGACCTGTACCAGTACCCTCATTGACTGGGTCTTAGCTAGCTCACCTGCTCGGATCTCTGAACTCAGGGTTCTTCTGGACATGCTGAGTGATCACTCTCTGGTCTCCTTTTTGTGGACCACTAAATTTACCAAAAGCCCACCACTCCTCATCAAAAGCAGGGTATTGCGGAAAGGCAAACTTGGGTCCCTCATATCGTCCCTCTCCAACCCCAACTGGTTCCCCATCAGCAAGGCACCTACGCTTCACCAGGCCCTTACTTTTTTCATTGATGGTTTCAACTCTATCTGTGAGATCTTTGCACCATGCACAAAATGGAAAATTCGGGGGAAAGAAAACAGCTGGATTGATGGAAAGCTCCTCTCCCTCCTGAAGGAGAGGGACTGCCTCTGGGAAAAGGCCAAAAACTCGGGTAGCAAGCACGACCTACAGTGCTACAAAATGGCTTGAAATTGTTGCACCAAAGTTATCTGGCTCACAAAAGCCGACTTCCATAAGACCCAGCTTAACAACGCATGGGGGGGGGGGGTAAAAGTTTCTGGGACAACATCAAGAACATCCTCGGAAAAGATCAAAAGCAGCACCCAAAGGTGCTCAACATTAATAACTCCCCCTCCACAGATCCGCTAGCTATGGCAGATGCCTTTAATAAGGCCTTTACTGACCTGACCTCAGTGCTGCCCCCAGACTACCTTCTGCCTGCGGAGAACCAAGCTTATGCCAGCTCGACCAAAACTAACCACCCAGCTTTCTACTTTAAGAAAATTACAGTGAAGGAGGCCCTAACTGTGGTTAGGAAAATCCTAGGCAAGACCAGACTGGGGATTGATGGGTTAGACATGAAGTTACTATCCATCACCATGGATGTTCTTATCTTGCCCGTAACAGTGCTGTTTAACAAATCCTTGACTCTAGTTCAGTTTTCGGAGGTCTGGAAGCAAGCCCTGGTAACACCTGTGCATAAGAATGGTGATAAGGCACTGGTTCAAACTACAGACCTATATTGATTCTCTCCCTGCTATCCAAGGCATTGGAAAAAGTCGTTGCAAGCCAACTCGTAGGCCACCTTAGTAAGTACAGTCTGCTTTGCCCAAACCAGCATGGTTTCAGGCAAAACCACAGTACCACCACAGCACTGCTGGACTACACTGACTATGCCCACAAGGCACTGGATGAAGGCAAATTGGTAGGGTCCAGTTTCATAGACCTCACCAAAGCCTTCGACACCGTCAGCCACCCCCTAATAGTATTCCAACTGCAAAAATTGGGTGTGGCACCAAATGCCCTGTGTTGGTTCAATGACTGCTTAACTCAAAGGAGCAGGGTGCAAAATTCCTATACCTTAGGTGCCCCAAGGAAGGCACTATTGTGTCAGGACACCTATTGCTGTTTAGTACCTGCCCAGTTGGGCACCTAAGGTATAGGTGCAGTGCAGAGCTCGTTTTTTTTTTTATTTTTTAGCATCCTCTGTGTACTGCATATTTTTGGGATCCTAGCAGCAGCTTCAGTCTCAAACTTGCAACCAACTCATGCAGTACTTTAGGCAAGTAGACTGCAGCAGATTGAGGGGGAGTTGTGGGACTCAGGTGGCCATTTCCAGTCAGTTTGCAGCCTAGAGCAGTTTTTTTTTTTTTTTGTAGTCAGTCACTGACTAGTTGCTGAGCTGAACTTGCAGGGAAAATCTGTAGTCTCTCTCAGTCATTAAAAATCTAGACTGTCTACTCTGTTTTGTTTACCCTTACCTGCTAAAGGCTACCTTGCCTAATAAAGAGCTAACTAAGCCTAAAGCCATCAAACAGAAAAGCTGTCTTTGAGTGTATAACTTCTTGAGCTGAGCAAGGTACTAGTAGCTACAGTATTTGAAAAAAAGATTAAGGGAACTACATCCACTGTATGAGTATATAAATTCTAGTCCATAACCTTACAGATAATAGATAAAGGGCAGGGACACAGCCTACAGCTATTGCGGAGGTGCCATATAGCCTTTCTCAGAGTTTGAAGGCAGCAGCAGCAGTATTTCTATTTTTCTTTTGGTACTCTGTCACTCTCACTAATTGCTTGGTGGTCCAGTGAAGACAACATTTAAAATTATGAAAACTAAGGGGCGGCATGTAAGTGGTTTCTTGGGCATGTACTTTTTCTGATTACATGCCCACTTGGGCATGTACTTTTTTTCACGAATTTCATACCCTGTAAAGGAGCCAGCGAGTCAAAATTGGGCGGACATTATCCTGCTCCAGAGATGTATCCCTAGGAGTCCCCCAAGGATCAGTTCTGGGGCCACTGCTTTTCAGCGTCTTCGTCAATGACCTACCCACATCCTTTATGCGGATGATGCCATGCTTCTGAGCAGCAATACCTCTCAGGGCACCCTACCAACAGAACTCCTTCACCAAACTAGAGGACTGGTTCAGTGGGCATAAATTGCTATTAAATTACAAGAAAATCAAGGCCATGCTACTATCCAGCCCCATAATAAACACAGGCTTTCTCCCCTTGTAATCTCCAACACTGTTAGTTAGCCGATTGAACAGGTGTAATTATTCAAATACCTTGGAGTCACCATTGATGACTCCCTCACTTTCACGCACCACATCGACTCCCTTGTCAGAGCGGTAAACACAAAGATCAGGGTTCTCTATCGGCACAAGAAATCTCTCACCCTGGAAGCACTCCGCATCTCAGTCTCCAGCTCCATACTCTCCACGATGGACTATAGGCTGGTGGTTTATGGGGCTGCTGCAGATACAGCGCTCAAAAGGGTCCAAACTGTGCTTAATAAGGCATGCTGCCTTAGCCTGGGCGCTGACCAGTAGACTCATACTTGCACCCTATATGAGTGCACAAACTGGCTTACATTAAAAGACAGGCTGAAATACCAAACTTGCCTCCTAGGGAAGAAAGCACTCCTGAGCAAAACCCCTCCCTGTGTAAGGGAATTGCTCGAGGCATCCCTCTCATCACATATTACCAGGGGGAGGATGAAAGGGGCAATGTCCATCCCATTTCGCTGAACCTCACTAGGGCAGCGTGCCTTCTCCTATCAGGCCCCCTCTGGTTGAATGAACTCCCGATGAAACTCCATACTGAAAACAGCCTGGCTCAATTCAAAACTGGCCTCAAACAGCACCTAATGTCTAAAGCAAAATACACCTGCTTCTAAGGCCCCCCACTGCTCAGCTGGACCACCCTTAAGGCAGTACCCAGCAGGCCTGTATGGAGACCCTGTCCCCCTCCGGCCTAGCCAAGGTCTCCACAAAGCTTTCAGTCCTTCTTTAACGCTCTAGGTTATAACCCCACCCTGCCCCACCCTAAACCCTCCCTCACAACCACCCCCTACTCGACAAAGCGTGCTGGAGCTGCTTCCCCCTTCCCCCCACTGCCTCCCTCTTGACTCACTGTTACCCGCACTTCTCGCTCTCTGGTGTAATATCTAACCCCCTGCAGTTACCAGGTCTAAATCAGCACTTGACCATGGATGTGCTACCAAGGGCAATCAATTAACAATAATAATGATGATGTATTCTAATCGAAATTTGCTCCTTTTTACTTATTTGTCTAACCTTCATGTAACTGCTCACAATGCCTTATTCTCAGGCCACTGTTACCACTGTATTGTGTATTGTCTTATTGTCTACCCTGACATGGAGCCTTTGTAAAAGAGCTTGTGCTCAAAGGTCTTTCTGAAAATAATAAATAGCAACATTGCTTGAAATCTACTTGCCGTGGAATTATTTTGCTGCATAGGAAGCGCTGTCTGCTTGGAACTGTGTATTTGTTTCTAGACTGGCCACCAGTTACAGCGCTGTGCTCCTCATTTGTACGCAGGTTACCTCTCCTTGGAACTCATCGTAGGAGGTCGCTGGGATCCTCTGGGGATCTGTCCTCCATCTGTCCCCTCTGTCTCGCTCTCTAACTCATCCTTCGCATGTCTTCTGGCTCCAAGATCCAACCCAAGTCCGGGTTTCTCTCCAGTCTTTTCCACCATGGTATGAGTCAATGGATATGTTTTTGCCTCAGCACCGTGATCATTTTGCATCTTTCTGGGTATTGGTTAAATACCCACTGATAACGTCTCCCAGGCAGTCTAGACATACCAGAAATCCCACTTCTAAAACCTCTGTGAGGGTGTGGGATAAAACAGACACAACAAACTAGAAGTCAGGAGAAATGATCTCCATGATATTCAAAAAATCCTGTTCTCTTCCCCCAATAGAACTATTCCTTTAAAAGATTTTTTTTTAAACATAACATCACAAGTTTTAAAAATATGGTACAGAGGTAGGAGGAAAGGACCCTTACAACCTATATATGAATATTGTAAACTGATTTCAAAAGAAGAGCTCTTCTTGTCAGCACATTCAGATTTAACCTTCTCTTGCTGAAGACAGGTGGGATTGGGACAGACCTGCCAATAAGTGTGGATGAACAACATATACCATTCCTAGAACTCCTGTTACAGGTGAGTAAACTGTATTTTACGTCCGTCAGGAGTTCTTCCCTTCGAGGAACTAGTCCTTAAGTATAAACTACCACATACAGACCGATACTTTCAGATATGAGATTATATATTAAGAAATAGAATAATATCAACTAAAATACCACATCCGACCCCTCCCCTTCTTAAATTATGTCTCGATCACATACAAGGTAACCACTGGGATCACCTTATATAAAATGTTTAGAGCTTTAACCCCAGAAAATATCAGCGCTATTCTTAAAAGTTGGAATAAAGATCTAGATAGGGTGATCCAGTATGAACATTGGTCTGAGGCAGCTTTAGCTGCAGTAAAGATTACCTCTTCGAACATTTGGAGAGAATTCTCCTGGAAGTGTCGATATCGATACTTTCGCTCCCCAGCAAAACGTACCAAATATCTACCAGAATGATATGGAAAGTGCTGGAGAGATTGCGGATGTAGGCTGGGAGACCTGGCACATATCATGTGGCAATGCCCGCTGTTAATGCCATTTTATGTGTCATTGCAAATAGCGATCTCCAGAAGTGTGGGGGAGAGAGTAGAAATAACAGAGGAAATGTTCCTGTTAGACATATATCCGGACCACTCTCCCTCTTGGACCACAACTGTTACCGGTTTATTTGCTGGCAGCAAAGAAGACCATAACAAGAAGATGGATGTCAACCAAAGTTCCAAAATTACAGGAATGGCAGACAATAATGATACATATATACCAGATGGAAACTTTGTCCGCCAAGATAGCGGACAGAGAACGGGTATTCCGAACAAAATGGAGGTTGACCCAGAATTCTGCCCCTTACTGGAAAGGGGGAAGGTAAAAAAGGATGGAAAGAATGAAAAAGAGGATAATATATGACAATCCCTTGTAACAAATGTCAGCAATGTAAGAAATATATTTTTTTATTTGACAGTGCCTACAGACATACATTAACTATGTGACACTGTCTTACATGTATGTACAATACTATCAAAAAACTTGAGAAAATAAGTATATAAAAATAAACCAACAGAAGTCAGGTGCATAAAAACACAAACATGCGTTATTTTATTCAAATCAGAAAATAAAAATAATAAACATACTAAATGCAAAAGGTTATTCAATGTCCAGTATCCAGCAAACTTTCTCATTTCAAAAATTCCTGAGGCTTATCTTCAGCCTTTGCAAATAGAACAGTATGGAAACAAGCACACACTTCTGAGGTCCTCCACACTTGGTAGCCAGTATTCAACCGATTCCCATGTCTGTCTTTGTTACTCCAAGTGGTGGGTTTTTATATGTTTCATGGATGACATCACCATCTGGTGACCCACCCCTTTTTGCTAAAACTAGCATAAACCTCTTATTCTCAGGAGTTCCCCATCAAACAGTAAAGACAAACATGTTCATACATGTTATCTTTTCCAGCCTAGAGTAAACTTCTTTTTTTTCTTGGTTAAGCGGGGTTTATGTTTCCATTTTGTTTCATCTCAAAAGATAGTAAGGCCATGAGGGTTCCACTGCATTTGCAAGGGGAACTGGAGAACGAGGGCGTGCTCTGCTTCTCCTTTCATCTGCCAACCCTTGGAACTCATCATATCTTTTTCTTTTTCGTTCCATTACATCATTAAATGTGACACTCTAAAATAGACAAGCATACAGCAAATGTATTTCATTTTCTTTTTTTTTTTTTATTTAGTTTATTTTATAAAATGGTATAAAGTCAAAACATAACCAAAATACATTGATAAGATTACATCCTTAGAGCATGCAATCCTAAAAGAGAAAGGAAAAAATCAGAAGCATCCCAAAAAATAAAAGCCCGGAAGAGATATTCTTCATAAAACCTTCCACCCTCCTAGCCCCCACTCATGCTGTGGTGCATAGGTGTACCTCTTCGAACTGTAACCCGGTTATAGGCCAAAAAAAGATAATTGGTGATGCCAAGGGAGTAAAGAGGAAGTGAGTACAGATGCATAAAGGGAAAGGAAAGGAAACCAGAAAATTAAAATAACACTCCTTATGGCTCAATTAGTTAAGAGTGGAGCATACCACTCATAGCAGGCCCATCCTCAATTTAGGTAAAGGGCATATAGCTTGCCCCATTTAGTCATAAAAGAAGATTGTGACAGTTCACCTGCGCCAAGCAAGTGTTTCAACCTGGAGAGCGAAACACAGTTTGTGTGACCACTCCGAGTACGTCAAGTTAACTTGGTCTTTCCAGTGCCTAAGCACTAATTTTTTGACCGCCATTGATAGCAAAGCTAAATGGTACCTCTTCTCTTTAATTGGGATTGCAGAATAGTCCCCAAAAATGCAAGTTTTGGGAGAGAATAGTCCGCGCAGGCCTAAAAGTGGGTCTGCGGTCAACTCTATTTGTTCCCATAAAGGCGATACTAGCTCACATGACCATAAAATATGTAACAGAGTGCCCTCTTCTTTTATTACACCTAGTACAAATTGTCGATGATAACGCTTCATTTTAGTCAATTTAACAGGGTATAATAGAGGTTATTTAAAATGTTATATTCGTTATCCTATACCTATCCTGGGTATGGTAAACATATAGATCTCTCCACATTCTGCCAGTTAATCCTTTCACCGAATAGAGAGTTTGCCATATTAAGCACCAATGATTGCTGGGGCTTCTGGAAATGTATAAAGTATATTATACACATTGGAAATGGGAGTGCGAATCGTTAACTATTGTGGAGATTTGTTGAACAAAGTCAGACAAATGAGAAATTTTGGTGTCACTGAAGTTTTTGTTCAACAAATGCATGATCTGAGTAACTTTGAAAACAACTGTAGCCGGAGAATCAAATTTTATAGAACTTCCTCCACGGTTAATATGCTATCTGATGCATAAAGATCTGACACCTTGCAGTCAGAGAGGCTGGTATCCATTTTTCCTTATCAAAGTGTTACCTATATACAAGTTTGGATTTTCACAGATAGGCTGGGAGAAATCTAACATTGGAATACCTTATAATGTTTATAGAACTGGGAAAGTACATTAAGAGATCCCAAGTGGAAGAGACTGGAACATTTTGGTATGTGTTTTTAGATATATAAAAGAGACATTGGGGCTATATTATGTGTTTTAAGAAGGTCTAGCTCTTCCTGCAACCATGTCGGGAGTATATTCCTTATGGGTGTTGGCATCCGGACAGGCAACCATTTCTATTTAGATCCGATCAATAATATAATAAAAAATTAGGAGCAAGGCCTCCATGGTCTCTAGACTGGGATAATTTATGATACGATATTCTAGCAGTTTTACCATTCCAGAGAAATGAACTGATACCGAGTGAATTCTTTGGAAATAAGAGATCGGCAACCACAAATTGAGCATATTGAGAGGAAAAATTCTAGGAAGTACATTCATCTTAACTGCATTAACTCTGCCCAAACGACAGCAGAAGTTTGTACCTCATTAAGTCTTGTTGAATATTATGCCTGAGGTCATCCAAATTTAGTTTCCGAGATTGAGAGGTGGTCAGGGTAATATGTATCCCTAGATATTTAATAGAACGTGAGGCCCACCTCATCCCAAAGTGCGCGAAGTCTGAGCTATGGGTAAAATGGTTAAGGGGAAAAATTTCCGTTTTACTGATATTGAGTTTGTAATTTGAAAATTGACTAAAATCATTAATTATTACTAAAACCGTCTCTAGGGATAGTATTGGGTTGGAGAGGTGAAGAAGGATATCATCTGCAAAAACTGAAATTTTAGCAGGACACTTAACTACAGGAATGCCAGTAATTAATGGGGATGAGGTCAATCGCCTAAGAAGGGGCTCTAAATATAAATTAAATAGAAAGGGAGATAATGGGCAGCCTTGTCTTGTGCCTGAGGTAAGAGAAAATAAATCGGATAAGATTCCATTACAATACAGCCTAGCTGTAGGCGCCGAATATAATGCTTGGATCCAGCTAATAAACAAGGGTGGAAAGCCCATAACTTGCAATGCAGTCCAAAGGAACATCCAATTCACCCTGTCAAATGCTTTTTCTGCGTCAAGAGAATGTATTTCATTTTCATTCCCTGCGCGAGCGGCTGTCTCACTATCACTGCAGAGAGAGGGTGAAAGTGAGTACTTTAACATTAACATTTTGGACATCTGCTCCCCGTCTAACAGAAATAAAGAGTGAAAGGAATGGGGGGGTGGATACCTTACACATGGAATTACCTTAGAGCTCATCCTGTCACAAGTAGGAAAACAAAATAGGACAAGCAGGCATGGCTAGATAGTACAGTGGCAATAATACAGGTTAGCTGGGCTGAACACTATAAACATGAGAGTCAGTTAACAGATGGGAGCTAGTGTAATTAGTACTAGTTGATGAAATGCTAGTGAACTCGACAAAGAAACACACAGTGAGTGGTGACCAACAGTAACAGGGCACCCGTATGGCTTGCATGAATTCAAGTGTTCCGTTTTTTCAGAAGCATGTCATCTGGAAGTTTTGTAAGCGTACTGGAGCAAGGCAGTAGTACTTATGAGTTTAAATGGATGGAAAAGTGGGCAGTGTCCTACCACCCTGGTTGCTCTCTCGTTGACTTGCACTCCTGCTGGGACACTTAGTCTGAGTCTGCTCTTACAGATCCGCTAGGATAGCTGGGAGTAAGTAGTAGAAGTCTCCCATCTCTGTTACTGCCTGTCCTGTTCCTGATTTGAGCTCCAGGAGATTAAGAGCTGGTGTGGCAGGCAGGCATGAGCTGGAAAAGGTCAGTGGTGGAGGCTGCAGGTGCAGGGGCAGCTCGGGACCCCTGACCCCCCTGTATCTGTTGAAAGTTCAGGCCGCAGAAGAAACAAAGGGCTGTGTGTTTGTGAATCCCTCTTATGCAAGACAAGGGAAGGCAAGGCACATTTTATTTCTATGGTGCCCTTTCCATAAGGCTCAGGGTACCTCACAGTAAAACATAAAAAAATATAAATAATATTAAATACAGAGTAAAAATGTTTATACAATAAGGGTGAGCTAATATCAAGTGAGATAAAAACATGTATTTTCACCCCAGTGGAAAAGACGGGCTTATGACGTAGACGCTATATGTGTAAATGTAAAATCTTACATTTATACACATAGTAGCTACATCATACTAACATACTAAAATGCCATCAGAATAGGCCTAATAGTCTCTCGAGTCTGCTTGATTTTCAGCACCCGCACTGAGGGCCGATTTTGGTGCCCCCCCCCTCCTCCTTGGGTTATACTGTTCCCAGTCCCAGATGTTCCACCTGTATTGGGCCTGGTCACATGTACCCTCCCCCTGTACCTGTCCCATCCCCTCTTAACCCTGTCCACAGTCTACACCTCTACCACCTCCCTGGGCAGTGCATTCCATGGCTCCACCACCCTTTCAGTGAAATAACACCTCCTCCTGTCCCCTCTGAGCCTGCCCCCTTCCAGCTTAAACCCATGACCTCTCGTTGCTCCACCCTCCTTCCTTTGGAGTACCCTGACTGGGCCTCTCTTATTGATCCCTTTCATGTCCCCCCCCCAATCCCTCCTCTCCTCCAGGGTGTACATGTCGAGCTCCTTGAGCCTCTGCTCATAGGTCCTCTCCTCCAGGCCCCAGATCATTTTGGTTGCCCTCCTTTAGACCCTCTCTAGGAGTGTTATGTCCTTCTTTAAATGTGGTCTCCAAAACTGCACACAATACTCGAGGTGTGGCCTAACCAAGCAGTTGTACAGTGGAAGGATCACTTCCGCCTTTCTGGAGGTAATCCCCCGGCGATGCATCCCAGCATCCTATTTGACCTTGCCGCTGCCCTCCTACAGGTCTCTGAGTTCATTTTGACATCTACCACTAACCCAGGTCCCTCTCACCCTCCGTGACTTAAATCGTGTCTCCTCCCAGGGTATACCCCTGGCCTGGATTTCTGACTCCAGGTGCAGAACCTTGCACTTCCCCGCATTGAATTTCAGATTCCATTTTCCCGACCAGCTTTCCAGAGCCTTCAGGTCCTCCTGCAAGGCCACCCTCCCTTCCTCCTCATCCACCACTGCACCCAGCTTTGAGTCGTCTGCAAAGAGACTCATTTCACTCCTGATCCCCTTCCTTATGTCTGAGACATAGGCGTTGAACAGGAGTGGCCCCAGCACTGACCTCTGGGGCACCCCACTAGTAACCCACCTTGGGGATGAGGCTAACCTTCCAGCCACCACCTTCTGAGTACATTCAGAGAGCCGATTTCCTGTCTATCTTAGCAACTGTCTCCCTACCTCCATTTCCTTCAGCTTAGTCAGCAGGCCACTGTGGGGTACCGAATCAAATGCCTTGCTGAAGTCCAGAAAGAGGACGTCCACCAGCCTGCCCTGATCCAGGGCCCTCGTCACCCAGTCATAGAACTCAACAAGGTTTGTCTGGCACGATCTTCCCGGGACAAAGCCATGCTGCCTATTGTCCAAATACCCAATTTGCTGCAGTAACCCCCCCCCCCAGCCTTTCCTTGTCAATACCCTCCATCACCTTGCCGACCATCGGTGTCAGGCTAAGGGGCCTGTAATTTCCTGCCTCCTCTCTTTATCCCCTCTTGTGGATCGGCACAACATGGGCCACCCTCCAGTCTTGGGGCACCCACCCAGTCCTCGGAGAGATGTTCAGAAGTGCTGCTAGGGGGACTGCCAGGACATCCGCCAGTTCCCTCAGCACCCTGGGATGCATCTCATCTGGCCCAGGTGCTTCCTCCATCCGAAGGGACCTGAGGGCTTCCCTTGCTGTCTCTACCGGGATTTCAGCCTCACGTCCTCCCCCTTTTCATCCTTGTACTGCTGGCCCCCCACCTGTGTGTGGTTGCCACTCCCTTTGCCCAGACCCATCAGGGCCCCTGATCTCTACCGGTACCACCCCTTCCTCCGGTTTGCCCCCGCTCCCCCCGCAAGACATAGCCCGTCCATCCCCCTGGTAAAAACTGAGGCAAAGTACTCATTTAGGACTTCTGCCTGTTCCCCTGCCTCCTGTGCCCAACCATCCCCTATCCTTATCCTGCTGATCTGCCCCCTTACTTTCATTTTTTCCCCTTAATTATCTAAAGAACCCCTTGTCCCCCCTCCAGATCCCACTGGTCAAGGACTGCTCCTTTTTTGCCTTAGCTGCTCTCACCCCCCTGGTGGCTCTCTTGGCTGTCAGCTTATATTCTTCCTGATACCTTTCACTCCTTGAGTGCTTGAAGTGCCTGCAGGCCACCTTCTTGTCCCTCACCACCTCCTGTACCTCCCGGGTCCACCAGCAGGATTTTCTGGCCTTACCAAACTTACACCTTTCCCTTGCACAGGATCTGGTAATCTCCTGTATTCCCCTCCTAATGATCCCCCCACCTGCTGTCAGCATCCATATCCACCCTTATCCTCTCCAAACAGTCTTTAAGGATCCTTCCCATCTGCCTGAAGGCTGCACCCCTAAAGTTGGGTTACTACCGTCCTTATTCAGCTTTCTTCCGCCCCCTAGGTCCAGGAAGAACCAGACTGTGGCATGATCACTCCCCGCCAACGGGTCCCTCACCTCTAGACCCTTAATCTGATCACTGTCTGCCAGGACCATGTCCAGTGTCTGGGCTTCCCTAGTTGGTTCACCCACCTGTTGTGTCAGAAATGTGTCCTGGAAGACATCCAGCAGCCTCTGCTCCCTGGCCACTGGTGACATCATAGTCCCCCAGTCTGTTCCTGGTATGTTGAGGTCCCCCATTACCACTACTCTTCCCTTTCCCAATCTACAGTGTCCCACGAGATTTGCCACCAAACTTTCTTTCAGAACCTTCGCCAGTGCTGGTGGTCTGTATACTACTCCGACCTTTACTCTCTTACCCCCCTGTGTCAGCAGGGTGACCCAAATAGCCTCCACGTTCCCCTCTGTCTCCTCTACCCCTCCAGTTCCCATGCCATTTCTGACTAACAGTGCTACACCCCCCCTTCACTCCCCCTATCTTTTCTGCGCATAGTACAGCCCTTCAGATTTAGGTCCCACTCATGCTCTTGAGTGGCCCAGGTCTCAGTGACTGCTGCCACATCTACCTCCCCCTCAACTAGCATTGCATGGAGCTCAGGCATTTTATTTCCTAAGCTCCTGGCATTTATCAGGACCACTCTCAACCCCTTTTCCCTCCTCGAGCTCCCATTTCTCAGCTCCTGCATCTTACCTGGTGACCCATTTCCATATCTCCCTAGCCCCCTAGAGGAGTGGAGACCATGTCCCTCATTTATTGTACCTGCTGGCACTGCCCCTTTTTTGATCCCTCCCCCTTCACAAGTTTAAACCCCACCTTTTGCTGATGAACCCAGCTAGTTTGAGCTTAAGGATTTCCTTCCCCTCCAAATTAAGGTGGAGCCTGTCCTTCCCATACAGCCCCTTATCCTCCCAGGCCTCCCCCCAGTCCCCCACCAGGCCATTCCCCAGTTCCCCACACCACTCCCTAAGCCATTGATTTATCTCCCTAATCTTCTTCTTGTTTTCCTCACTAGCCCTTGGCACCAACAGGATTTCTGAAAAGATTTTACAGCCTGTGGAAAGGCATACTCGCCAACTCCCAGAACCTTGCCTGAATTTCTAGTTCACTATTACCATTTATGTCATTTGTCCCCAGGTGCACTAGAATGTCCGGGGTCCCCCCACATTCCCTTGCCAGTGAATACAACTAATGCTTGGCCTTGTGCACCATCAGGCCTGGGTAGCATTTGGTTCTGATCAAACAGGTTTCACTGTCTCCCTGCTCTTCCCACTGGATGCCTCTGATCATTGAGTCCCCCAGTAGCAGTACTCTAACCTCCCCCTTGCCTCCCTGTTCACCTCTCGTGTTTCCTCTCCTTCCATGCCTCTCCTCATCCCTTTGTACGGGTTCTCCCCCCAACTCGGCTCCTCGCACCTCCTACAATCTGGGTGTCGAAGGTAGCCCCTTGACTATTTTCCCTGGTCACCCCTCTACCCGTGTCCTGGCCTTCTTTCTTCTCCCCACCTGAGTGTCTTTCTCTGTATCTCTTTCCCCACTCCTGACTAATCCATCCGCCCTCTCCATTTGCCTACTTGGTTTTCTGCTCGCTATCATCCCATTTATGTCCTGCGCCTTCCTGCCTGTTGTGCTCCCCTGTTCCATACCCTCATCCTCCTCCTTGTTCCCCGATCCTCCTTTTTCTTCTCCCCCTACCCCTCTTCCCCCATCCTGTCCAGGTCCCCCTCTATTGCCCCCCTGCCTCTTGCCCCTTCACCCTTTCTATCCGTCCTGCCCCAACTTCACCAGCAGCAACACCATCATCCTCCTTCTCCCTCCCACGCTGCCCTCTTCCACCAACGAGCCTTACCCAATCCCCCAGTGTCTCCCCTGCCCCCACTGCCCATCTTGGTTTCCTCTGGACACCCCCAGTCTCTTGCCTACTGCTGTGGAAATTTCCACCTTTTGGGCCCCACCTGCCAGGGTCCCCAGAGCCCCCTTCCCTCCTCCCCTAGTGTGAGCACCTCTCTTCACTCCTCTCCCAGTGATGGAGGCCCCAGCACCTAGTGCTTCCATGTAGGTGACCACGTGCCTCCTACCTTTCCAATCCTCCCCTCCCCAGCTGCCTTCGGATCCCCTCTACCTCCTCCTTAAGCTGTGCCAGCTGGTAGCACACTGGGCATCCCCCAAACTTCCAAGCCCAGTCCAGTATCATGGCCACACCACACCCTGTGCACCCAGCCACCTGCCCAAAGATACCTGCTCTAGTGACGTGCGGTCCCTTCCCCATCACCATAGCAGTCTTTTCTAGGCCAAATTACCAACTCAGTGGCTCTACAGTTTCTCAAGCTACCAGTGCCTATAACTAGACAACGCCCCCCCCCCCATACAGCATGCAGACTTTCAAACTTGCAACGCTTGAGTGTCTGAACTTTTCCCCACCTGACTATTAGCCTTAACAGTTAGCTCATAGGGGAAGTTTGCAACACCCTAAGCTCCTCCCTCCCAGCCTTTAAACTCAAACCCCGGTGGCTTTTCCTTATTTAAGAAAGGCTGATGCAAGGGGTGGGTGGCAGGGCTTCCACAGAAAGATTTTAAGGATTTAGGCAACATTTAAACACAACAACAAAACTTAAAAAAATTGTGACAAAAAAGATAAGTAAGCTCTCCAAAAACAGCCTCACCACATCTTCAAACTCCACTGCTAACACTACCCACAGCAAGAAGATTTAAAATGCCTCAGTGAGGATTTAAACAAAGATTAACTTAAATGCAAACAACCTTGATTGGCTTCCTATGTTACTGGCCAAAGAACCCTCCCTCACAACAGCAGTCTGCAGCCAGCACAGAAAGATTTGAGATTTAAGGATTTCTGGCCCCCTAGCCACAGAAGGATTTAGGCAACATTTAAAACACAACAGCAAAACTTACAAAAACTTATGACAAAAAAGATAAATAAGCTCTCCAAGAATAGCCTCACCACATCTTTAAACTCCACTGCTAACACTACCCACAGTAAGAAGATTAAAAAATCATCAATCCATTTATTTCACACAGTGCATACATCACAGTCCCTCCCTCCCAGCTGGCACTTCTTCCCACAATCTCCCCTTTAGTTCACTCATAGCCACCACCACCACAAACACATTCTGTCTCTAGCACTTTCACTCACAGCACAAGCACATTGACAATAGCTTTTGTGGACCAAAGACATGCACCAGCTGCTCAGTACTGCTGACAGTAAATATCTGAATGTAAAGCCCCCCAAGTGCACTACATTACACTGCGTTCTGTCTGTAACAGCCCCATGAAAATCGCACTTCTCTTCCTTCATTCCCCCAAATTAACAGCTGCTCTTCTCAGGTTGTGAAGATAAAAACGTCTGTCTCGCGATCTGCAGCGATTCTTCTAGAGACTACATTCCCGCCACACGTTCTACTCTCGTTACTGTCAGCAAGCACAGAAAGCATGGACGTATGTCACAGACATGAAAATAACTGCTGATACTAGACATCAAACCCCCAAAAAACATTGTTCTTCACACCAGAATGTACAACTGTAATCTCCACCGGCAACCTCACACACTAAGAAAGCGAACAACAGTACCGCCATATTTTGCAAACTATTCATCCCGCCCATATACACGCTAAGAGCCAATAAGAAGCATCACTCGCACTGACTGACGTGCCTGCAGTAGCAACAGTGCTCGAATTCCCAGTTACCACACACAAGGATACTAGAACACAAAATAATCCCACAAACACAGACATAAAAGCAACACTTCAAAATAATACAAAATCACACATGCGCACACAATGCAAAGCATCATGGGCTGCATATGCAAATCACCACAGAATGTTATGCTGGTCCAACTTTAAGCAGAATTGCTTAGTGCCGAAAGACCTCTCACACAGTTTGCAAAGGATGCTAACAGAAGACATAGACACGTGTTTCGTCCTACCAGGACTCATCAGTATGCCTCGTCTGTTTGACACCCCAGTGGAATGGACCAGCTACCCTAAGACAGTGTGTCTTGGATATGTTGTGGTGAACCCATTAAAATAAAAAATTATTTAAAAGACAAAGAACCTCTGTGCGCAAACACTGAGGCAAGGGTTACCCCAGAGGGCATTTGGCTGGGAAGCCAAGTTTCAAGAAAATACAAAATCACACATTCAAAATAAAGCAACCTAACTCCAGGACAATACAAACGGCACAAAATGTGGCCCCATTGTATATATCGCACACATGATGTGCAGATCGTGGGATATGGAAAATATTCTCATTCCTGCAGAATGAGCTCTTGATACTCTCACTCGTGCCTTTGGCACTCGTCAGTATCCAGAGCTCACGCTGCAGGAATGAAAATATTTTCCATATCCCACTTCTGCCTACCATGTATCCCCTATATATTTCATAGAACAAATTTAAATAAGGAAGGCCTGTGCAAATAAGGGTTTTTAACTGGGTCTTGAACTTTTCGTGATAGACGCACAGCCTCAGGAAGAGTATTCAGAGTATTCAGCAGAGGAGCTGCAATGCTAAAGGCCTTGTCCTCTGACTACCTTAATCTAGTTCAGGGGACCTGAAGTAGGCCACATCTACAGAGCTGAGGGAGCACGTGGCAGTGTAGGACACCAGAAGGTCTTTCAGGTAGCTTGGGCCCAGACTGTGTGGGGCTTTAAATGTTACTTTTTTTTTTTTAAATTTACATTTTATTGGTACAGAAAAATAAATGTATCTTTGATGTACAGTAAAAACAAAATTTCTCACAGTTTTAGTATTGACACCTGACAGCAAAATACAGTTTGTGGGAGATTGTTAATAATCACCGATCAGAGTTCCCCTTTCACGAAAACAAGGCGGTGGGCCACTATGATATTTCAGATGGCTGCCACTCATTTTTGACAGCCGACGTGCTTTCAAAAAGGCCTATCACGTTAAGGAAAAAAAAAATCCCACAAACTAGCTGAGTGTGGAAGGAGGCAAAATTAGTGCGTCACTGCGTCATTGGAAGAAGACTGCAACCGGGGGAATGGAGTTTGCAATGTCAGTGAGTGCATGCACAGCAGTAAAGGATACTCTGCAGTAGGCGGTGAGGGGTTGCGGCGTGAACCAGGAGGTAAATGATGGCCTCAGAACACAGCTCAGCAGCCCTACGGAGTGGAGCAGCATTTGCACTAAGTGCATATTCTCCTGCACTGCTACCACTCTACTTGAGCAGACTATTGGAATGTTATTTAAGCAGTAATTTCCTAGAGATTAACAACCGTGTGGGGGTCCCCACCCAGCTAGTCATTAATCAAAAGGAAATGACCGGCTCTGAGGTCATTATTGTGATTTATAAGTCTAATTGCAATAATGATTTATTTCATTTGTGTTTAAATTACATTTTTTGTGGTGGCGTGAGCGTGTTTTTTCTGTGGTGACGATTAGCAGGAAGAGCTGAGCGACTGCCGCGCCGGTCATGTCTATAAGATTTCAGACCAGCACGGCAGCCAATCAGCAACATCGGTAGCATCATGAATAATTAATTCGACTTATAATGTTTAATAAGAGTCTGTCTGACTCTTAAATACTTGCTGGTGCACTCCGTGCTGAATTTGTTGAGCTGGGGGGGGGGGCAGAGTTATCAGGTCTTTCACACAGCCGTGGGGAGGGGTAGATCAGAGCTGAAACACAGAGGGGAAGAGTCAGATCTGCATTCAGAGCCAAGGGCTTTTTCCTGTGGCTATGTGGATTTGGGAAAACAGCCTGTGCCCTGTAGTCCATTATCACTATATCTGGATTCTCTTTTCAAGCTATGTTATGGTTAAAAAAAGCACAGCTATCTGGTGTATATATATGTGTGTGTGTGTGTGTTTAACATAATACGGCTTGCAAACAGAATCCAGATATAGTGATAATTCCACATTACTTTCTGAGCTTTTGCACACATTTTCCTTCATTTATATGCTCCATGACTCCAACCCCATAGCGACTCTTTTCCCCCAGTGGTTGCCTTGCCCCCATTTACCACCACTCTACATTTCCTGGCAGTGGGGAACACTGATCACTAATACAGTCATATGTTCCTTTCTGGGCCTTGCCTAAGAAATGATAAATAGGTAAGCCACAAAATTACTGTGACCTGAGGCTCCCGCTCTGCAGCCAGCTTACAAAAATGTTGCATATCTTGAATGTAATATGTTGCCAGATTGGCAGCCAGTGTAGAGTCCGCAGCACCGGTGTGATGTGGTTCCTTTGAGAAGTTCCTGTCACCAGCTGTGCCGCAGCATTCTTGGCCACCTGCAGACAGTGCATCAAACCTCCAGATAACCCTAAGTAAAGAGCATTGCATTAGTGCAGTCTTGAGGTGACAAAGCATGGACTGTCGTCTCTAGGTCAGCTGGTGCTAGGTGTGGTTGATCTGGGTAATGTTATTCAAATGGTAAATCCCGCTTCGGACTGTTGCTGACACTTGTTGTTCTAGAGTCAGCTCCAAGTGTCTGATTGTTCACAGATGGCAGCAGATGGTCCCTACTTATCATTTCCGACCCAAGTACAGCTCCTCCTTAGTTCAAAATCAGATTGAGACAGTAGTTTAATCATATATCCTGTATTACATTGAGCTGTTCCAGCATATGTGTGCTCATGTATTGACCTTGTGCTGACTTTCCTCAAACATCAGTAAAAACTGTACTGCAATTTAAACAAGGCTCTTGAGAAATGCAGGGCATTCATCCTTCACGTGCTGTCAAGAAACCACATTCGTCAGTATGCTGCATGCTACATGCCTGAGGCAAAGTACCAAGCTGTTGTGTAGCATCCACCTGCACTGTAGCAGGATGCACCAATGAAGCCCTTCTAGACTTGCAGAATTCTGGTCCTGGACCTTGACTTTATTTTGCTTTTTTGTGAGTCTTAGATCCCAAGGGGGTGTGGAAAATTCTACCAGGAGCCTTGAACCAATTTTGGTGAGTTTTAAAATTAATCTCTTCATTTGAAAACAGCTTTTTTGAATGGATCAAACAAAAGGTACATTCTTTGTTTAATACTTAAATAGTTTTCAAATTTTTGTTCTAGTTGCAGGGCTATTTGCATTTGAGGCTGGATGGTGTCCCTTTAGGGTGTGAGGGACTAGCCAGGTATGGGGGGGGGGAGTATATCTGATCTAGATGGCAGGCTTTTGCACTTGGGATATTTTCTCTGCAACTAGCAAATTATGAAATTGATTTGCATACCAGGTCTGGCAGATTTAATGGTAATCTCACTATGCCAATTTGTTACTTGTCTTGAGGCACTTGCAAACCGGACTCGTAAATGTTTCCACTTGGTTTGGCACCCTTATGGGCCTCTGTTGTACGAGTCAGTTGTCCCAGATGCTTCGGTATGGTTAGGACTGCATGCTTTTGTCTTCAATGCTGATTAAATCACTCAACCATCTGGCTGAGTGAATGTTGCGATACTATGATAATAATTAAGATCATCTGTATAGAAAGAAATCCACAGTTGCACAAAAGAAAAAATACAAGACCATGGTGGAACAGTAGTGTTCTCAACAGGATTTTGTAGTACCACTAGAATCTTCCCTCCTGGGCTTCCGTAGAGGCAGGAAGTGGCTTGTGACACAGGTACACAGGCTCAGCACCCTGTGGATTGTGACAGTCTTCTTCCCGCCTCCACAGGGGAGGCAGCACCAGGCACAGACTCTCACTCAGTGACAACAGTGCAGATTGTTTTACTGGGACACTTACTCCAGTTCCTTCTGGCTGGTGCTGTATGACCCTGGCTTGCTCCTGAAAACTTGGTGGTAGCACAGTTACTAGAGTGAACTTAAAACTTGGTGGCAGTACGACTAGTGAACTTCACCCTGTGTTTGTCCTCCTGATCTTACTGCGAGGGGGCTCTTGCAGCAGGCAACACCGTTGGGACTAAGCTGTCAGGTGCTAGGACCACACGAAAAATTCTAGCTAGCAGTATACAGCAGAGACCACCCCCTTCGTCGGCCTGCCCTGATGTCCACCTATGGTATAAAAGGGGCGGTCCCCCAGCCCATCCTCAGTTCTTTTCCCGCTGTCGGACCTCCACGGACTCGTGCTTCTAGTCGACTGTCATTTCACCGCAATTTACTCATGCTTTTTTTTTTATTTTACTTACCCTTTCAGTATTTCTTTATTTTACTGGTATGTCGTCTTCTCCTTTCGCATCTTCCGATCGGTGAAAGAAGTGTGATTGTGGCAAGCAGCTTCAATCCTAGGATGGTCACTCTTCTTACCTGCTCTGCTTAGGCTCAGATCATGACACCGAGGCGTGCCAGCACTGCCAGGGCCTCTCTGAGGTGCTGTTGGAAGACCCTGCAAGGTTCCTGTTCTATGGAGAAGAAGCTCAAGGGCAAAAGCTCTTCCTCTTCCCTGATCTCCGGGGCATCGGCTTCTCCAGGAGAGGAAGTCTAGCAGAAAGCACAAGCACCAGGGCAAGTCACGAGTTGACCCGGTAAGGTTCAGCCTCAAGCACCTCAATATCCGGAGGCCGACTCTGTGTCTTCCTCCTGCGGGATGTCTGCCCTCCTCCACTGGGTGCCCTTACTCCTGATAGGCTACTTGTGATTTCGTCTCCCGTCCTAATTTCTCTTTCGGGCAGGGGATTCTTCGTGCCTCGGACTCTGTCCCCGGCCTCTGAGCCCCTAAAGCTCAGGCTCTTCCTCCCTGCGGGTCCTCAACCAGGTGGCTTGACCAGTTCTCTGGTCTTGGCATCACCTAAGTCGACCTTAGCCTCCGAGTCCATGCCTCAGGTGATGTAAGGGGCATGTGTCTGCCTCCCCTGTGCTTGCTGCACCACTCCCCATCCCCCCCCCGGGAGTAAGCTGCCCTTCGCAGCACCCTGCCGGGCCTGCACAGGCGACTATGCCAGACTGGCGCCAGCCTTCTCCTGATCGGATGTCAGTCAACCCAACGTCAACACAGTTGGCATCTCAACCGTTGTCACCTACTCCACAGCCCAAGTCAGCTGGTCCTGTGGATAACCCTCAGCCTATCCTTAGGTCCTGACACCCAGTCCTTCGACTCTTCAAGGACCAACATTGAATACTCCTTTGTCTCAGGGACCGACAGCCGGAGAGTCTTTCCTCCTAGGTCTGACGCTGGTTACCCCTTTGCCCCATGGGCCGACAGCCCACAAAGATTGATGCCAGGGTACCTTTTCCTTTTTTTACTATGCTTTTTCATCCAGCGGCTCCCCTTCAGCTGCCCATGCCACTGGACTGGGGATCTTCCCCAAATGTAGTGCCCCCTGGATTACCCCCCAGGGTGGAGTCGCCAGAGCCCCCCCAGTAGCCCCTGCAGATTCTGTCATGGATGCACTGGGGGGACCACCGGGTCTGCGATGGGCGGGAGGCATCATGCAGTGCACTGGAGTCTGTTTTTCTTCTTTTCATGGGGGGGGGCGTGTCAAGGTGGACGCTGCAACACAACCTCATCATGCATTCAACACTAGCCACCCCCCCCCGAGGAGCAACTGTCTCTGTTGCTGCTTTAACGTTGAGTCCGGATCAGAGGCACTCTACCCTACCCCGGGGGGGGGGGAGATCATGCAATGGCCGCTCAAGTCACCCTTGCCCCTGGCTGCCCTCAAGCGTCTTGAGTCTGTTCCTGAACCTGGGTCGCCCGCGTCACAGTGGTAAATCTTTCCGCTGTGCTGGTAGTCTGGCTTCGACGCCAGGGTGCCTGATGCCACAGGGACCGATGCCAGGGTTTCCTAATCCCTCCAACCCGGTACAGCCTCCCTTCCTCCCACTTGGGGACATTGTAAGGGCGGCTGTCATCCACCAACGCCGGTCCATGATCCTGACTAATCCAGGAGTAATTCTTCCTCCTTCTCAGATGCATCCACAGACTCTAACCTGCCTTAAGAGCCAGAGGAGCCTAGGGATACCCCTAGATCCCCTGCTGGCGATCTCACTTTCATGGATGTCATGAGGCACATCCATTCTTTTTTAGGGACTGGAACATAGAGGAATGGGACCCAGAGCATCATCTGGCGTTTTTTCGTCGTAGGAAGGAGACCCTCCCCATGGTGGTCCCTCCACTTATAGAGACTCCTCCTCTGGACAGGGAGTCTTGCCAAGTAGACCAGTTTGGGAAAATAGGGCTGTGCTTCAGCCACCCTGACCATCTGGTCCTTACATTTCCTAGCCCACATGTTACAGTACCAGTAACGCCTTGTGGGACAAGGCCCTAGAGTTGGTGCAAACTCTTTTCGGTGCCTCTGCCAGAACAGAGTTTATCCAGCTCCTGAAGTCTGGATCTGATGTGAGCAAGCACTTTCTTAGAGCCTCCTACAACTCTGCTGACTCAGCTGGGTGGATGGCGGCTAGCGGCATACAGATATGCTGTCGCTTCTGGCTTCAGACTTCACCCTAGATGTGCAGGCCAGAATCCTGGATGCCCCCCTTTGGGTGTCGTGCTTTTCGTCGAGGATAGCCAGAGTATCATCTCTTGCCTGCAAGAGTCAGACAAGGCCTTGAGGTCTGTACATCTCATGTATTGTTCCCAGCCTAAGACTTACCAATATCAGTCCTTTTGCCAGCTCCAGCGTCAGGGGTCCAAGGGTTAACCACCCAAAGTGCCTACAAATGTAAGGCTACTTCCCTAGTGACTGGGGGACTCAGACTATAGAGCTCCTAGAACTTCCCCCACCACCTTACCCATCCCTGGCTCTTCAGCCTGACTCCCTCCTCGACCCCAGCAAAACCTTTTGGGGGAGGCGGTGGGGGGTGTTGCTTCTTCCTATACACAAAGGCTGGTGTACAGTAACCTCAGACCAATGGGTTCTTCAGTTTGTGGAAGGGGGGAACACTCTAGAGTTTAGAGATATCCCTCCGGACAATCCTCCCTTGCACTCCCATTGTCCTTGGGTTCACATTGCCCTCATCCAGAAGGAGATTCAGGCCTTGCCAGACAAAAAGGCCATAGAACCTGTCCTACCAGCTCAGAGAGGAACAGGGTTCCGGGTCCACCCCTTCATGGTTCCAGAGATGTCCGGTGACCTGAGGCTGATACTTGTTCTCAGCTATCTGAACGTGTTCATAGAATTCAAGCGTTCCAGGATGGTCACTCTTCACGGGCTTCTTCCCCTTCTCCGTCAGGGGGACTGGCTTCGTCCCTGGACATGCAGGATGCTTTTCTTCATATCTGGGTCTTTCGGCCTCAAACTAGGTTCCACAGCTTTGGCTTTCCAGGGAACCATCTCCAATTCAGGGTCCTCCCTTTCAGGCTTTCTTTGCCCCCAGAGTTTTCTTCCAAGTACCTGGCAGTAGTCGCTGCGACCCTCAGGAGGCAGGGTTTTTACATTTTCCCATATCTGGTTGGTTGGCTGCTCAAAGCTCCATCCAGAGAACTTCGGTTCGCAGGGCCCGTCTGCACCAAAGAGTTCCCCAGTGGGGACTCTGAGTCCAATGGGACCAGCGCACAGAAGAACTGGACCAACCAGTCTTGGTTTTCAACCTGATGCAGCAGTCCTGGTATGGTGACAGGACCCTCTCAGCCTTTCCATTGGGGTTACTTTTCCGGAATCTCTGCTTCAGATTCTGACTATTGACTCATTGAACTTGGGCCGAGGCACCCATCTAGCGGACCATCAGTCTCAAGATTTTTGGTCTCTGCACAAACATCATCTACTCATCAGTGTCTTAGGGATGCGTGCAGTCATTTATGCCTTGCGGGCCTTCCAGATGCACCTGTGCCTTCTGCTTATCCAGACAAACAACATGTCAGTCGTCTACTCTCTCAGCAAGCAAGGGGAGGACTTGATCTTGCTCCCCCTTACAGAGGTGCGATGAGAGTATGGTTCTGGACCATGGAACACCACCTGGATCTAAAGGCCATCCATGTTCTGGGCACCCTAAATGTCTTAGCTGAAAGCTTGAGCAGATCCAAGTCAAAGACACACGAGTGGGAACTTCTGACCTCGTTGGCTGAAGACCTTTTTGACAAATGGGGTCTTCCAGAGTTGGACCTTTTTGCATCCCTAGTCAATGCAAAACTGCCCATTTTCTGCTCGCTAGATCCAGGGCCTGGCATTTTCTGGCAAAATGCGTTGTCCCTCTCCAGAACAGGGAGGTTGATGTACACTTTCCCTTCCTTCCCACTCCTGCAGAAAGTTTTTCCTCAAACTGTGGGTAGAAGGAGCGGAGATAATCCATATAGCTCCCTACTGACCTCACTGGATGTGGTTTCCTCTCCTGCAACAACTGGTGACAGAGTCTCCGGTCCCTTTACCCCGACTTGCTCTCCCAGGAGCAGGGCACCTTGGTCTATCCGTACCTCAAGTCACTGCATCTGCAGGAGTGGCTCCTGGAGACCTAGCTGTCAGCCGTTTCAGAGTCGTCATCTCTCCACCCCCCCCCCGGGTGGCAGATGTTTTAGTGGCTGTTGGGAAATCTTCTACCAGCGCCACCTATGTCATGAAGTGACAGCAATTCTCCATTTGGACCACTGCTCGACTTTTGGACCCTTTGACATGTCTGGCTATTCTTGTTATGGAGTACCTCTTTTCCCCTTCGAACTCAGGCTTGGGCTACTCCTTCATTAGGGTGCATCTTTCAGCCATCTCTGCATATCATGCAGCAATGGAGGGTGGGGTATTCTTCACTTGAAGCCACCCATTAGGAACCCTGGCCTGCCATTGGATTTGCTCTTTCTTTTAGGGAAGCTTTCTCTACCTCGCTCTGAGCTAGCCGCTAGCTGCAATCTACACTTTCTGTCGTAGAAAGCGCAGTTTTCTTTTGGTTGCCATTATACTTCTGCTTGGTGGATTTCCGAGCTTCAGGATCTGGTGTGCCTGATGTGACGAGCATTTATTGTTGTAAACTTAACTCTGCATTCTGTACTGTATCACTTGTTGTTTATGCCTTTTGTATCGAAACTGTGATCACCTGCTGTATTTTCTCTTCTCCCCAGGACACATCTGAAAAAGAGCAATATTGCTCAGGATGTCTTCCTGGTGAAACATTTAAATAAATAAATGTATACAAAGCCTTACTTAGTTTTCCTTAAAAAACAGGGTGTCTTAGGCCGGTCCGGTGGTGTTGAGGGTCGAGGCGCTGGATGCCACATCTCGCGCCATGGTTCAGGAGCGGTCTTGGGTTGGTGGTGGTTTGGTGAGGGAGAGATGGGCTTGAGCGTCCCATGACAGCTCGCCTTCTCCGGGGAGGGAAGAGGCCAATGCCCGAGCACTTGTCTGACTCCAGAGCTGAGGCTCCTGAGTACTGCAAGCCCCAGTTGTAGGGATAAGGCCGAGGCAGGTGGGGATGTCGGCGCCTTTGCGCCATGACGACAGGGGTTACATGTTGTAGGGGAGAGGAGAAAAGAGAGAAGCTGCCTGCCGACTCCTGGAAGATGGACCTCCAGGAGCATGCTTCCAGTGTGCCCCCACTCGCGCGACTACAGCCAGAATGATGAAATGAAGGATTACAGGGTGTATAGGGTGTCTGGTCCCTCACTTTTTGTCCCACTCGGGGGGGCAAGCCGTAGCTCCATGGGGCCTGGAGGTGATTACGAGTGGAGCGGGATGCAGGAAGATGACTCCTTGTGGGGCCCTGAAGGGTTGGAGTTGGCAGGACGTGAGGAGGTTAAAGTGTAATTTCAAAAAACAGGCGTCTCCCCCTTCTATTTATCCTCCCCCCAGCCTGCCACCACCAACCCATCGGGAGGGTCTAGCAGACATTCCTCTGCCTCTCGCCCTACCTGGACGTACTCCTGGAACCCCACGGAGCTGCGGTTTACCCCTCTGAGCAGGGAAGAGGTGGGGCCAGAGCACCCCGAAACTTACGTTGTGTCGGTCCTGGAGCTGTCAGGTGGGAGAGGGCACGTCTCCGGCTCTCCATCTTCCTGGTGATGACAGGCTATTTTCCACTTTTCGTGGCGGGCGTTGCTGTAGCCCTGACATCAAGGCGTGACTGCAGACTTCTGCGAAGCCTTTCCCTACTGGTGTCAGTGGGCCCCAGACCTCCGCCCAAGGACCAATCCAGCACCAAGGTGCCCGGCATATTGCTGCATCCCCAGCCTCCGCCACGGGTTGGCAAATGCCGAGCAGCGTCACACGCCTGCTCCCCCTGGCTGTCCCTCTAGCTACTCGAGTCTGCTTCCGAACCCGGGTCATCAGCGTCGCAATAGGAAATCCTATCACTGCACCGACGGGCCGGCATAAAAAATTAAAAAATGGTGTCTTTGCGGACATATTCTAACTTTCTGCCTAAGGTGGGTTCTGAGTTTACGTTGAATCAGTCCAGTCCACCTGCCTGTTTATTTTTCTGAGTATTGCATTCCGGGAGAGGCATTACGTCATACTCTGGATGGTCAACGGGTGCTCAGCTATTGTTTGGACTGCACCCGTGATGCTCACAAAAAAAAAAAAATTGACCAGTTGTTTGTTTTGTTTGCCCCCAAGAGAGAAGGGGCTCCCGTTTCTAAACAGTGTTTGTCTAAGTGATTAGCAAATTGTATTGTTTATTGCTACCAAAAATATGACATGCCTTTGTCAGGACTGGTCAAACAAAGATCATACTACCAGAGGCATGGCTGCCTCAGCTGCTACTTTCAAGAATGTGTCAGCTGCAGACATTTGTGCAGCCGCTACTTGGAGCTCTGTCCATACCTTCATCAGGCATTACGGTCTGGACATTACCTCTTGGCGTAGAGTGGGCTGCGGATTTGCAGTCCTTCAGGGCCTTCTGTCATAAATTTCCCTGTGACTGGTTTCCTCCTCCCAGCTGACTGGGTCAGATCCTTTACTGCTTGGGACTGAGTCCTAACCATGTTACCTGCTGCAAGAGCCCCCTCGAAGTAGGATAGTACAGTTACATAAGAACTTACTGTAACAGTAGATCTTTGAGAGGAGCTCTTGCAGCAGTCATGCTTTCCCTCCCTCCCTCCATCCCCCCCCGTCTCCTATTTCCTCTATCACAGCTATTCTGCTTTCCTCACCTTAGAGGAACCTTTTCAGTTTTCAGAGATCAGAACATGCCAGGGTCTCCGGCGGGAGAACTGAGGATGGGCTGGGGGCTGGCTGACGAAGGGGCGGTGCACCGCTGTATACTGCTAGCTAGAAATTTTCCATGTGGTCCTAGCGCCTGACAGCTTAGTCCTAATGGTGTTGTCTGCTGCAAAAGCTCCTCTTGAAGATCTACTGTTACGGTAAGTTCTTACATAACTGTACTTTTCTTCCAACCTGCCCCTCTTCAGACTGTGACCCTCCCCATCCCTGACACCCACCTTATACGGGACTTAACCTTATCTACTTCTGGGCTGCTGTGATCATCCTGCTGGTTGAGGTGCTTTTCCTGCAGCTTTCTCCTGTGACGTCGAAGTTGGCGCGTGCACGCTGACGTGCCACGTACTGTGTGGAGACACAACATGCTCCCAACGTGTGCATCTGGTCCCGTAGAGAAATGACTGCTTACTGTGTCATCCAGCCTCTGCCAAGTGGCAGCAAAACAGTGGTATGTGCAGTCCCCCTTCCAGAAAGGAGAGCAGCAATGTATGGACACTCAGTCCTTCTTTCCCCTGCTGATCCTCCATGTAGTCCTAATCCAGTTCTGAAACCGGGTCACTGGCGTGACAGGTGGTAGCACTGCCTTCATGCCATTAGGGCTGACATCCAACTAGTGAACATTAGACTTAGTGGTAGTACAGCTAGGGACTTCAAACTTGGTTTCCCAACGTAGGGCTCCGGCTGCTGCTCACCAACAGTGCAAAAAACTTTTTTTTTTTTTTTTTGTATGGGTGATTTTTTTTTTTTTAAATAAGGTTTTGTGCCATTATCTGATGCTTAAAGTTATTGTGTTCCACTCATACTCTCAGATGACTGCTGAGTAGGGTGTCCATTTGTCAGAGGGGACCGCTGCTGATGGTGAGAGTGCCTACCTGTTTGTGAAACAGCCAGGAGGACCAGTTACTGGCAGCCATCACTAAAGTTCATTCTTGTCACTGTCTGCATTCTCTCGAGGAAGTAACTAGCGTTCATGAAATAAGGTGCTTCATATTAGGGCTTAAGGCCAGAACTGAAAATCAAAAATGCACTTAACTGTTAGTAAACAGCAGTTTCATAATCTGAACAAAGAGGCATAGTGGGTATAGTATGCAGCCAAGTTTTGGAAAAGTCAGCATGGTAGAAGTTCATGGAAGTACATATTCCTGAATAGAGATGAAGCCAAACATGGCAGAGTGTTGGGACATGTCTAAAGAATTAAAACATGATGCTGGTCAGTATCTGAGTGAAGGGGCCGTGGTACAAGCGGTGAGAGCAGACCACCCACCCATCCAGTGGGTGACACTGAATTTCTGCATAGGGCCAGCTTCTAGATTACTTTAACACCTTGAGTGATTTCCTGTAGCAACTGTTCTCTACCACAGTATGTGGAATCATCTTAAAAAAAAAAAAAAAAAAGTGTGGGCCAGAGCTGCTTATTGTGGGGGCTTGACATAAGCAAGCAGATTGTGAACAGCGCTGCAGCACTAGCTTTGTCTCTCGACATTACTGGTGATGAGCAAAAACGGGCTATGAAAAAAACAAACAAACATGGGCACGAGTGATGGCAGAAAAAAATAAAATCACACAGCCTGCCTGCCTGCCACTAGTAACTTCAAACTTGGTGGTTGCGCAGCCAGTGAGCTTCAATCTTGGAGTTACCAAGTTTAACACACAGCGAGGGATACTGTCTGTGGACATATTGTCCAGATAGGCCCGCTGCTGTTACATCAGGCAGTGCAGAAGTGGAGCTGTATAACTACATCGCTCTTGTGCAAGTGGGCACTGAATGAATTAGCAGGCTGTTCAAGTTACCCTTTCATCACTGTTGTTTATGCATTCATAATGTGGTTAAAATAAAAATCATTACTGTGCCTTTACTGCTGCAGCCTGTTCTTGGCACTGCAGATTAATCTGCCTTTAATTTAAGTAACCCATTATTCATTGATTAAAAAAGACTCTGTGATGACAGTAAGGTGATGGGAGAGAGCAGTGTGCTAAATATAAACACTGGGCAGGCTGTTCATGTCTCAGGTTTATTTAACCGCAAAGGAGACGTCAGCAGCAGGTGCCTCCTTCAGAATAATAAACGAAGAGGTTGTAATGTTAACAAAGAAAATTACTCCAGTGCAGGGTAGTACTGTGTGCCGCCTTGTGATCATTTCACTTAAGTAGCCACCTTAAGCGTGTTGTATAACCATAAAATGTGCTTCACAGTGTCATATGCTTATTTTATAGTTTGATAAAGCCCTCAGGCTTATCCATCTTGAATGCAGCCACAAAGCTATGCAGTATACGCTGAGCAATCCTCTAGAAAATAATTCAAGGAACAGTTTACCTGGTGGTGTATAGGGAATAGAAAACTACAGTATGGTTGTCATCAGCTGCTGAATTGATGGGCTTGTTTACAGCAGTCGTTTGCCTTGCTTCTGATTTCAGTAAAAACTGGTCCAAATCTGTGATTTTTGGAAATGCCACCATTGACCCTCGGTGTCCTCCCTTACCAGCTCCATAAGAATATCCTGCCCTCTATTTTTATTCGAGGTACTTGGAGCTTGAAGGTAGAAAGTGTCAGCTGACACTGCCTGTTCTGGAAGTCAATTCCAAAGGGTCATTCAGTTGCTTCACACAAGGTTATAAGCAAAATGCTACACATTTATCAGAACATTGCTCAGAATAAGGTTTGGTTTGCAGCAGGTACTGTGCATTTTCTGTACACTTTATTGACATATCTTGGGAGGGGTCATTATGTAAGCAATAATACCCGAGAGGGTGGGCGGTATTGGGCAATATAGCCCCTGGGCGGTCTGGTATTGCCCATACCGCCCACCCTCGAGGGTATTATTGCGCTTAGAAAATGGGCACTGTAAAAAAAAAAAAAAGAAAATAAATGAATTAAAAATTACTTTTTAGAACGTTTTGAAATGAAATAGTTCCTTCGCCTGCTTTACAAGGATGGTCTGAATAGTTAGAAAGTTGGTAGATTGCAGCAGATTCTTTATTTGTTTTTTTTTGTTGAAGAGCCCCCCCACACACACATATAACAATTGTTTTATGTACTGTACGCTTGGTTTGTTTTATGTTGAGAGGCTGTTTTTGTGTTGCTAATGTTTTTTTTTCAGACAGGTCAGAGGTTGCGTGGGGTAGGTCAGAGGTTGCGATCGTGAGACGGAAGCGTGGCATGGGAGAGTAAGGTGGTGTTGTCGGGAGCCAGTTTTATTTTTTTTTTTTAAACATTCTTGGTCCTTGGTGCTTTGTAGAGTGGGACTGTGAAGGGGAGCATCTGTTTTACCCAGCGGGATTGTGAAGGGGCGCGTGTGTTTTTAGAAGGAGTCAGCATGCGGGCAACCAAGCGACCAGAGCAGCAGGAGCCAGAATGTTGACAGTTGTGGGAATGTAAGTCGCTTAATATGCAGCGTACACAGTATCGGGGATTGCAGGGCATGGGGTAAGATTAGTGGTGGCAGTGTTTTAGAAGTGAGAAGTATTGTACATTTTAAATGTTTCCTTCTTTGAAGACACGTTGCAACCGGCAGGAGGAGGGACGAGCAAGAGTGTTATCGGGATGACCGAGCTTTTCTTGTAGCTGTGTGGGGAATCGGGGGTATGGGACAAGCTGCATATTCTTTATTTGGAGAATGAGACGTTTAAAAGAGACATAAAAAAATTAATGTAGCATGCAGGCAGTTGTTTGAGTCAGGAAGGAGTGTGTGGGGACAAGTGATGGTGGTTGGGCTCTCTCGCTAAGCGAAGGGAAAAAAATGGCGGCGTCTTACATTTTAAATGAGTTGTGCAGCCAATTATGTAGCAGGGTGGGCACTACAATACTACTGGGTGAAGGGGCACTATAGAATGGTACTTTTTGTTTCCTTGGCATCTATTGAAAGTTAATGTACAGGGATTTATTTAACTCCAAAAATTGATTAGCGTTTTGCTCATAAAAGTGCTAAAACATTGTGAGAATGCATAGCACTTGCCTCACTGTGTTTAACAAACATAACACTTCCAGAAAACCTATAGAAATACTTTCTGTACAGTTAGCATTGTCCCAAGAAAAAAACTGCTAATCAATTATTTAAAACCCTGATGTACCCCCTTGGCAAGGGTACTAGCCAATCAGATGCCAGGAAATAAAAAGCCCATTTTCTAAATTTCATACTAACATACTAGCATACTAAAAAAGCCAGCAGAATAGGCCAAATGGTCTGTCTTGTCTGCTCGAAAGCCAGCAACCTGATGGCTGCCCGCCTCACCACCCCCCCAGCCCCTAAGAGTGTCTTCTCTAGAGTCAGTTTCCACCTGTACCTGTCCCACCCCTTCTTGAAGCCCTCCACTGTGCCCTCCTTGACCAGCCTCCCTGGAAGTGCATTCCACGCCCACCACCCACGCCCCCTGCACTTCCCTCCAACTTCCACCCATGGCCCCTGGTCACTGCCCCCCTCTTCAGCCTAAATAACTCCCTGGTTCTACTCCTAATTATTCCCTTTACATACTTGAAAACCTATATCATGTCTTCCCTATCCCTCATCTCCTCCAGTGAGTAAAGCCCAAGCTCTTCCAGTCTCTCCTCATAAGGCTTCCCCTCCATGCCCTGAATCATCCTGGTCACTCTCCACTGGACCCTTTCCAGCAGCGCTATGTCCTCCTTCAGGTGAGGTCTCTAACTGCACACAGCACTTAAGCTACGGCCTGACCAAGGCATTATATACTGTAGAGGGAGGATCACCTCCCTCCTTCTGGACGTAATTCCCCTGGCTATGCAACCCAATATCCTGTTTGCCTTGGCTGTAATTCTTCTACAGTTTTAAGAGTTATTCATTTTGACATCTACCACCACCACTAAATCCCTTTCTCCCAATGTGGCATGCAGTGTGTCTCCCGGGTGTATACATGGCCGGGTTTTGATCCCCAAATGAAGTACCTACATTTTCCAGCATTACATTTCAGTCCCCACCTCCTTGATCACCCCTCCAGGGTATCCAGATCCCCCTGGACTGTCTCCCTCGCTTCCTCGCTATCCACCAGTGCTCCCAATTTTGAATCATCCGCAGAAAGACTCAACCCGTTCCTAACCCCCTCCCTATATCCGAGACATAGGCATTGAACAAGAGTGGCCCCAATACTGAACCTTGAGTGACTCCACTGATTACCTTCCTGGGGGAGGATATTATCCTACCCACCATTACCCTCTGTAAACGCCCCGAAAGCCAGTTTTCAGCCCAATTTAGCTCCTGTCCTCCCACCCCCATCTCCCCCATTTTTGTTATCAGTCCATTATTATTACAGTTTGTCATTTCACCAGTATACTCTCCCTGGAGTTCCTGGCTAATAAGAACATTTACAAAAGAATAACTCCTGTATGTTGTCTCTGTAACTGATCAATTTTTGCTGTCACACTAATAGAAAAGAACTATTCTATGGTTAAAACAATATAGAGAGTAATATATGAGCAACCATACGGAACACAGCTGTGAACCCTTCAAGGGGTTGTTATGATATCATAGTGACCACGAGAGCAGTGCTGAAGAGGTCCTATGATTGTCATCAGACTCAAGATGGCTGCACAGCTGAACTGTTTAGTTGCCTATACATTTGTTTTGTTTGTTTTTAAACGTTGCATTTATTACACAGTGCTGGTGCAGTAGTACACCTCAGATCAGTGCATAAAACAGTTGACTTCCTGTACTTTAGTACCCCGACCAATAGGTTGGTTAATTAGTATAGATAACCACAGTGAGTCTTGGCTAAGTCATAGATGCTCAGGCTCCCACTACAGGAGAGAAAGAAAGACGGCTTCCATAAACATACTGAAAACATTTTACAGAATCAGGAAGTCTATATAAGGGAGAAGCATAATGCGAGCAATGTGAGCAATTAATTGCCTCTGTCTCCAAAGGCGAGTCTTAAGTTCTTATTCAGATAGTCTTAAAACAACAATACATCAGTACCAGTTTTGAAAGGAACTGGCTACAGCAAAGAAGCCCATTATGGGCAGTGACACAAAAACACTGTGTGTCTCTCCCCACCTCGCCTACAAACATACAAATGTGCTAGCAGAAACGGACCATCCGGTCTATCTAAGTCTGCTCGAGTGTGTAGCTAGCACCCCTAGTTTGCAACTGCCCCACCCCCTTCCCTTTTTCATCCCACTGCCACCCGCCACTTTCCCCACCTTCACTCTCCCTTGTTCCCTGTCCCATGCCCTTTCAAAGCTGTTCACAGATTTATATGATACAACCTATTCTGGTAGTGCAGTCCATTTTGCTACCACCCTCTCTGTGAAATAGTGTCTCCTCATTTCCTTCCTAAATCTTCCCCCCTGTATTCTTAGTCCATGCCCCCGGGTGGCCCTCTCCCTCCTTAGCTTAAAGACCCCGTCTTCCCCATCGCTACTGATTCCTCAGATACTTGAATGTCGCTATCATGTCCCCCTCATCCCTTCTAGCCTCCAGAGTGTACATATTCAGGTCTCCCAGCCTGCTGTCATAGTCTCTCCCCTCCATTCCACATATCATCTTTGTTGCCCTCATCTGCACCCCCTCCAGTAGCCTGATATCACTCTTTAGGTATGGCCTCCAAAACTGCACAGAATACTCTTAACTGCAGCCTCACCAGCAACCTGTAGAGGGGCAAGATCGCCTCTCTTCACCTGGACGAAAACCTCCTCGCTATGCACCCCAGCATTTTGTTAGTTTTTGCAGCTGGTCTCCTGCACTGGGCAGTGTTGTTCATGGTCCCTGTTATCATTGCACCTACATCCTTCTCCTCCTCAGTGATCCCCAGCTTAACCCCCCCCCCAGCCAGTATTCTCTCCATGGGTTCTTCGCCCCAAAGTGCATAACCTTACACTTCCTTGCATTGAACCCCAGCTGCCACCTCTCTGACCACTCCTCTAGCTTGCTTAGGTCCTCCTGCAGCTGCTTCCGTCCCTCCCTTTCATCCACCACTGCTCCAATTTTGGTGTCGTCAGTAAACAGACTTACCTTGCTCACCACCCCGTGTGCAGTGTCTGATATGAAGAGCCCAAATAATACTAGCCCCAGCACATAGTCCTGTGGCACCCCACTGGTCACCGGCCTTGGATTTGAGAGCTCCCTCCCCTCTCATTACCACCCATCGCAGCCTCCCACTCAGCCATCTTGTAATCCAGATCATCATTTTTGCCCCTACTCCTACACCAGTTAGCTTCCCCCCAAGCCGCCCATGAGGCACCGAATCGAAGGCCTTGCTGAAGTCCAAGTAAAGAACATCATCACATGACCCTTATCCAGCTCACCTGTCACCCAGTCATAATACTGTATCAGGTTAGTCTGACAAGACTTCCCTGAAACAAACCCATGCTGCCTCACATCCAGGAGGCCATTGTCCTCCAAGTACGATACCAGTCTTTCCTTTAGTATCGTTTCCATGAGTTTGCACACTATGGAGGTAAGACTTACCAGACGATAATTACCCGGTTCATCCCTTGGTCCGCTCTTGTGTAATGGCACTACATGTGCCATCCTCCAGTCCAGTGGCACACATCCAGACTCCAGTGAGGTGCTGTACAGATCCACCAGTGGCTCCACCAACACCTCCACCATCTCCCTCAGCACCCTGTGGTGGATACCATCTGGCACCGGTGACTTGTCTACCTCCAGTGCTCTCAGTCCCTCTAGGACATTACTTGCCTCAATCCTTCCATCTGTCGCCTCCTCCTCTTCCCCCATCCCCACAGCCCATGCTGGCAGCGGTCCCCCCTTTTCTTCTATGAACACTGAGCAAAAGTATTCATTCAGTGCTTCTGCCTGCTCCTCCCCTTTTCCGTCCACTCCCCACCCCTTTTATCCTCACTATTGTCTCCTTGTACTTCCTTTTCTCCATGATGTAACTGAAAAGTCTCCCCGTTAATTCCTGTGCTAATCTCAGCTCCTCTGGGCATTGTCTTCTCTCACTTTTCTGGTCAATTCCCTGGACCATCTTGCATATCCCTCCTTGTCCACTTCCTTCCCTGTCCTCCTATACCTCTGGTGCGCCACTTGTTTTGCCCTCACCACCTCCGCACCCTCGCTGTTCAACCAGCATGGTTTTCTTGCTCTGCTCCTCTTACTCTGTGCCATGGTGCAGGCTTCTGTTACCTCTGTAATCCCCCGTTTAATAATATCCCATTTCTGCTCCATGTCCATCCCCTGTCTTATGCCCTCTAGTTTCCCTTTCAGTACTTCCTGCATTCTCCCAGAGTCCACCCCCCTGAAGTTTACCACCTGAGTAACTGATTTCTCTGACTCCCCGCACATCATATTAAACCACACTATTTGGTGATCACTGTCGGCTAGTGGGTCCTCTACCTTTATTTCCCTCACTGCCTCCCCATTCGACAATACCAGATCTAACTTTGACACTTTAACTAAGACCATCCACCAGAGGATTGGACTCCTCTACTGCCTGGGACACTCACTCTCTGATGAGGCTCGGCGAGCTATTGCCAACTGCACCCTACTCCCCGTCCTCCTCTACGGGGCCCCCTCCTCCAGTCCCTTAAGGAAGGGGAACTACGACTTCTCTGTGCTCTACCATCATGGCACTTTTGTAAACAGTGACCCGCCCCCCCCAGGAGGCATCACTGTGAGGTCCTTGCAGACCTCCATTGGCCCACCTCACGGCACAAACTGGCCTACTCCTCTGTCTGCCTGACCTACAAATTCTCCACCGCAGGCCCCCCTCGTCACTTGCGGGGCCTGCTCAACCCTAGAGCACATGGCCGTGATACATGGTCCTCAGCTGGCTGTCCCCTGGCCATCCCACGGGTCCACACCAATTCCAGCAGGCGTTCCTTTAAATACTTCGCCCCGCACTTATGGAACACTCTCCCAGCTAACCTGGTCAACAAGCCATCTCTCCAAGGCTTCAGGCTGGGCCTCAGAGTTTACCTCCTGGAACTCAGCCTCTGTGGCTGCAGTCGTTAGCCCCCACATATTTCCCCTTCCTACATAGTGTCTTACCTGTGACTATGGTACTCCACGCTCATTTTTATGATAGCATCTACTGTGTTTAATGCTACCCCATTGTATTGTGTCAAAGGTATAACTGATAATGTCATTTGTAATTACTGTCATTCCAATGTACGTAACAATTGCAACCACCGAATGTTGTCCAGTGTGTGAAAGTATGTTTTTATGTAACTAATCCCGGGTCACCCCTGAAAAAGGGACCTCTGGTCTCAGTGGGCTCACCCAGTTACCAAAATTTAAATAAACAAATAAAGTGTTCTTTAGCCTAGTAGATACAGTAACCAACAGTGTCAGGAGACCCTCCTGGATTACGTCCAGGAGTACTTGCTTCCTAGCACAGTAGGTGAACAGAATGCTCCAGTCAACCCCCGGCAAATTGAAATCCCCCACGATGACCACCTTCCCTTTTCTGCATACCTTTTTGATTTGTTCCACTAATTCCCTGTCGAGCTCCTCAGACTGGGACGGTGGCTTGTATACCACCCCAGACCTCAGTTTCCTACCCCTTGAGTCTAGGAGCTGCAGCTGGATTGCCTCTGTTTTCCTTTATTCCCCCGCATCCCTTATGTATTTGGTCTGTCCCTCACAAAGACTGCCACCCCACCCCATCCCCCTCCTTACAGTCCTTTCCTGTATAATTTGTATCCTGGGATTGCCAGATCCCAGTCCCAGTGCTCAGTTGCCCACGTTTCTGTGACAGCTACAATATCCACCCTCCACACTGCTAAGAGTGCCTGTAGCTCAGCGGATTTGTTTCTTAAGCTTCTTGCATTCAGTGAGACCACCCTCCATCTTGCCTCCTTCCCTCCACTGGCCTCCATCTCCTCCCTTCTAATCCTCCTTTTTGGCCACCCCAGTCTTCCTGCTACTCTGGGGGTAGGCTGTGACTCCACTCCAACGGATCCCTGCCTACCTGCTGTCCACTTGCCACCCCCATCTAGTTTAAATTCACCCTTGTTGCAGTATACCTCCCCAGTCTTTGCTTTAATACCTCCTTCCCCTTCCCACTCAGGTGCAGCCTATCCCTTGCAAACAGATTGTTATTATCCCAGGTACTGCCCCAGCCGCCCACAACCCCATACCCCTTGGTTCGACACCATTCTACCAACCATATGTTCAACTCCCTAATCCTCTCCTTTCTCACTGTGCTTGTGCAGGGTACTGGGAGCACTTCGGAGAAGGCCACAGACTCTCCAGTCTCCTCGCCCAACCTTCCCACTTCCTCAGTCCTCTCCCTTGTTGCCTCCCCCCGTTTCCCCCGCTAGGTCATTTGTCCCCACATGTACCACAATGTGTGGTTTCCTCCTACCCCTCCTTACGCACCTTAGGATTGCCTGTCCTGTCTTATCTGCCTTTAATCCTGGTATGGACTCCACCCATATCCGACTGTACCTCTCCCCCTTGCAGCCCCATCTGATCCCCTTGAGTATGGAGTCCCCCAATACCAGTACACCCCCTCCTCTTTACTTGTGCCCATTGCCACCCCCCCACCCAGGGTCTCATTTTTAGGGTCACTCAAGACTGTGTTTTTACCATGTGCCCCAGTGTCTTCCCCCTGCCCCTCTCAATTGAGACCCCTTCCTCTCCTCCTGTTTGACTGCCAACCTCCCTCTCCCTCCTCACCTCTGCAAGTTTTATCCCTCCGCCTGCCACACCATGCTCAATCTCTCCACTAGTAATGCCCCTCACTCCTTCCTCTTTGTGAGTGCTGTCCCTTGTGCAATCACCTCCTGGATCCTCTTTCCCATGTGTTGCTAGTAAAGCAAATATGTTCCCTTTCCCTTTGCTTTACTATGTGTTTTCTCCTCCCTCCTGCTACTGCTGCTTCTCTTTTCTCTCTCCTAAAGCTGGTCTCTGGTCTCATCACTACTGGGAGGTCCTTCCTGGAACCTCGTGACAGGCAGAAAGTATACAGACTTCTGCAATACGGCTATACCCTCCCGCTCTTTTCCTCCAGACATCAGTTTACTTCCTGCCTATCTAGTGGCAGGAGTGACAGAACCGAAGACTTCTTCAGTGAGTGGACAATTTTTTCTACTGTTGGACTTAATAGCGCTATTGAGTGCTAGCGCAGGGACCCCTGTCTCAGCCTTGCAAGCTACACAGATGGGCTCCCTGTCTCACCCCACATTCTGGGGCTTCTTTCTGCACTATGAGCCCATCCCCTGAAGCACCGAGGAGGCAGTCATGACCTGACTAGGGCCAGCAGATCCACGCAGCAGCTGCCTTGTCGACGAGTGCAAGATGAACTGCTGGGACCAGTGGATTAGCACAGCAGCTGCCTCGTCGATGAGCACATAAGGGATTTAGTCTCGTTGACAGGTGCCCAGAGCTTCTCTGCCGTTGACAGTCAAGAAGGGCTTAAACCGTCGATGCGCCTGCCAGTCCGAGAGCCGCATGGACGTATCGGGCTCTCTGACGCTGGTTTAATCAGTGGGAGCTTTCGCGCTCTTTAGGCAGGCGGGATATAGACCATCAGGAGGGCAAAAGAGGGCGCACATTTCTCTATCGTCGACGAGCATCAGCCGATTAGCTCGTCGGCAGATCCACTTGGGGGACATCTAAGCCTGAAAGGGACTGGATGAAACGATAGCAGGATTCAAATCATATAAAACAGATCCATCTGGGGGACACCTAAGCCTGAAAGGGGCTGGACTAAATGACAGCAGGATTTAAATCTTAAAAAAAAAAAAAAAAAAAACAGTACCATGGCCTCAGCAAAATTGGACAGACCCCCCCCAGAGGCAGAAAGTGCCACAAATGCAGAACATGCATGCTGACCACATTCACAGGGTCTCTGTGTGTCACATGCGACAGTGCAGCGTCGCCAGCCCAGGACGAGGCAGACGAGGCTTCCGCCTCCGAATCTCAGGATCACCGAGACCAGCTCGGGGGCAGGGGCAGTCTCCCACCTTAGAGGGACGTCGCCGCTCTGCTGAGGCTCTAGCCCTGGATCTAATAGAGAAATTGAATAGGGCCTTTGGCCTCAACCCCTCGTATTTCGATGTCCTTCAGCAGTCTCCAGAGACCAGGACCCATAGGAAAGCCCCCCGCAAGCGCACTCCCTCCCATCCTCGGACGAGGACACCCCCACTCCTCATGACATGATAGGAGGAGGAGGAAGAGGAAGAGGCCCAGATCCAGGAGTAGATCCAGAGCCGGGGACACAACCCATGGGAAGCACAGACTGGACAGGTCACCTTCAGGGTTCGGCTATTCATCCCTAGAAGAGGGGGAACTCCCAAACTCGGATTCCGACTCTGACTCCTCGCCAGCTAGAAACTTTGATCTGGAAGATTTAGATTTTTTCATTAAAAAAGTGTCAGATGCGATCCACCTGACCCCATCTTCTCCAGAGCCCAAGCGAGCGAAGCCAGCATTCTGGCTTGTGTCGGCTTTAAAGCCAGCGACTGCTTTTCTCATCCCTCCGGCCATGGAGGACCTCTTAAAGGAAGAATAGCAGGAACCAGACGTTCTGCCCTCGTCCCTCGCCGCCTAGCCAAACTACTGAAATTTGACAAAAAACCAGTGGAGAAATGGCTCCGCTGTCCCAGGATAGACCCTCTTATCTCAAACCTCATGAAAAAGACAGTTATCCCAGCAGAGGCTGGAGCCTCCCTGTGGGACCCAGTGGTTAGGAAAGTGGACACCTCTCTAAAGAAAGCTTTTCAGGCCACCACAGCCTCCCTCAAGGCAGCTATGGCTAACTTTTACTTAGCTCAGGCTGCGCCCTCCTGGGCCACTGCTCTGGCATGCCAGCTTGCTGATGAGCCAGAGAAGAATCAATCCATTTTACAGCAACTGCAACTCAGGGGGCTAGCCTCGGCCTATTTGGCTGACGTATCAGAGGAGGCAGTCAGGTGTGCAGCAAAGGCTATGATATATTTATTTATTGAATTTTGATGACCGGGTTGGCCCACTGGGCCCACGAAGGTCCCTTTTTCAGGGGCGACCCGGGGAACAGAAGCAATACAGTACATACAATCAGGTGATCCAGAAGAAATATAATACATAGTCAGGTGATACAAGGTTATGAGAAGTAGACAAGATAATGAGGATAACAGTACAGGCAATTATTCAAATCGTAGACTATAAGTGCAACACTTGAAAGATTTAAGGATTTAAGGCATGATTTAATGTAGGTTAAGGTGAGAAGAGAGGGGGATGGGTGTTGCGATTAGGATCAGGAGTGATTATCCTGTACCCTCATAGTGGCATGAGCTTGTCCTGAGCAAATGGGACTTAAGCCTAGTATGAAAGATTGGTAGTGAGGCGGCTTCCTGTACTAGAGGTGGGAGAGTGTTCCACAGTTTAGGGGCTGTGATAGCGAAGGAATTGCCTCCCTTGTGAGTCTTGATTCTGGGGATTGCCAGTAGGGACCGACCCGAGGTCCTGAGCATTTGAGGGTTAGGCTTAGCCATGATTATTCCCATTAGGCTTGGTGGGGCCGCCAGGCTCTGCAGTTTGTATGCATGGCAGAGCAGGTGATACTGTAGACGAGCCTTGAAAGAAGGCCATTGCAGCTGGGCTAGTGAGATGCAGGGGTGGCTTCTTGGTTGACACATTGTCGCATACCTCACAACCTTGTTGTACAGGACCTGAAACCTGCTAACCTCACCCTTTGCCATGCCCTGGATTACCGGGGCAGCATAGGTTAATGTGGGTAGGAGGACACTGGAGGTGATTGCTCGTCTAGCCTCTGGGATAAGTTGTTTTTTGTAGCCTGTACATGGTGCCAAGTTTGACGTGGATAGACTTTGTTACCTGGTCAACATGGGGCTTGAAGGTGAGACCCTGGTCAATAGTTAGCCCTAGGTATTTTATGTTGTCAACTACGTCTATTCGTTTATCCCCAAGGGTAGTAAGTTTTAAGGAATTGGTCCGATCCTGACCAAGGGATCTAGGACAAAACAGCATGGCTTTCGTTTTTGCTGCGTTGAGGATCATTCTGTTTGATATGAGCCAGGCCTCGAGTGTGTTTAGGTCCCCTTGTAGGAGAGGGCCCAGATCATGTGGTGTGGACCTGGCTCAGAAGATGACAGTATCGTCTACATATTGAACTACTGAGCTATCCCCACAGTGCCAGTTTAGGTCATCTGTGAAGAGAGAACTGGAGGGGGACAAGAATTGAGCCCTGAGGCACACCCTCCTTGATGAGTAAAGGGGCGGAAAGCTCTCCCTTCCAAATGACCCTCTGGGAGCGGCCTGAGAGGTAGCTCTTGAACCAGTTTAGGGCCTGAGCATCAAGCCCAATGCCTTGAAGCTTAGTAAGAAGAAGGTTGTGGTCCACAAGGTCAAATGCCTTGGACAGGTCTGTGAAGATAGCACCCATCGACATGCCCTCATCCATTGCCCTGAATAGGTCCACTGTGAGTTTGATGAGTGCTGTGTCTGTTCCATGGTTTGCTCGAAAGCCATGCTGTGAAGGGGCTAGGAATTGGTGGAGCTCCAGGTAGTTTCTCAGTTGCCCATAAACTAGTCTTTCTTGCAGTTTGGCCAGGGTACACAGTAGGGAGATGGGCCTGTAATTGCCAGTTTGTTCACAAGAGCCACCCTTGTAAATGGGGACCACGTTGGCAGCCTTCCACTGGTATGGACTGTACCGGTCAAGTAAAGATCAGTTGATGATCCAGGTCAGAGGTTTGGCCAGGGACAGTGCACCTTCCTGGAGTAGCCTTGGGCTGATTCCATCTGGGCCACCAGAGCCTTTGTGTTTGAGGGCTATCAGAAGTTTACGGACCTCGCTCACCTTGACCATTCTCAGGTGAAATTGGGGTCTGTTCAGACCGGGATTCATCAAAGGTCTGTACAGGCATGGGTGTTGGTAGCCCTACCTTGTATGCATTAAGGTTGGTGAAATGGTGGTTGATTGCTGAGGCTATAAGCTGGCAATCACTGATACTGTCCTTGTACCTCAGTTTGACCATGTGCCTCCTTGGAGTTGCCCTTAAGCAGTTGGTTGATTTGTGCCCAGAAAAGCTTAGGGTTCCCCAGTGTGGACCGTTGGAGGCGGGTTACGTACTCCTTTTTGGCAAGTTTGATGTCTAGCTTACATTTATTTCTTAGGGTTTTATAAGTAACCAGGTCTGCAGGAAGGTGGAAGAGCTGGAATTTCTTCCAAGCCTTGTCTCTTCTTTTCATCTGAAATTTCAGAGTGGGAGATCCATTTATCACAGCCTCCTTTTGTATGAAGTTTTTTTTTTAAAGGGGCAAATAGAGATGCCGCATTGAGGAGTGAATTTTGGAAGTAGGCAAGGGCCTCGTCCAATGTTGGGAGGAGCTTAATCGGGCTCCAGTCCAGGCTACTTAGGTAGTCATTAAATTTTGCTGGCATGAAATTGGAGAAGTCATGTACTGTGAGTATCCTGGGGGGAATCTTTGGTGCTCTGTTCTTCCAAATACAGAATATTGGGGAGTGATCACTAATGGTGTCAGCCAATATACCTGCTTTCTCTGTGTTCCTGCTAGCCACTCGCCACGTTGACACCGGCGAATGTTTTTAGCGTGTGGCTAAAATTTCTAATAATGTTTAAAGTTACCCAAGCCACAGAGGCTAAAACCTTCTGTTCATGCCATTTTTAACAATAGCATAGTACGTGGTTTAGAATAAGTAATTTGGCAGTGTATATCGTGGTGTGGCTCATGATTTCACATAGTGGCTAAACAGCCTGGGGTCACTTTAGCCACAGTGGCTAACATTTTAAAAATCCTGGGGGGAACGGAGTTTCTCTGTGTTGAGGGAGTTGGTTACCAGAGCCCAGTCAAGAGTAGTATGGTTCCTCGTTTTATAATTAAGCCTGGTAGGTAGAGAGATGACCTGTTCCAGGTTTGCGTCTTGGATTGCACCCTTGAGGACCTTGTTGGGGCCAGTGGCCCAGTTCAGGTTGAAATCTACCATTATTAGGAGTTCACTGGTTAATTCACTACAAACCAGTTTGGTGATGCCCTCAAGAGCAAGTCGGGCATTCCTAGGAGGGTTATAGACACAACCGATGGTGTGATGCTTAGCATTACCGAGGGTTGGATGAAGATAGACTTTCCGTCCTGGCAGCTACCAAGGTTGGGCTTTAGTAGACTTACATTTATAGTGTCTTTCATATAGATTAGGACCCCTTCCCCTCTCTTTCCTGCCCTGTCCTGTCTGAAGGTATTGTACCCAATGATCATGATCTCGTGGTCATGAATATGGGCCTTGAGCCAGGTCTCTGCAATTGCAAGGCCTTCTTTTCGGCTCGGCTCTAAAGGAGGCCGTCAAGGAATCTGGAGAAATGGCGAAAGTGCAAATGTCACAATCCTGGGGAATGAACAAGCCCTGGGCTTTGGGAGCCAGACAGAATTTTCGTGCCCAAAATTATTCTAGGGATCAGAACAAATAGACTCCAGGCAGACCATGCTGGCTCACCTTGCGCAACCAGCGTAGCTTCCGGGTGGCAGGGGAGGTGCCCGTGATGCCGAGGGTGACTCCAAAAAAATCACACAGTGAGGACTCACTGACCCATCCTCGTGTCGGGGCAGGCTTTCCAGCTTTTACGAGGAATGGGTTCACACCACCACGGACAAGTGGGTCTTAGATGTAATTTGCGATGGTTACTTCATTGAGTTCGACTCCCGGTTCCCCTGCCCCTCATAGTGCCCTTGCCAGTCTCAAGCAACCCAGTAAAAAGAGTGGTGACCCTGCAAACGATTACAGATCTCATAAAGGCAGCAGCCATCGAACAAGTCCCCACTCCAGAAAGGAACATAGGAGTGTACTCCCTCCTCTTCATAGTGTCAAAATCTCAGGGGGCTTCCGGGCAGTGTTAGATCTCAAGTTTCTAAATAGCTTTGTTTGTCACAGAACATTCAAGATGGAGACCGTGTCCTCCATCATCCGAGAAATCCATCAGGGGGACTTTTTGGCCTTAGTAGATTTAAAAGATGCTTATATACACATTCCTATCCGGAAAGCACACCGTCAATTCCTCAGATTCAAAGTGGAAGGTCACCATTTTCAATTCACGACCCTGCCCTTTGGCCTGTCCACAGCCGACATAGTCTTCTCCAAAGTCCTGGTGACAGTAGTCTCTCACCTCCGACTGCAGGGGATCCGGCTCTTTCATACCTGGACGACATTCTCATCAAAGTCCTAGGGTACGATCAAGCAGTCCAAGTAGTGACGGAGGTCACCCAGTGCCTTTCCTCCCTTGGGTTCATAATCAACCAGAAGAAGAGCTCCCTGCGACCGTCACAGTCTCTGAGCCATTTGGGGGTGAATATCAACACGATTCAAAACAAAGTTTTCCCCACAGAGTCGAAATTCAAAGAACTGAGGGCTCTCATCTACAAATTCCAAGCAGCTCAATGTCTGCTGGCCTGCTCCTTGATGCAGCTCATAGAGACGATGGTCTCCCTGTCAGACTCAGTCCCCTGGGCACTAGTCCACATGCGACCTCTCCAGTCAGGTCTCCTTCAACAGTGGTTCCAGTCAGGGCACAGTGGACCAGAGGATTCGGGTATCCCACCAGGTGAAGGACCCCCTGATATGGTGGACTCAGCAGAGCAATATAAGCAATATTTAAGCAGTGTCAGTGGCTCACTAGGTAGCACACTCGCTTCTGATGCCGGGAGATCAGAAGGCTGTGGGTTCAGTTCCCACATCTGGCACTTGGGTTAATATCCCAGTACTGACACTGTAGTGCAGCATGAGAGGGGTGCTGCACTTCTGAGGTGCTGTCTTTTGGATGAGAATTTAAACTGAGGTCCCATCTGCCTGGATTGGTGGTAGTTTAGGTGGATGTTAAAGATCCCATGGCACTTATCGAAAAGAGTAGGGGAATTTCCCCGGTGTCCTGGCCAAATTTCCCTCATTCACTAAAAATACCACTAACAGCTTAATCTGGTTCAAGGTCAGTTGGCATTCATCTGTATCCCCCTTCCCTGGGTCGTGCCTGAAAATGGTCAGGATTTGTCTAGTGCACTTACCCGGTCAACAAAAAATTAAAATAAATATCAGGAGGGGTCTCAATCTGGGACACCCTCACCAGATAAGAGTCACCACCGGTGCCAGCCTCCAAGGCTGGGGGGGCGCATTCAGAACAGATCTTGACACAGGGCAAGTAGTTTGTGGTGGAGTCTCGCTACAGCATCAGTGTACTGGAGATGCAGGCAGTCTGTCTGGCACTGCAGCAGTTCAGGACACAGGTTTCCCACTGGGATGCCCTCATCCTCACGGACAATCTGATGACAATGGCCTACATCAACCACCAAGGAGGCACAAAGAGCTCTCGGATGCTGCTCAAGGCTCTTCTTCTCTTCCAGGGGGTGGAAGACAACCTGGGAAGTCTAAGGGCCGTATACATCCCAGGCCAGGAAAATGTCACAGCAGATTGGCTAAGTTGAAAGGACATCCTACCAGGACAGTGGTAGCTCAAGAACAGCACCTTCCAGCTCATCATGGCTCGGTGGGGCAATCCGCAGGTAGATCTTTTCGCCTGCCAAAAAAATTGAAAAGTCCCATGGTTCTACTCTCTCATCAAGGACAAGAAGGTAATGGCACAGGACACCTTCTCTATCATGTGGGGTCAGTTTGATCACCTGTGTGCCTTTCCTCCAATTCCGATCTTATCAAGGGTATTGCATAAGATTGCCCAAGATCAAGCGGAGATGATTCTGGTTTGCCCACGCTGGCCCCACAGACCGTGGTTTCCCCAGTTAGTACAAATGTCTCTTCATTCTCTTCTGGTGTTCCAAATAAGCACAGACCTACTACCTCTGGGACCGGTGCTGCACCCCAGTCCTCGCAGTTTGTCCCTCTCGGCATGGAGATTGAGTGGGAAACTCTAAAGGAGTTAGGTTTCTCTGCACCTGTCACAGAAACGATGATTCAATCCAGACAGGCCTCATCCTCCAGGGTTTATTATAGGATCTGGAGAAAATTCCTGTTCTGGTTATGAGACACCTCTCTACCAGATGACTCTGTGTCTCTTCCTACCATCCTTCAGTTCCTTCAGGAGGGTTTCGACAAGGGCCTCCAACCGGCTACCTTAAGAGTCCAGGTGTCTGCTTTAAGGGTGCTCCTGTTGGCGGACTCAGGTGAATCTTTAGGAGCGCTTCCTCATGTTTGACGATTTCTGAGAGCAGCAACATTGAAGCGTCCTCCAATAAAACCCATGGTACCACCTTGGAGGCTCAACCTAGTACTCAAAGCACTCGCCAAGTCCCCTTTTGAGCCCTTAAAGGAGGCATCCTTACTTCATCTCACTATGAAGGCCGTCTTTCTTATTGGAATCTCCTCAGCCCGATGCATCAGTGAGATAGGAGCCCTATCATCCAAATAACCTTACACCATATTTCATCAAGACTCAGTACTTATGCGGACAGATGTGGCCTTTTTGCCAAAGGTGCTGTCACTATTTCACTGCAACCAAGTCTTGAACATTCCCTCATTCTGTCCTTACCCCAAGAATGAGAAGGAGAGAGAATTTCATATGCTTGATCCAAGGAGAGCTCTCAAAATTTACGTCAAGAGATCTGACTTCGTCCGTAAGACTTCGTCTATTCATCCTTTCTTCAGGCCCGAATATAGGTAGGAAGGAATCAAAGGACTCTCTTGCTAGGTGGATTCGTTTCACCATTACCATGGCCTACCAGAAGGCTGGGCTCTATCTGCCAGGACCAGTGTGGGCGCACTCAACCCGAGTGATGGCTACATCCTGGGCGGACTTCAGAGAGGCTTCTCCTGCAGGCTTATGTAGAGCGGCCACATGGTCATCCATCCATACCTTCGCAAAGTTCTACAATTGGATGTCGCCGCCTGGGCTGAGGTGTCCTTTGGCTGCAGGGTCCTCCAAGCAGTGGTGGACCCATAAGGGACTATGAAAATTCTTCCTACCAGGGAAATGGAGGGATGTACTGCTTTAGTATATCCTAGTAGTGATGAGCCCAGAGACCAGCTTTAGGGGAGAGAAATAGAAATTTAAATACCTGTAAATTTTCTTTCTCCGACTGCTGGTCTCTGGACTCCGTCCCTCCCAGAATGCTGAGAGTCGGCCTCCAGCTGCAAGTTACTCTAACCTTTCTTTTGTTTGTTTCCAAGTTATATGTTTCCTCAGAGGACAAAGGCTATAGAAGTACTGACATCTGGAGAAAATGAGCGGGAGGGTATAGCCATCCTGCAGAAGTCTGTATACTCCCTGCCTGTCACGTGGTTCCAGGAAGGACCTCCCAGTAGTGATGATCCCGGAGACAAGCAGTCGGAGATAGAAAATTTGCAGGTATTTGAATTTCTATTTTCTAGATCCTACTAGAGTCCACCCTTCATCAGCTGGCTTCCTGTCTAGTTTGCCCCCCTCTCCCTCCCTTGACCCACTGTTCCTTTTCTGTGGTGCCCCCACAATACTCTCATATGTCAGCCCTCCTACCGACGCAGTCCTCCCCTCATCCCTCAACCTCCTCATCTCCCTGCCAAGCCACTGAACCTCTTCCTCGAGCCTCCTTAGCCTGTGGCATATTGGGCACCCTCCCAGCCTCCACAGTATGTTCATTCGCATTGCTGCCCCACAACCATTGCACCCAACAATCCTACCCATGGTCCACACTACCTACACAGCCTCTCCACACTAACTCTCCCTACAGCAAGTAGAATTAACTAATCCAAGCCCAGCCTCTAACAGAAATGTTAATCACAAATGCTCTTGCACACAGCATAAGGCAGCCAACTACAGTACTAACTGGAAACCACAATCTTTCTCATAAGGACTGTAGACCTACTTGTAAGTTATATATCTTTAAGAATTGGCTCAAAAGGTTGTTCCTTGTTTCCTCCTTCCTGACCTTCTCTGAGGGCTCAGGTCAGTTTGCAGCTCGCAAGCTCCTCCCTCACAGCCTTCAAGCCCAACCCCCAGTGGTATTTCAGTATTTAAGAAAGGCGGGTGGGAGAGCTTTTACAGTCACTCCAGTCACAGAAACATTTCAGCTAAATTCCACTTTAAGCTAAATTAGAAAAAAAAGTAAAACAATATCAAAACTTACAAAAATCCTCTACAAATTAATTCTCTCAACAGCAAGTAGAATTAACTAACCCTTCTCTCCTGTAGTTTAAAAAACAATAGCAAAACTTACAGAGAGCTTTGCCACAGCAAGCAGGCTTAACCACTCCTTCTCCCCTGCAGTTTGACGACTCACTCAGAATTTAAAGGCTATGTGAGTGGGCAAGTGTGGGCATGCCCTGTGCAGTCACTCCAGCCACAGAAACCTTTCAGCGAAATTCCACTTTAAGCTAAATTAGAAAAAAAAGTAAAACAACATCAAAACTTACCAAAATCCTCTACAAATTAACTCTCAACAGCAAGTAGAGTTAAATAATCCTTCTCTCCTGTAGTTTAAAAAACAATAGCAAAACTTAGAGAGCGTCACCACAGCAAGCAGGCTGCAAACTGTCCTGCATAGGACTAGTTAATCCGCCATTTCAACCCTGTAGAAGTGCATTAAGTAAAATAACAGTATTTTTAATAAGGGATATTGCTGGTGAGAAAAAGGTGTGTGACCTTATTTTTGTTGTAGCAGGGATGGGAGTGCCGTGATTTTGTACATGTGGTAAAATAACAGTTCCCCCATTCAAAAGTCTGAAACAGATGCCGCCAAGCAAATGTAAGAATGCAAGTTCCAAGGAACAGGATCATGCAGTCCGTGAAGGAATTGGGGGAGCTTCGCGAAACAACGTAGACCACATGGAGGCATGTAGTCTTACCTCAAATTGTTGAAAAAAGTTCATCATACATGCCATCTTCCTGATCTTCCTCCTCTGCTGATCTAGAGCCCCTTGATATTTTACCTTTCTTCCTCACACATTACTAATATACATTCCAGTATTATGAGGGTTTAAAAGAGGTATTTCTTTGGTCTTACAGTAACTCTCAGCCTGGCTGGGAACAGTAGAGTGAACAGTTATGTCCAGTGCTTGCAGGCATCGTTTTGTCCTTTGAGTTGCAGAGTTGTATAGGACAGATTCAAATAAAAATGGAGTTTCCCCGCTTGTCCAGCAGAATACAGCACCTGATCCTTCAGACTGGCACAAACCAAAGTTATTAGCACAGTTTGACGTAGAAAGTTGTTAGAGGAGGCTTGCCTGGGATTGGTACAAAATACCAGGTTGACGTACCCTGGCTCCAGTGGTTCAGTCCATTCTAACTGCTGAGGAAGCCAGACCTCGAAAAAAGCCACTGGATCCTGACCCTCAAAGTTTCCCGGCAGTCCTGTCAGGTGTACATTGCATTCATACATTCCCGTATTCAATTCTCCGTGTTCTCGAACTATACTCATAGCTGTCTGCTTTCTTTAGTAATGTGGAGGAGGCCTCCATTGCCCTGTCGGTTACCCCACCACACCATTGACTATAGTGCTTAACCGCAGCACCAACTGTTCCACTGCCACCAGTCATGTGCTGAAATTGTCAAATTTATATTCTAGATTTTGTATGGAGGTACAAAATACCTTTAAAGAGTTTTCAATTTCAGCTAATTCCAAACCAGAGGATCCTTCAGCTGGGGGCTGTTGTTTCTACAGATTCATCTTTGGTAGGCCCAGTGGGCCACACTTGGGTTTGATGTAATCAGTGGCTGAGCTTGGATTCCTCTGGGTCTTCCCATAATCAAAGTTGCCTCCAACAATTCTGAAAGTTAGTTACACACACCGGAGTAATAAGATTTCTGAAATAAATTGTGAAAACTGTTGTCTGAAAGAGAAATGTACCCCTGTAGCAGAAACACTTGTAAGTTGCGTCTTTCAGTGCGTGATAGCTGGCTACACCACTCCCGTGCATTAGTTTTTCTTCTGTATGTTTTCCAAATAATTTACTTATGCAGAATTACTTCCAACATTTGAAAATTAATTACTTTTGAGAAAACCACTACAGCCATGCAAGCAGTTTGTAAGGCAACAGTGACTGACTGTCAATCAAAAGCTGAGTGCAAGTGGAACTGGCAGGAGGATTTTGCTGAAAGAAGGTCAGTGTACCATAGCAGCCATGTGAGAACTGTGGTACAGAAACTTTCATAAGTAGTCGTACCATAGTTCTGACTTCACAGCTGTGGTACAACAGGATTTTTGAATGTGTGGTTTTCTGTTTACAATAGACCCTAACGATACACTGTAAACCATCTTGTGACCCTCAAGGCCTGGGTTTGAATCCCATGAACTGCCACTTGCTCACTCTGTGACTCTGAGCAAGATACTAAGCCTTCCAATGCCCAAGTTCTCTCTCTAATCTGTAGTTTGTCCCTTCACTCCACTGAAGCCCAGTCTTTCTATTTCTTTTCTGCAAAATCTTTGCTGATCAGTCTGCCTTCTCTCTGTACGTATTAGGATCTGAAGTGGTTGACTGCATTTACTGCTAATCACAGTGTACCCCTTGTAAGCCTTTGTATTTATTTTCCTTTTGTACAGTTTTGCTATCTTTATTATTTACTGTCTCTGCACGGTTTCATTAGCTGTATACACACTTTCTGTTGTCCTCCCCCCACTGATGCATCTGGAATTGAGCTGTTGTTCTGGTGAAAAACTTTGAAGCAAAGATCATCTCTTCTTACCCTGCTCCTACAGCTAGTCACTCACACGGATCTTTGGCTGGCTCATACTTCACCCCTGGCCACCTCTGCACACCTTTCACTGTTCTAGTAGTTTATTGTTTTGTAAATGTTTGAAAATGTTATCAATCAATCTTTATTTAACCAGGAGAAGCACCATTGAGATAAACTGATTTACAGAGTGGTCCTGGGTGGACAAAGCACATAAAATTGACACTCAAAAAGAAAAAACTTAGGAAAATAATATACAATAGTTACAAGGAAGCCAGAATACAAAATCTAAAATATACAATAAACGATATATAACATGAGATAGTCAATAAACTATATGTACAATATATATATATATATACAGCCTAGAGTGGTAGAAAAGGGGAAGAAAAGAAAGTATGGCGGCAACAATTTAATAGGGGAGGAGAAAGGAGGAGAGGAGAAAAGGCAGATGAAGACACCAAGTGAGTAAGTGGTGCTTGGGAGAGGGGAAGCCAGGAGGGGGTGAGGTAAGGGGAAGGGGTGAGGAGGGTGTAAGACTAAGTGAGGGTCAGTGGGGACTCAAGTCCTACTTAGAAAAGTAAGAGAAGAGGGTAAGAGGAAATAAAGCTCATGAAGGACTCCAGTCTAACCTACAAGGATAGGGAGGCGGATGGGCTTAACCAGTGAGCATGCTAGAGTTCTAAGGTTTGCGGAAGCAGTTGCAAGTTTCTTTCAACAGATGGCAAAGCAGCGTTTTGAAGGTAGACATACTAACAATTGGTGGGAGTTTTAGGGATTTTTGGATACTGTTTCAGGTGGAAGGAAGTGAATAACTTGAAGAGATATCATGTCGAGTTCTGACTGTGGGGATGTCAAATGAGAGGTAAGAATATCATCTAAGGGAATAGGATCCCTTGGAGCAAACTAGGAGATTAGAAATATACTGGGGGAGTTTACCCGATATGGCTCTATAGATCCAGGTTAACACGTTTTTTGTTCTCCTCATTTTTAGGGAATGCCAGCAAAGTTGGGCATAGAGGGTGCAGTGATGGATGTATGGCACATTAATGATAAATCTGAGGGCACTGTGGTACAGGGTGTCCAGTTTGGAAAGAGAAGTGATGGGACAACGACTGTAGAGAAGATTGGCGTAGTCCCGGAGTGGAAGGAAAGTTGTTTGAACTAGCCTTATTTTTGCCTCTACAGTGAGAAGGTGCTTGATTCTGTAGAAAATTCGTAATCTTTTTCCAAGTTTTTTGACTAATTCTTTGATGTGTGGTATGAAGGAGAGCCTACTATCGATCCAGAACCCGAGGTATTTGAATTTATCTACTGGCTATAGAGGTTCACCAAGGAGGGTTGTGATTTGGGGCCTCACACCTTGAGGATAGGTGACAGTGGAGTTAGCCTGAGGGGAAGAAACATGACTTTGTTTTTTTGACATTGAGCAGCAGTTTGAAGTGCAGTAGGTTGTGCTGCAGCAGGCAGAATTCTTGCTGTAGGTCTGAACAAGCCAGTTCCAGGGACGGTTTAGCAATGCACAGTACAGTGTCGTCCATGAAGAAGTGTTTATTTGCTGAGGAGATGTTAAGGTCGATGTTAATGTAGATCGCAAATAGGATGAGCCCAGGAATAGAACCCTGGGGGGACTCCTCTCATAAGAGTTTTTAGCAGGGAGAGTTCACACTGAGCTTTAATCTGTTACTATCTGCCAGCTAGGTAAGAAGTAAACCATTTGAGGGAGGTGTCCTTTAGGCCAGTGTTCCACAGCATGTGCAGGAGGAGATCATGATTTACTGTATCGAATGCGTTACTTGAAGGGGCACTGTCAGCTTTACCTGTCCGTTTTTGTTAATATGCATGTAGTGTGCCTTTTGGCACACACCTAAGTCATTTGCACTGCAGAATAACCTCATAGATGTAGAAATTCAGCAAAGATACCCGCTTGGTAAATATTTAGTAAAATTCGCTTTCCCTCAGGCCGTCCATAAATCCATTGACACCGAAGCATAACCCTATTGAGGGACGTGTACCAGGACCGAGCACAGTCATGAAGTGGCATTTTATACCAAGCCTGGTTTAGTAACATGCTGCCCTTATAAAATCCTAAATCCCTGAACTGCTCCTGGTAATTTAGAATTAAAACCGAGCCCTGTGTGGCTCACAATTTACTTCATAAAACCCGGCGCTGAAATCCTTGTTTGCTAGGCTGCACGCTCTTGTGCATGCGCAGGATCTCCACATTCCACGTAAGTGCGGACTTTGGCACCAGTTTTAAAAGTACATTGCGAAGCCACGTGGCTAGGTTTTATCATTTTCTTCAACTATACACACACACACACACACACACACACACACACAAGCAAGTGCAAACAAGATTCCTGGCTCAGTGTGCTCTCCCAGTGAACAGGTTGTAAATTAATAAAGCTACATTTATTCTCTTAGCATCTCTGTACATTGAAAACACCAGCAACATTCTTTACTCGCCTCTCCTGGATTGTAAAACACATTGGGATACAGTTTGTATGAGAGGCACTATACAGAACAAATTAATTTCTTTGTTGTTTCGCTCTGCGTTGGCACTGGGAAGTCAAAACTCATGGGTAATTTACACCCCACTATGATATTAGTACAGACTATAGGTGGCATGAGAGTTCCACAGCTTCTAAAAGATCAGTATTTGCGCCAGTTAACAAGGGCAGTGGCACGCTTCAAGAACTCGTTAATCAGTCTAAAATCTCTGCACTGCTTTTTTTTTTTCCTGTTAAGAGTAACTGTATCAGGAAGATACTGTTTGTTTCTACGGGCAGAATTCTCTAAATTCAATTGCACCTATTTTGAATTTACAAGCCTGGGTTTTTAGCCTCACAAATGGCTTCATTGTTGATGGCCTGTATGGGGGTCCCTTGTCTGCTTTGATCAATGAAGGGTGTCAGCTAAGCATAACCCTTTTTTGTCTTATTTGGTCTGTATTTTCCTAGCCTAGTGCTTAAGTTAAATCTGGGAATCGGGCAATAAATTTAGGGTATCCTCGGTCAAAAACTGGAACTGGGCTTGAATTACTTCAGACAGTACTGTTATTGGGGGGTAAAAGGGTTCACACAGATTAGCATGGCAACCTTAGGTAAGGAAGAGACAAGCCTATGTCCCTTGGCTACTGGATCCTTCTTCTGGCAAGTCACTCATCCTATAGATAGGATAGAGGCAATTATGAGAGGCTTTTGTCGAGACATTTATGTGGTCTCCCTCCGGTGTCTAAATCTCCCAACATCATCTGAAGTGCAGGAAGAATCACTTCTGTTACCTACTCATGAGGAGGAAATTCTGGAAGCCATTAAGGAGGCCAGAACAGCAAAGTGTCCAGGCCCAGATGGCTATGTCACTGAATTTTATAAATCATTTACTCCGCTGTTGCTCCCTTTACCGACAGGTCTAGGAGGGTGAGTCCCCCACCCCCATGGTGGAATTGGGCCACTATATCAGCTATTCTAAAACTAGGAAAAGACCATACTTTTCCTTCTTCATATCGGCCAATTTCCCTACTGAACACAGATTGCACATTTTTTATGGCAGTTCGGGCCACCCGATTTGAGTACAGTTCTCCTGTCTTTAGTACATGGTGATCAGTCTGGTTTTGTTCGGCAAAGGCAGATCTTTGTCAGCATCAGGTGAACTATTTTCTTAATGGAGCATAAGAGCTATACCCACAGTTGTCATTAGCCTACACGCAGAGAGGGCGTTCAACAGGGTGTCCTGACTCATTTTAAAGGACACCCTATAAAACTCTGATTTCCCGGCCCCTCTAATAGGTATGTTACAGAATTTATACAGCTCCCCACAAGCCTGTCTCAGTGTAAATGGCTCCCTTTCCTCACCAATCAGTCTTCAGCGGGGAGCATGCCAGGGATGCCCCCTCTCCCCTCTGTTATTTGTTTTGTATATTGAGCCTTTAGCCGCACTTATCCAGCAGAATAATCAGATTGAGGACATCTCTATCGGCGGAGTGGTGTATAAATTAAAACTGTAAGCAGATGATATTTTGTTATCCTTACTGTCGCCGGAATCATCCCTGATGGAGCTAGGTGTAGAACTTGACAACTTTGGGTTGATGGCTGGGCTTAAGTTAAATATTCATAAAACAGAATTTATTTGTTTATTTATTTCACACAAAACTCTTTAGGCTGTGCCTATTTTGAAAGGGTTTAGGGTCAGATATAACAGAGGCCATGAACATGCAGATAAATAGCATGCAAACATACCAGTCAGTGAGTTAACATTACAGTTAGTATAGTGGGATACAAAGGTAACAATGAGGTTTTAGCAAAGGGCTAACAAACAATACAATATAATACAAAAACAGTCTCATAGTTGATCTAATCTAATTGATCTAAAGCAACAAATAGTACAATACACACAGCAAGAAACAGCAAGTCCCAGGGAGATGGCGCTGAGGTTAGTAGCAGAGATTTACAGTGGGTTGACTTAAGTCAGGTGTTCATGGTGAGATGTCAGATGGGGCAGGCTACAGGTCAGTGATAGCAGTTACAGGGACTGGGAGGAGTGATTGATGAAAGAAGCTGGGATCTAAATATATTGATAGAGCCAGTGGATTTTAAAGTAGGGAGCAGACTGTTCCAGAGTTTGGTGAATCTGAAGGAGAAGCAAGCTTGGCCCAAAGTTGTTTCCCTATGGTGTATCACCAGTGCTTTTTGTTCGGCACCCCTCGTGGCATATTTTTGTTCAGCCGGACAGAGCAAGGCCTGGACACCAGGGGGACAGCAGGCCAAGAAGGTCTTTCTTGCCAGTAATTAGGGTGCTGTATTGCAATCGCAGGTCAAGGTTTAGCCAACCAAGGCCGTATAAAGTATACAGGGTTGGAAGTCCTGCTTTAGGTTGCGTGCAAAGTGACATGCTCTGTTAAAGAGACCTTTGACCCTGGTGAGCACATTGGCGTTGGGCTCCATAGACCACTAGTAATAATTATGCTGACGATGTAGCATCTGACCAGCAGTTTATCGTAGGCAGGAAGCTATTCCAGTGCTTGTAGAGCAATCCAAGTCTTGAGTTGGCTGTCCTGACTAGGATGTTGACGTGCGATGCAAAAGAGAGATGAGTCAAGGGTGATTTTCAGGTATTTTAAGGTATTTACATGTTCTGTGGGGGTTTCTGAGGAGGAGGTAATTGTTAACGGGTGGGAGGATGGCTATTTATTGCGAGTGGTAAACAGCATACATTTGGTTTTCTTAGTGTTCCTGACTAGTAGGTTGGAAGGGAACCAGTCCTGGATCACCGAAAAGTCAGATTGTGGCCTCTGTTATATTGTCCCCGGGCACTTGTCAGTAGAGGAGAGTATAGCATTGTCAGCACATATCAGAACATTAATGGACTTACAGACTGCAGACAGGTCATTTATAAAAGGCAGAAAAGAAGTGGGGCAAGGATTGACCCTTGGGAGACATCAACAGCAACAGGTCTATATTCAGAGAGAACACCTGGCATTTTACCAACTGAGTTCTGTCTGACAGTAAGCTGGTAAACCACTGGGTGGCGTCGGCAGAAAGGCCCAATTTGATAAGTTTATGGCAAAGTTATGTATGGTTGACAAGGTCGAATGCTTTGGTAAGGTCTGTGAATATGGAGTTTGCCATGTCACCTGTCAGGTGTGCCATGGAGCAAATCAGTGAGTTGTAATAGGGCTGTCATCATTCCGTTTTTGTTTTTTTTTTTTTTCCTTTTCTTTTCCTAAAGCCATGCTGCTCCTTGGTCAGGAACTCATGCTGGGTTGTAATGAGTTGCTGGTCATTTACCACCCTTTCTAGTGTCTTAGATAAAGAGGGTAAAATGGAGATAGGGCAGTAATTTGAGGGCATGCCATGTGGTCACCCCTTGTATACTGGGTTTATGTGCTACCTTCCAGAGCTTTGGTACTTGCCTTCGAGAGGATAAATTGAAGATGATTTGGAGGGTGGGTGACCTCTCGTAGGGCTGGTTTAAGGAGTTCCATGTCTATGTTTGGTCCTATCCATGTTGTAATTTTGGTTTGTATGAGGTAAGTGTATATCTTGTTCAAAGTTAGCCTTTTAGATAGACTTGTCTCTGTGGGAGAGGTCAAGGGCATCATCAGCCACAGTAGTGTGAGAGTTTGGGTATGGAATGTAGGCGGCCAAGGCAGTGAAGGCAGTGTTAAAGGTGTTAGCAGTATTCAAGTTTCCTTCACTAGTGGTGCTGTTCACTATGATGGAGTGAGGGAAAGGTTTCTTAGCGTTGCCTAGAATTTCATTAATCACAGCCCATAGCTGTTTGGGATGAGTGAGGAGGGACTTTTGTCTATTTGTGTGGTAGTTAGCTTTTGCCATTTTAATTTGGATTTTTATAGTATTCCAGAGCTCTTTGTACTTTTGTAGGGAAGTGGGGTGACCATATTCCTTAAACAGTGCCCAGGCTCTATCACGTTCTCTGGTTACGGATTTAATCATAGGGCTATACCAGGCTTGAGAGTTTCCTTTGCTTATGAGAGTCTTAAAGGGGGCAGCAGTGTCACAAATTCTATTGAACTGGGTATGAGTATTCTAGTGCTGCATTGCTATCTCGTGTCTGCAGTAGGAAGGACCAATTGACCTGGAGCAGGAGGGCATGGAACTGTAGGAGTTTGTGACTGTGGAATAGTCTGGTTTTGCTAGTGGAAGGCTCAACAGGGGGTGCTGTAGCTGTTCATTTGCACGTGACTGGAGAGTGATCACTCAGTAAGTGTGGCTGGATTTCAGTAGAGATGATCCTGTTGGGGTGGGTGACTAGCACTCAGTCAAACAGGGTGGCAGTGCCCATTTTGTAGTTGACTGTAGTAGTGGAGGTGTTTTCTTGGATTAAGAAGATGCTGGCAAGCTTGTTGTACATCTTGCTGCTACTGGCAAGCCAAATGCAGTTGAAGTCCCCAAGGATTATTTTTTGGTGGTGAGGATTTAGGCCAGCCACAGTATTTACAACGCTGTAAAAGCCTGGGCTGACTGAGTGGGGAGGATTGTAGGTCACTAGGAGTTTGAGATTTTTCTTACCCTTAGTATCCAGCTTTTAGGTTGATGCAAGTATTTCAGCATCAGTGGTATATAATGTGAGAGGGAGTATGGCAGATAAAAGTTGAGATTTGATGTATAGCAGGTATCCCCTGCCCTTCTTTTATGTCCTGTCTCTCCTATACAGGGTATAGCAGTTTATTCCAGTTTCATTATCGGAGACCCTGCTGATGAGCCAGGTCTCAGTAACTGCCAACACATCATACTGGACATCAGATACCCATAGCTTGAATTTCCAAGTTTGGGCATAAGACTACCAATGCTGACATGTGCCATCTCAGGTAACCCCTGAAGCAGTGTATCCTGCAGCAGTACCTGAGTTTCAAGCAGCGGCTGGCGTGGGAGACTGTTTCAGTGGTGCCTCTCAACCCTGTAGTCCTCATGGTGTGCCCGGGGAGGGAGAGTGAGAGCAGTCAGTGGACTAGCAACATACTCACGTAGGCTAGTAGGCGGGATGTAAGATGAGAGCAGAGGGGAAGGGGCTAGTGTAGAACGTGAGGGAAAAGAGAGAGAGATTGCAAAGTGGAGAGAGAGGAGCGGGGACTATACAGACTTAAGTAACAGTAGAACATCACGTTGTCAGAGTACTCTGGTATTACTGATTGCATCTCACATTTGCTGTCTGCATTAAAGGTAGGAAAACCCTCTAAATCAAATGTACACTACAGGCAACGAATTATAGCAGTAATAGGTGGTTTAAGCTCCCACCAGTAAAAGTTCACTTAAGTAACTGAATCACAGCAGGCAGGTACATGTGAGAGCATACACACATTAAAGTAGGTATAGTAAAGCTGCAGAAAACCACTGAAGATAACTAGGCAAGCTATACGAAAGTCTATCAGCTGTGTTAACAGACTGTAATATTTCAGTAGCCAAGGGCATGATTCTAAGATGGTGACAAACGTCTTTGTCCTGCAGCAGCACATGAATTTCGAGCCATGGCTGACATGGGGAGGACTGTTTCAGTGGTGCCCTCTCAACCCAGTTGTCCTCATGCAGTGCTGTGTTTTGAACCACCGCTGGTGTGGGGAGGGCAGTTTCAGTGGTGCCCTCTCAACCCTGTCATCTTCGTGGGGTGCTGAGTTTCGAGTCGCGGCTGGAGTGGGGAGGGCAGTTTTCAGTGGTGCCCTCTCGATCCTGTAGTCCTTGTGGGGGGTGGGGGTGCTGCTAAGTTTCAAGAATTGCTCTGCTTTCATTGTACTCTGGAAGTGTGGATATTAATAGACACTTCTTTAAAATGGAGTAAGACCACTATCAAATATTTGGGCGTTACACTCCCCCTTAATTTAACCAATCTGGAACTGTTAAACCTGGAACCAGTAACCCTGCAATCACATCAGACTTGGAAGTCTGAGCTCAGCTTCCTTTGAGTGTCTTTGTAAGAGTAGAAACTATCCCAAAGAATATTTTGCCTCTTCAGCTTTACTTTTACAGACCCTCCCACTAATGGCTGCCCCATGCTATTTAAAGTCTTGTAATAAATTAATTTCAAGATTATCTGGAATGGAAAATCCACTCGGATAGAGTATGCTATTTTACAATTAACCAAAAGCTAAAGGAGGCCGCGATCTCCCAGATCTGCGGCTGTACGCAGAGGCACCACATCTTTGTATTATTTATTTGTATTTTTGTATTTAAAAATTGGTAACCGGAGAGCCAAGGCTCGCTTCCAAGTGCACTGGGATGCAGTGCATACAGGGAATGATACAAGTTTTACAACCATAATACAAACACAACATACAATATACAAAAAAGTTACACAGTCATAAGGTACAGAAAGGTTTACGACAGAAAAAGAACATTACAGGAGGCGTAGGTAAAAATAACTAGGTTCAAAAGATGAGAGAATAAAAACGGGTAAGCAGGGCGGTTAGCAGTTGAGACAGTCTGAAATGAGTACATAGAAGGGTGAGGAAGTGCATTGTCTGCAGGTAGTGAGCAGCAGCAGAAAATAGAAATTTGAAGGTGAGTCCAGATCAAGCATGAGCAGGAGGATGAGAACAGAGAATATTGGGTAGGGCTCTTTTAGACCCACAATGGAGGTGAGTGTCTAATGGAGTGTGAGAGCATTCCAGAGAGAGAAAGCCTATATGAAAAGGTAGCAGAGCCAGAGCAAGATGGGGGCATGGGAGGGAGAAAGTGCAAGTGTCTCTAGATTGGAGAGGATAGCGGTCTCGAATGCAGGAGAGAAGAGGTAGTAGGGAGGAAACAAACTAGAATTTAGAGATGAAGAGAGGTGAATGTAGCATACAGTGAATGAAGAGAGTAGAGGGAGCAGTGATGTGTTGGGGGGGATTCATGGCGAGCGGCAAAAGGCATTGTAGAGGGTGTTGAGCCTGGCTATAGAGGAGACAGAGGCAGCACCATAGATGACATCAGCTTAATCAAAAGAGGGTAGAATCATTTTACTAAGGAGGTATGACAAGCAGGCAGAGGGAGGGAGTCCTGTTTCTGTATAGGGCTTCCAGTTTGGGATGAAGCTAGAGTGAATATGCCCAGTGTGTTTAGTGTAGTCCAGTCGGCGGTTGAGCCAGACACCTAGGTATTTGTACTAGTAGGGGGCTTCTTACAGTATGGATCCATCCAGGGTGTAGACTGAGAGAGGGGAGGAGAGGTTGGCTAATTTCTGAGGAGTACCAAAAGTCATTGACACTGTTTTCTTGACACTAACTTTGAGGGGATTGTTCTGAAACCAGTGGAGGACTGAGTGGAAATCAGCTTGAAGCTGAGATACAACGACAGGAGCAGAAGGACTTGAGGCGTAAAGAACAGTGTTGTCAGCATACATCTGTATGCTAGCTACAGAGCAGACTGATGGGAGACCTTTTAGAAAAATAGAGAAGAGTATCAGGCCCAAGATGGAGCCCTGGGAACTCTAGCTTGAACGGGGAAGGGGAGAGGGCACTCTCCACTAAGTCTCATTGAGAATGGCAGGAGAGATGGGATTTAAGCCAGTTTACAGATGAGGCAGAGTCCAGCAGAACTAAGCTCATTAGAGGAGAGCAACCTATAACTTAGAGGGCTGAACCAATGGCTATGGGAATGGTGCAAGGCAGAGGGGTATGGGCTGGTGGGCGATACTTGGGATGATAAGGGGATATATGCCAGGGATAGATTACATCTCCTCAGTCTGGAGGCGGAGGAGACTTGAAACTAAAACTTGCTGTTCTTATAGGAGAGAGTGGGGTTTAGACTTGTAAGGGGAGGGTCAAATAAAGATGGCCCCAGGGAGGCTGTTTGTGGGTCCAGGTCTGGGGCAGTGGAAGAGTGAGAGGAATGCGATGCAAATCCGGAAAATGGGCAGAATAAACACTGCGCAGGGCTGGGGGATTGGATAGGGAGGAGAGGTCGGGGTGGAGGACAGTCCTGATTAATGCCAGGTGCATGAGCAATAAAATGCTCGAGTTACAGGCTATGCTTGATGAGGGATCAGCGGATGTAGCGGAAATTACAGAGACATGGGCCACCTAGAGGAATGATTGGGACCTAAATTTGGAGGGCTATAAGATATTCAGGAAAGATAGGAGAGTGGGAGAAGGGGAGGGGTTTCGCTGATAGTCAGAAATGACGTTGTCGTTAGTGGAGTGGAGGAGGCTGAAGGGGGAGTGGAGGTGATTTGGGTAACCTTGCAAACGAGGGGAGGGAAAAAATTGAAAATAGAGGTGGTACACAGGCCCCCCGCAATTGAGGAGGCTCTGGAGGATAAACTGGTTGACAACATCAAGGTTCATTGTGATCTTGCTAAGGGTAGGGTGATGGTCATGGGTGACCTTAATATGCCAGGGGCAGACTGGGACACCATTACATCCTCTGTAGCCAGGGAACAGCGACTGATGGACATTTTTCAAGATGCTTTCCTGGTCCAACAGGTTAGGGAGCCTACTAGAGAGGGTGGATACTGGACGCTGCCCTAGCAGACAGTGATCAGATAAGGGGCCTGGAGGTGTGCAGTCCACTGGTGGGTGGTGACCATGCCACGTCTGGTTTCTGCTGCTGTATATAGGGGTGAGGAAAACCGCACTAACACAGTAGTGGTAGACTTCAGGGGAGCAGATTTTGTGGGCATGGGTAAGATTCTAAGAGAGAGGTTGGACAAGATTAGGCCGGACATGGATGCTGGACGATTGTGGGAGACCATTTTTTTTTTTTTTTTTATTTCGTTGTTTAACTAGGAGTAGCACACTAAGCTGAAAGCTTTTTTACAGGAGTGACCATTAAAAAAGGGGTGCAGGAGGCTACTAAGTACTGTACAAAATTAAGGTGAAAGCATGGTAGAACCAGTAAGCCATGTTGGTGGACTAGGGAGGTGCAGGAGGCAGTGAGGGATAGAAAGGCCACTTAAGCACATTTTAAACACTCAAGGGGGGACGAGAATCGAGGAGAGTATGAAATATCAGCCAGGAGGGTCACCAGAATGGTGAGGGGAGCCAAGACAGGGATGAAGCAAAACCTGGCTAGGGATATCCCGGTGGGGGGAAGGGAGTCTGTCTATATATATATATATATATATGTGTGTGTGTATATATATATATATATATATACACATGAGAGAAGTGAAAAGAGAGGATGCAGATCAGTAGGATTAAAATTATGGAGGGATGGGCTGAGGAAGCAGGGAAACAGGCAGAGGTGCTCAATGAGTACTTTGCCTCAGTCTCTGCAGATGGGGACTGGGGATCCTTACAGGCTGATGGGAGGGAAGAGCATTCAACTAAGGTGAGAAGTCGGTCTGAGAGGATTTAGGGGTGGTGATAGATGTCAAAATGAATAAGTCTGAAAATTGTAGAAGAACTGCAGCCAAAGCAAACAAGATACTGTGCTGCATAGCCAGGGGAATTGCATGCAGAAGGGGGGAGGTGATCCTCCCTCTGTATAATGCCTTGGTCAGGCCGCAGCTTGACTACTGTGTACAGTTCTGGAGACCTCATCTGAAGAAGGACAAAGCGCTTGCTGGAAAGGTCCAGAAGAGAGCACCAGGATGATTCAGGGCATGGAGGGAGGCCTTATGAGGAGAGACTGGAAGAGCTTGGGCTTTACTCACCGGAGGAGAGATGGGATAGGGAGACATGATAGAGGTTTCAAGTATGTAAAAGGAATAATTAGGAGTGGAACCAGTGAGTTGTTTAGGCTGAAGAAGGGGAGGACCAGAGGCCATGGGTGGAAGTTGGAGGGGGGAAATTACAGGGGGGAATGTAGGAGGCATTTTTTCACTGAGAGGGTGGTGGAGCTGTGGAATGCGCTTCCCGGGAGGCTGGTGGAGGAGGGCACAGTGGAGGGCTTTAAGAAGGGGTGGGACAGGTTCGAGGGGAAACCGAATCTAGAGAAGATACTCTTAGGGGCTGGGGGGGTGGTGAGGTGGGCAGCCATTAGGTTGCTGGTTTTCGAGAAGACAAGACAGACCATTTGGCCTATTCTGCTGGCTGTTAGTACGTTAGATTTAATCTTATGATCAGGGAGCATTTCAGATATTTTAAGAGCATATTTATTGAAACAAGGTAGCTCCTGGGCCAGATTGCCTTACCCTTTAAATTTGTTTTTTTTTTACCTCTTGATGTCTGCCATATGGGGTGAAAGCTGGGGCAACCATTGGTAATTTTTATAGACTTCTACAGGACTTAGCCTCTCTGGACTCGGGGCAGATCCTTGACAGATGGAACCGGAATCTCTCTGACCGTATCACTCTGGAGACCTGGAGCCGACGCTAAAGGTCACCTCTTCTTCCTTCTAGAGAGTGTTCTCTTGGAAGTGCCGATCTAGGTACTTCCGTGCCCTGGTTGTGCAGGCCTTATATATGGGGGAACAGTGGGGGGGGTCTGTTGGAGGAACTGTGGAGAACTAACAGGCTGGCCATGCCCATATATTTTGAACATGTCCGAAACTTTTCCTGTTTTGGATGGAAATTAAATTTCAGTTACAGCAAATATTTAATATGCCTTCTCTTACAGCCTCTTTGGTCTGACTGAACATACTCCCGACAGGATTCCAGGTATGGTACCATTCAAGGACTGATGTTTGTTATTGGTAATTGCACCTAAAAGCCCTTATTAGATTGTCTTAAACAGGACATTCCTACACTCCGGCAATGGGTGGCCGTACTCGATTGACTTTATTATATGGAACAGATTACCTTTTTTTGTTGTTGTTAATATTTCAGTTTTTATTGGAAATTTTGTACAGTAGAACCCAAGTCCAACAAGATATTATACATGTTACACTGTGAGATTGAATATGTAATACCAGTAGGTGAATGACAAATTGAAGAATAACAGTCAGAAATGTCTTAAAGCTAGACTATTACCTCTAAAATATGACATGTCAGACTCACTGCCTTATTCAGAAGCAGTACAATTAACAAATCAGAGTCCAAGGGAAATTATTCTTATTGGATGTTACAGTTCTGGTAGTCAGGGTACGAAGGGAGGATGAAGGTTCACAACATGCATTACCCATGAGTGCCACATAGCTGGAAGGCAGGTTTTGAGCAAAAAGGTAAATCTCTGAGGTATTTTTTTCTTTTCTTGACAGCCGGTTCCCTTCACTGTGTGCCAGCTTGCAGCTTGGTGTGTTCCTTTAGGTAGATTACTCCAGTAATACTTGTACTCTGCTTTGTGATTTTTGGAAGTGGGATGACTGTCCTGTATTTTACTTTTTCTGTAATTTTAAAGTTTAGAGTTGTCTGAACAGTTTTGCAGCACGAGTGCCATTTTTCTTGGTCCTTGATCACTGTAGGGAGAGGGCTCATCTTCTTGTACCGCTGAGGCCACATAGCTGTTCTGACATCACTGTGGACATCAAAGCGAGAGAAAACTTACCTTGTATGCAAAGCAACCCATCTACACAAGTTAAAAATCAAGTGCTGCATCTGGTGTGGTCTGGAAGCAAAACCAAATGGTAATATTAAATGCATGCCGAAAATAAAATAAGAGAATCGATAGTTTGATTATAGGCCTTCCTCAGGAATTATCTATAAGAGAAACAAACAGATAATTCCTGAAGAAGGCCTAAGGTTGAAATGTCGATTCAAACTCTTTTCTACTAACTACATAAGTTAGCTTTGGTGCTGGGAGAATTGCTCTAGGTACTAAGCTAAACTGTGAGCCTTGCAGCAGGAACATACTTTAAAGTAAAAGTGTGAGATTTAGTTATGGGCTTCTTAGCCCATTACCCTGCCATGGCGATAGTCCATCTGTGACAAAATTTGAAATGCTTCATTGAATCCTATTGGAGGATTTTAAAAACATTAATATGCATATTTAAGCTACCTTTGATGCAAATAAAAGCCTTAGTGGAGCGGTGGGTTTAATTTGCATCAGAGGCAGCTTAAATATGCATAGTGATGTTTCTAAAATCTCCCCCATAGGATTCAATGGGGTACACCCCCGCACTCTCCCCGATAGGGTGTCACAAAATGTCCAAGCGTTGGGGCTTGGTCAGTGGACTGGGAAATTACAAGAGATCAGCTGGCAGGCACTTCGCCAGAGTTATGATCCTTCTCTTATAGGACAGTATTAAAATTAAAAATGTTGCCACAGACGGACTATCGCCACAGCAGGGTAACTGGCTATGAAGCCCAAAACTGTAAGTAAAAATGTCATACCTTTACTTTAACCTAGCTGTTAGCTTGTGCTCAGGGAACAAGGCTGACAGTACTGACTTTTACCTCTGCAAGATAGTGTCCCCATAAATAAAAGCTACTGCTGTGGCCTACTGTTGTTCTTTGTTAGAAATATTCCTAGGAATAAAACACAGAGACATGGAATTTGTTGGCAGAAAGGACCAGTAGGCCCATCCAGTCTGCCCTATTTTCCCTGCCTGTTTCAACATACTAAAAGCCAGGAATAGACCTGACGTTCTTTCGTGTCTGCTTGGTAGCCAGCCCCTGTGGGCACTAGCTCCTCCTCCCTCCCTGGCCCCCAAGAGTGTCAACTTTGGCTTTAGTACACCCATGCATCTGTCCCACCCTCTTAAAGCCCTCCACTGTGCCCTGCTCTGACTAGACTCCCAGACGGTGCATTCCAACATCCTGGACCCTATTTAATCGCTGGTGTCCTTCCCACCTCACTTTCCCTTTCCTAAGCTGGTCTCCAGGCTCATAACCAGTGGGAGGTCCTTCCTGGCACCACGTGACAGGCAGGAAGAAGATCTCTGCAGGGACCAGATCCTCCCTCTGCATCCTGTAGCCCCCAGTTTACTTTCTGCCTGTCAAGACACAGGTTCATAGGGCTCTGTCACTGAGGCGAAAGAGCTGAAGCCATCAAACTGTAAGTGCAGTTTACTTTTTCTTAAAGAAGAGGATTTTCAATGGGGGAAGCTTGTCCAGCATTGTCTTTCTGATTCTATAGGGACCCCAGTCTCAACTGTGCATGCTGAAGAGATTGGCTCCCTATCTGTCCTCCTCCTTCCTGTGCTTTGAGGGACCATGCATCGCCCCCCTCACAACGGTCATCTTCTCTTCAGGAGGGAGGTACATGAGGCACGACAGGACTTCAGGAGGCAGGATTCCTCCTCTCAAGAAAATCGCAGACCTAGCACAGGGATCCCAGTCTCAGCCATGTGTGCTCTGCAGACTGGCTCCTCTCTCTCCTCCCAACTCAACAATCATAGCCCTTCCCCGCGCCTTGAGCAGTTTACACAGTGCAGCATGAGCCATGTTTTATGCTGCACCCTCTCCCTCGGCCAGTAGTCAGCTTCCATAGACTTGCAGGACGCAGGAATAGGGGACCTGCTAGCTGCAAAAGTTTATTTCATCTCCGGAAGAGCTGCACTTCATCCTCCTCATCGACGGCCACTGCTGCACAGGCCGTTGACACTGCTCACCGTCAGCGAGCCCCCTGGTCCTCAGGCTTGTCGACGAACAGTGGAAAAAGCTTCTGGGAGTGATCGGACGCCATCGACCCTGCCTACTGTCGATAAGCCCCCAATCCTCAGGCTTGTCAATGAACGCATGGAGAAAGCTCTCTGGAGTGATTGTGCCCGCAGCAGCAGGAGTTTATTTCAGATCTGAAGAGCCAAACTTCATCCTCTCATCGACGGCCATGGTGCACAGGCAGTCGACGCTGCGGCCTATTGACGAGCCCCTGGTCCACTGGCACGCTGATAAACGAATCGCTTGTTGTTGGCTGCTGCCCCAGCAAGTCCCGCCAAAGGCAGTCGAGAGTGAGGGAAGGGCGATGCTCAAAACGCGTCGCCAAGTTCCTGCTAAATTTTGGCTTGTCAGCAACTCTTTAAGTGCATTTGGACCAAAAGGCCCTGGCTCCTGGCAGCAATGCTAGCAGAACTCCAGCATTAGGGACACATACCACAAACCTGTGCAAAGGGTCTGCAAAGGCCTTTTGGGAGCATAGCACAAACACTCAAGGGGCAGAAAGTGCCACAGATGTAGATTCCCCCACTGGTCACCTTCTCCTGCTCGCTATGCCTCAAGTGCTGCAGCTACAAGGTCGGAGGTCCCGAAGACATCCACAGTGGTCTCGCAGGAGCACCAGTCCCGGGCAGCATAGACCTATCAGGCCTTCTCCTCCTCCTCCAGGGGCAGCATTGTTTGCCATCTGACTTAGCCCCAGACATAATAGGAAAGCCTAACAGGGCCTTTGCCCTCAACCCATCATGCCTTGATTTCCTACCTGGATCGTAGGGCCCACAGGAAGGCCACCCCGATGAACTACTCCTCCCCATCTTCGGCTTGGAGGGGCATCTCTCTCCTCTCGGCACCATAGGGGAAGAAAGCTGTCTCGAACCAGGATCAGATTCAAGAATGTCTGCAGTGGAAAATGTCCAATGGGACAGGTTCCCAAGTCTGTCAGAGGTCAGTTAGGCACCCCCAGAAGAAGGGGCGCTACCGGATGACGATTCTGTCTCAGATGGCTCTTCATCCAGAAACTTAGTCTTGGATGACCTCGATTTCTTCATTAAGCAGGTGACTGAAGAGTTTAATTGGGGTTTCCCTGGTCGCTCCTACACCCCCAAAGACAGCGATCGGCTGCCAAGGCAGGCGACGACTTTTTCCTTTCCTCCAGCCATAGAGGATCTCCTGAAAAAAGAAGAAGAGAGGAGGGAAAAGAGAAGAGAAGCAAAAAAAAAAGTTATCCCAGCAGAGAGTGAGGCTTCTTGCGGGACCCAGGGGATAGGAAGGGGGAGACATCCCTCTAAAAAGGCGCTTCAGTCCACTGCAGCCTCCCTCAAGGCAGCTACAGCCAACCTGTTCTCAGCACGAGCCGCACTACCACGGGCCACTGACCTGGCATTCCAGCTTGCTGATGAGCCAGATACAAACAAGTCCACCCCGCAGTAACTACAGCTCATGGGACTAGTCTCTGCCTTCTCAGCTGACATCTTGAAGGAGGCTGCCAGATGTGCAGCAAGATCTACGTTTTAACTCACTTCGACTCAACATAGCTAGGGCTGCGGGCATGGAAGGCAGACAGGTCCTCTGGGCACACTTGGTGAATGCCCCCTACGAGGGAGATCTCCTGTTCGGCTCCGCTCTAAAGGAGGTGGTAAAAGAATCCAGGGAAACGACGGAAGCTTAAATACCACATTCCAGGGACAGGTACAGACCCTGGTTGTCGGGATCCAGACAGAATGTACGAGCCCATCTCTACTCAGAGGACAAATTAAATCAGCCTCAGGCAGATGAGCCTGGGTCATCTCCCCATCCAGCATGGATTCAGTAGAGGAAGAAGCAGTGTCTGAGATGCCAGAAAGGTCACAGTGAAGGCTCCAGACTCATCCTAGGAGGGGCAAGCTTCCAGTTTTCTCGAGGAAAGGGTTCGCACTCACCACGATCATTGGGGTGCCAGACATAGTGCAAGGGTTACCCCTTAGAGTTTGAAGCAGGCCCTCCCCACATGTAGTACCCTCACCCTTAGCCCAAACAGTATGTCACTCAAGCAATCACAGACCTTTATATAGGCACAAGCGAGTGAGTGCCCAGCGAGAAAGAAACATGGACATTCACTGACTATTCTTCATGGTCCCAAATCGCTTCTGGGAGTTCTGAGGCCCATATGGGTCCTAAATGTCTGATCGACTTCGTCCGCCACAGGACATTCAAGATGGAAACCCTTGCATCCATCTTCAGGGAATTCTATTGGGGAGATTTGTTGGTCTCAGTAGATTTGCAGCTGCATTTTTGTATATCCTATATGGGCATCATTCTGATCAAAGCTCCACAGTACAAGCAAACAACTCTGGCAGTGACGGAGGTCGTCCAATGCCTCTAACATACTAGACGCCAGCAGAGTAGGCCTATTGGTCTATCAAGTCTGCTTGTGCCTCAGCACCCTGATTGGGTACCATAGCCCTCTATCTGTCTCCTTCCATTGTTACGCCATCCTCCAGTCCTGCCCCCCCCCAGGGCAAACCAGCCTCTGCTTCACCCCTTGCCTATGCCTGTCCCACCCTCTCTTGAATCCCTCCACCGTAGCTGCCTGTACCAGCTCCCTGGGCAGCGCATTTTACGGTTCCACCACTCTCTCGGTGAAGTACCTCCTCCTCCTTCCCCCCTAACCCTACCACCCTCAACCTTCCAACTGTGTCCTCTGGTGATTCCACCCTCCTTCAGTCGAAAGATCCTATCTCGGCTTACCTTATTTACTTCCCTGAGGTACTTGAAGACCTCGGTCATGTCCCCACCGGTCCCCCCTCTCCTCCAGCGAGAACAGGTTGAACTCCCCTAGTCATTCCTCATATGTCATATCCCCAGGCCCCCTATCATTCTGGTTGCTATCCTCTGAACCCTCTCAAGGAGTTGGATGTCCCTCCTTAGGTGCAGCCTCCAGAACTGCACACAGTACTCAAGCTGTGGTCTAACCAGGCTGTTGTACAGTGGCAAAATCACCTCCCTGTACCTTGAGGTAATCCCCCTGGTGATGCATCCCAGCATTCTATTTGTCCTGACCACAGCCCTCCTGCACTGCTCTGAATTATTCATGTTAACATCCACTAAGACTCCTAGGTCTCTTTCCCCTGCCATGGCCTGCAACTCATCCCTGCCCCCAGGGTGTATACATAGTTGGGGTTTTCCTGCCCTAGGTGTAGCACCTTGCACTTGGAGGAGTTAAATTTCAGTTTCCAGGTGTGGACCATCAATCCAGAGTATCCAGGTCCCCTTGCAGGGCCAGTCTCCGCTCCTCCCCCTCCACCACCGCCCCCAGCTTAGAGTCGTCTGCAAAGAGACTCATTTCACACCTGATACTTTCCCTGATATTGGAGATGTAGGCATTAAACAGGAGTGGCCCCAGGACTGATCCCTGTGGGACTCCACTTATGACCTCCCTAGGAGACGAGACCTCCCCTCCGACTACTACCTGCTGAGTGTGACCTGAAAGCCAATTTCCAATCCACCTAACCATCAGTGGGCCTACCCCCCATCCCCCACCCCCAGCTTCTTCCTTAGGCCAATGTGAGGGACTGAATCAAATGCCTTGCTGAAGTCCAGGAACAGTACATCCACTGGTCTCCCCCTGTCGAGTTCTAACATCACCCACTCATAGAACTCTACAAGGTTTGTTTGACACCATCTACCTGGCACAAACCCATGCTGCTGGTCATCCAGGTAACCCATCTCCTCCAGGAAACCTCCCAGCCTTTCCTTAAGTATGCTGTCCATTACCTTCCCCACCACCGACGTGAAACTGATGGGTCTATAGTTCTTGGCTCTTCTCTCGATCCCCCTTTATGGATGGGCACAACATGTGCCTGCTTCCAGTCCCTTGGCACCCTCCCTGTATGGAGCGACAAGTTAAAGAGATCCACCAGTGGTGCAGCCAAAACATCTGCCAACTCCCTCTACTCTGGGATGAATAGCATCAAGCCCTGGAGATTTATCCTTTTATTAGGGACTGGAGGGCTTCCCATACCCGACTGATGGGAATATCAGCATGTGTTCTCCCCCATTCAGCAGAACTCCTCTCCTCTGTAGGATTCCTGATCACCACAAAGAGTTTCTTCAGCCATCCCAGAGTCTGAATCATTGAGGAGTGATCTTCAAAACATCCCAAATTAAAGATTTTCCCTATGGATTCTAAGTTCAGGGACGTCAGGGTTCTTTTCAGCAAATATCAAGCAGCCCAGTGCCTTCAGCCCACACCTTCATGCAGCTCACAGGAACGATGGTCTCCCTGGCAGTCTCAGTTCCCTTGGTTCTGGTTTTCATGTGTCCCCTGCAGTCGAACCTACTATATCAAGGGTCCCAGTCAAAGGTCAGTCTGGGTCAGAAGATTCAAGTACATGGCCAGTCAGACCTACTCCACCAGGGTCCCAGCCAAGGGTCAGTCTGGGCCAGCAGATTCAAGGCTATTGCCAGGTGGAAGCATCCCTGCATTGGGGGACTTGTTGCACCAACATCATGAAGGGTCTCAAGCTGGGGCATCCTCACCAGGGGAGAATTACTACCGATACCAGTCTTCGGGGCTGGGGAGCTCATCTGGATCAGTTCTCGACACTGGGCAAGTGGTCAGGGGTAAAGACCAGCTACATTATTGGCATGCTGGTGATACCTCCTGTCCAGGGTGTGGAATTCCTATACCTTAGGTGCTAAGGGCAGACACTTTTGCTTCAGGACACCTTCAGCTGCTTAGTGCCTGCCCTTTGGGCACCTAAGATATTTCAGCAGAGTTCCATTTTGTTCCTTTTTTTTTTCTCTCCAGTTCTCTCACTTTCCTTGGGGTGGAGAGCTGCCAGAGATAGCGAGATGCAGAGCTGACATCTCTAGAGCCGATCACGAGTCTGCTCGTCTGGATGTCAGCTGACTGCTTGTCTGCAACACACACGGAGGAAAGAAGTTGGAGGAGTACGCTCAGAGCAGGCTGATGTGCCCCATTACAATTGACTGGCACACAGATCAGCCAGTCAAGTCTTCAAGGGGTCCCTCGGTCACTATTGGAGGTGGGCTACAGCAGCATATGCACCAATAGATGCCCTTTTGTGAAGTCTCCGCCCGCCCCTACAGACAGCGTGACGCGAGGACCCAGCATAACACGGCATTCCTTGGCTTGCATTCGTGGAGACAGGTCGCGCTGAGCAGTTGCCTGCCAGCCTGAACGTCAATCGTGATCAGCAAATACTTAAAATAAATAACCAAAAGCTCTTTTAAGAGCTAAATTTCTCTTTAACCACTCCAAAAAAAAAAAAGGGTGACTACAAAGGAGGGGGTTGGGGGATTATAAGTAAATAGGAGCAGCGGGGGAAGGAGGAGAACAGTGTGTGTGTGAGACCGCGTGGGTCTCTCTCTCCAGTCAGGACTGAAAACTGAGGGAAGGAAATCGACAGAACAGAAAGGAACTCTGGGGAAAAAATTAAACTGCAGGAATAAGGAATGGAATATTAGTTAGGGAGATGTACAGAGGAGAGGAGTGGCGTGTAGTGAGACCAGCAGGAGAAAAGTTTTTATTTTTATTTTTTATTTTATTAGAATTTGATAAATATCTTTGAGCCAGTGGCTCTTTTACAAAGGTTCCACGTCAGTACACAAAGAATAGAAGTACAGTTTTGTGAGATTAGCAGGCAAGCAGTTTGAATACAAAATTCAGTACAGTATACATGGTCTAAAGCTACAGGTGATACAAATAACAGAAAAACATAATCAGGCATACATTTAAGAATGATGAGTCTCAACAAATAATATTTACGTGAATTAAAGCTGCCAGAAGAGCATTGTCAAAGGGTAAGTTAGAGTGGAGAAAACTGAGTTGCTGCCAATTGTGCCAGGTAGCGTAAGAAAGTGGAAGGGAGAGTGGGTGTAGAGGGGTAACTGGGAGGGTGGTGGAAAGAAAGGTGGGTGGGAGGCAAGGATCGGGGAACAAGTGCAACATTGGGTGGGGTGAGCAGATTAGAAAAAGAAGAGAGGAAGGGGGTTGAAGGAGGGTAAGAGGAAGGTGGTGGACCTGGGCTAGGGAAAGAGGCAGGGGTAGATAAGGGGAGGGGAAGGTTGTGGCAGGCAGAGGTGGTGATAATAGAGAGGTATGAAGAACGGAAGCTACTACCCGGGAGGTTAGGAGAAACAGTCACAGGAGGCTCTGGACACAAGCGTTTGACGTAGCTTGTGTTTGAACGTTTGAAGTTTATTGTGAAAGAAAGCAAACCAGGCAGTAAACAGAAAATTAGAGTAGCAAGCAACTAGCAAAGCAGACACATCTATTCAGACTAATCGGTCTGCTCAACTGCTCTGCGATTTCTGTCAGTGTTCTAGGCTAACTGATGATAACCAGTGGCAGCAGCAGTCTGTAATAGGAGGGGGAAGGGACACTGAATGCAAGCTTGTGGTGAGGCATTGCAGAGACTAAACTCAGACTAGTCTAAATGCACTATAACCAATGCCCTGAATTCTGTGGTTATGGAATTTGCCGCAGAATTTGCATCATGCCACAGAATATATATAGTGCCGCAGAATTCATTGTTTTTGGTGTATTTTCATATAAATATACTGTTTTTCCATAGTGTCAGGCTTTCTTTCCCACCTCGTTTATCCTGAAGCCCCTCCTCTATGCTCAGCATATGATGTCATTGATGACACCACATCATATTTAGCCAATGACAGGACTGCATTCTGCCAGAGAAATGAATAAATCATGCCGCAGAAATCAGAAAATGCTGCCCCAGAACACCAGGGGCCCTGACTATAACCAGCAAAGGAATTAAAAAGTGAATCATTCTTAATCTGTAAGTAATCTGTATTGGGCTGGCTTTAGGATTTGTAATAGAGACAGACAGTAGTGAGTAGTCGCAGACTAGTACTGCCTGCAGTCCCTTTGAAATAAAGGAGCTCAGTGCTGCTCAGTCAGCTCACCCAGTCTATAAAGAAAGCTGCATTCATTTACAACAAGCTTCTCTGCACTAACTTCAGTGTAAATTCTGAATCTATGGATGATGGATCAATTATAACTTAATATATCTACTGTTGACATCTTTTCTACTAGCTAGCTGTGTTGTGTGTGTGTGTGTGTGTGTGTGTGTGTGTGTGCGTGTGTACTAACTGAAATCTAGACTAAATACAGAAACAGCCAGGGTCAGTTTGTTATAAAAAATACAATTTAGTAAAGCTTTTTTACAAGCTACTTCTGAGTGTGGACTAAACTAAATGTAAATCCAGGGATCGGTTTTGAAAAAATCTATTAAAGCTTTTATTACAAGCTACTTTCTGAGTGTGGGCTAAACTAAATGTAAATCCAGGGATCAAGTTATAAAAATCTATTAAAGCTTTTACAAGCTACTTTTCTGAGGTGGAGAAAACTAAATGTAAATCCAACCAGGATCAGTTATTAAAAAAACATTAAAGCTTTTTGCAAGCTACTTTCTGATTGTGGAGTAAATGTAAATCCAGGGATCAATTTAAAAAAAAATATATTAAAGCTTTTCTACAAGCTACTGTGTTTACTAACAAATACAGGGATCCTGAGTGAGTGACTGGAGTCTGGAGGACTAACTAAATGTAAATCCAGGGATCAGTTATAAAAAAAAAAAAAAAAAAAAAAATAATAAATCTGTTAAAGCTTTTTAGCTATTGTGCGGACTACAACCAAAACCTAAATACAGCAGGGATCAGTTGTTGTTTTTTTTTTATAAACTGAGCAACTAGGAGTGGACTTCCCCTAACTTCTAACTAAAAAAATATACAGACAGCAGGCAGGGATCTGCATTTTACAGAGACCGTCTACGAGCTGCTCTGTGGTCGGACTACTCTAACTCTACTGTCTAGTACTCTGCCTATCTAATTACAGGGTCCAACACAACAGGGATCTGATCTGAGTTATTATATGTAAGTTAAAAGTACAGTGGAAACTAAGCTTATTTAAGTTAAAAGCATTGTGCTAAGCTAATTACTGTGGACGTTGCATCACATTCCACACCTTATCTAAAACAAAAAATTTTAAAAGCTACTTGGAAGGAATTAGATCACCTAAATTCTAAGGCCCGTTCACACACTAGGGCATTTGAAGACGGTTCTCAGCGCCGAACGTTTCTTGCGCGCTTCAGGCCCGGATCGCTGCTCGCCAGACATAACCTGCTTTTAGATCGGAATTTTGGAAGCGTGCTCAAACCCTGATGAGACCTGGGCTTGAGCACGCTTCCAGAAATCCGTTTTAAAAGTAAAGCGATTTACCTAGAATGCGAACACGCCAGCTTGTATCCTTTTTAATGCGCTTCAAGCAAGCACGCAAAGCATCACGGTAAGCAGCTTTTCCATGCTGCTGAATTCGGTTCATAGTGGGCACGGATCTCTGCCAGAGTGTGAACCCTGTAAATGCATTGCCTGATGCATATCACAGGAAAGGGGTTGCAATGAATGTTACAGCACGGTAAGCTAATCCACCTTTAAAAATGTTTTGCGCAACCGTGCTGTAGTGCGAACGGAGCCTTAAAGGGGACAATTAAAGCTGTTTGAAGCCATAAACGGCTGGGCAACTGTCCGACTGTGAGCAAAAAAACACCTGTCATCACCTGCACAGTTAATAAATAAATTGGACAATACACACTTTTTCTTGTTGTGTTTATTATTGTCAAAGTAAAGAGACACAACAACACACACAGGCATTTTTTCTTGTTGTAGTGTTTATTATCAACAAATTCACAGTCAAGTTGAAGTGTTCAACAACATCAGCACGTTAGAAAACATTCTCCTAGTTTGGACAGTTAGATACTGTTAGTCTGTGAAGTGTGCAAGCCACATTGTGCCACCAGTCTACTCTGCACAACTGTCTGGTGCCATAGTCACAAGCAGCCAGTTAGACACCATGACTCTTTTCAAATTTGGATTTAAAAGAAAGCATATTGATGAGACTGGGGGAAGGGGAGCTGAGGATTCCCCAGCAGCAAGCACTAGCAGTAACACTACAAGCATTTCATCTGCTGTGACGCCACCTCCTGGCTATACAGTCAGACTGTTGTGATCACTGATGTTTCCTCGGCGCTGTTGCTTGTAGAGGAAACCCAGTTAAGGTCCAAAAGTTAGAAAACTTGGAATCGTGGAAAAGGACAAGCAGTGGCTTAAGTATGATACGGATAAATGTACCATGTTCTGTACAAGGTGTCAGAATTATGATAAAAGCCAAAGCAAAAATAATTTTAGAACTGGATGCAGTACTTATAGAGTACACATTTATTTATTTAAGAGATTAACCAGACAGGCATGCTGGAGCGGGGGCCGTTCGTTTCCAGGTGCGACCTGGGGGTTACATACAAAATACAGCAGGAAATGTACAGTACAGGGTAATACAGCAGGTCCAGCAATAGTGCCAGAGCAGGCATACATTTGTTTCAGCTTTGTAACTACAAGGGTGGTCAGACACCGTAGAGTAAGTACAGTCAGAGAACAGGCAGGTAAACAATAATTACTAAGACAGTACTAAGGCTGTCGAGATACATCAAGGCGCCCATTGGTTGAAGGTCTGGGCTGCTGGTAGCAGTTACATGTGTCGGAGAAGTAATCATGGAGGAGTGGTTTTAGCAGCCTTGGGGCAGCGGTCAGCCTGAAACGAGCAGGTAGGTAATTCCAAAGTTTTGGCAGGCGGTATTTGAAAGCGGATTGGTCCTTCGAGGTGTGCATGAAAGGGATTTTGAGTAGTCTGGAGTCTGAGCATCTGAGGGAGTAAGCCAGGGAGGGTTGTGCCGTCAGAGTGGAGCTGAGATGGGGGGGAGGGAGTTTGTCCAGAATTTGGCTATTACGTTTGCGCCATGTATTCGACGTCGGGACTTGAGCGAAGGCAGTGAAACGGAGCTATATAGGTTGCAGTGGTGGGTGGGCAGTCCAGGATGAAGCAGCAGTAGGAGTGAAAGAGGGTATCCAGACTGGCTAAGGAGGTTTAGGTGCAGTTCAGGCCACGCGCCGTAGTCGAAGATGGGAGAATCATTTTATGCACTAATTCCTTCGGACGGGGCAGGCCACCATTTATTATCTCAGCACATGAAGTGTCTGTAGCACACAAAATTGCTGAAAGGGCATACATAGCAAACAAAACAAAAGTTGGAGAAAGACCAATAGAGAAGTCCATACAGTTAATGGACTAAATTACTAAACTGTTCTGTACTGCATATTACGTTGCTAGGACTGAAAGGCCTTTCAGGAATTTTTCTGGGCTAATAGATTTACAAAAAAGAAATCATGGAGATGATTTAATGGGGCAAAGTTACGGTAGTAACAAGCAATGTTGTGTCTTTATTCACTGCATTGATCAAGATATTCAAAACACTACTGCTCATCTTTTAGAAGACAATGATTACTTCTTTTTTCTTCTAGATTCATGCACAGATAAAAGTGTGATGGAGGAGGAGGGCATTTACGGGCGTGTTTTTGACAATGGCCTGCCAGTTACAAGGTTTCTTGGACTGAAACCCGTTAGTGTTCCTGATGCTGAAAGCATTTTAAATGTCATCATTGATGCATTAGAGAGTGAGGGTGGTCTAAAGCATAGTGGTTGGAAAACAAAGCTGATCAGTGCAGCATCTGATGGTGCTGTTGTCGTGTTAGGATCCACCTTGGGTGTCCTTACTCGAATAAAATGAGAGCCCACACCCTCATTGACATACACTGCTGTGCACATCGTTTAGAGCTTGCTGTAAAGGATTCTTTCAAAGACTGTCCCTTTTACAAGTTGGTAGAACAACTTCTGCTAAACATTTACTCATTTTACCACAGGTCACCAAAAAGTTGGAAAGGCCTACAGGAACGGGATCCCTTTTAAATATTAATGTGGTCAAACCAGTTAACACTGGTGGCACTAGGTGGCTTGCACATAGAGAATGAGCCATGTCTGCCCCTGAAAGGAACTGGGCTGCATTAGTGCCTTAACTCGAACATGTCTCACTGACAAAGAAGCAAGATCATGGCCAGAAAGCACTGTGAGTACTTAAAGTGCTTAAGACTTTAAAATGTGTCCTGTATATGAACTTTCTGAAAGTGTTTTTTGGTTATTTATCTGCTCTTAGTCTCTGCTTTCAGCAAGAGGATGCCACTGTAGAAAAAGTTCACAGCAGAATAGAAGGCACAATTCAGAAACTAAATGGTCTCTCGAATCACAAAACTCTTCACCGCATAACACTTGCATGTGTAAATGATAATTTAACTCAATACAGCAGTGTTGACTTGACAAATGAAACAAGCAGACACAGATCAGGTTCTCCTTCAGGTGCTGGAGAAGCCACAATTTCAAATATAAAAAAATTCTTCAGAAAACATCACAACACACTGAATCTCACTGTCCGTCTTCACGCACGAATGTGCTAGCTAGCAGCAAGAACTTTCAGTTTTCAGTCCTGGCCAACATCCACCGAGGCACTTGAAACATATGGAGGTCAGGCAATTCAAACAATTGTTGATCACTGTAAAGTTGTCCTAGAGTCATGCGGAGTTGATAGTACTTTCGTGCTACTGGAGTGGCTAGACTTGAAAAAAAAAACAAAAAAAAACATATACTTCACTTGCTGTCTGTTGAGAACTGTATGTCTCTGAAATTGTGGCAGAAAGTGATCCTTGCAGACATGCAGGATCAACAGTTCCGAAATGTGCTGGCCATTGTCAAGATCATTCTCCTGATTCCCATTCACACTGCTGTTGCAGAACGAGGCTTCTCTGTAATGGGAAGAATAAAAAATTATTGGAGGGTTGGATTACATCCGACACCCTTCATGACCTAATGTCTGTATCACCCAATGGACCCCAGTTCACTGAATATAACCCTGAAGGTGCCATATCACTGTGGTGGAAAAATGGCAAAATAAGGCCCACCACCAAAGCTTATGGCTCCAGAACAGTGTCACATGATGGTGGTGGCGATAACGAAAATGCTTGGTCCAGTGAAGATGACATATAAAATAATGTAAATTAAGGGGCGGCAGTAAAAATTTTCTTGGGCATGTACTTTTGCTTACTACATGCCCAAGTGGGCATGTACTTTTTTTTCACGAATTTCATATCCTGCTCCTGACACTTCAGAGATTCGAAGCACAGATCTCCAACCAGGATGTTCTCATCCTCACGGACAATCGAACCACAGTGACCTGCTCCTATCACCAGGGAGGTACATGAGCTCTTGGATGGTACAAGAAACCCTATTGCTCTTCCAGTGGGCAGAGCATCACCCGGTGAGCATGGTGGCCGTATACATACCAAGTCAGGATGTCCTCCAAGGAGAATGGGATCTAAGGTCAGCGCCTTCCACCACCTCGCTGCATGGTGGGACCTCCCGCAGGTAGTTCTTCACTGGCTGGTGAAGCTGCAAAGTTCCCCAGTCCTGCTCTCTAATCAGGGTCGAGATGACCATAGCACAGGATGCCTTCTCCCTAGACTGGGGTCCCTGCAATCTCCTGTACAACTTCCTCCAGTTCTACTAATCTCAAGAATCCAATTCTACTAATCCCAAGAATCCTGCACAAGATCGCCCTAGATCAGGTAGAACTCTTCCTAATATGTCCTTGTTGGCCCGGCCATGGTTCTCGTGATTGGTCCAGATGTCCCTGCATCTTCTTAGCTCTGGGTACACTCCTGATGGTGGACTCAGGGGAGACCTTTGGTGCTCACCCTCGCGTCAGTCTGTTCCGGAGAGTAGAACGCTGCAGCTTCCTCCAATAAAGCCCATCGTCTCACATTGGAAACTCAACCGGGTCCTCAGAGCCCTTACCAAGGCCCCATTGGAGCTTATCTAGGAAACATCCGTCCTCTTCCTCACGATGAAGTTCGGCCTTTTTGCAGCATCACCACCTCAGTCACAGCATCAGCAAGATAGGAGCTCTGTCTTCCAAAGAACCATACACCGTGTTCCTCCAGAACTCTGATTCTACGAACATAGCCATCTTTTCTGCTGAAGGTGTTATCTACTTTCCATTACAACCAGGAATTGAATCCCCCTGCCCTATGTCCTCACCTAAGAGTGAGAAGGAGAGGGAATTTCTCCTTCTTGGCTAGAGGAGAGCACTCGACGTTTACATCAGATCGGAAGTTCATATATGAGTCTTCAAGTCTATTCATCCTCACTTCGGGGCAGAATATGGGCAAAAAAGCATCAAAAGTCTCTTTGATCAGATGGATTTGTTCCCATATCCATCACCTTCCAGAAGGCAGAGGTTTCCCCTGCTGGGCCCATAGAGAGCACATTTAGCTCGAGCAGTGGCTACCTCCTGGGTGGAATTCAGAGAAGCCTTTCCAGCAGTCTTTCACAGAGCGGCCACTTGGGCATCCATCCATTCCTAGGCAAAGTTCTACAGATTGGCTGTGTCTGCCTCCGCTGAGGCATCCTTTGGTTGATGGGTCCCTCAGTCGGTGGTGGACCCACAAAGGTCTGCTAACATTCTTCCCACCTGGGACGAAAAGGGATGTACTGCTTTAGTATACCCCACTCGTTATGAGCTTAGGAGAGAGAAATATAAATTTAAATACCTGTACATTTTCTTTCTCCGACTGCTGATCTCTGGGCTCCTCCCCTCCCAGAATGTTGGGTGTTGGCCATCTGGCCAGAGTGTTTGAAGTCAGTCCTTCCAGGCCGCTAGTGCAGATTAACATTTCTTTTTTTTATTTCCCAGTGATGTATTACTTCAAGAGACACATGGTTTGGAAAAAACTGAGGGCTACAGGATGCAGAGGGAGGATCTGGTCCTCTGCAGAGATCTTTTCCTGCCTGTCATGTGGTACCAGGAAGGAGCTCCCACTGGTTATGAGCCGGGAGACCAGCAGTTGGAGAAGGAAAATTTACAGGTATTTAAATTTCAATTTTCTGTACTTGTTTTATGCTCCTCTTGGGCCTATCCTACACATGCTTGAAGTGCCCCACTGCCTTCACCCCCACCATCTCTTCTGGCAGGCTGTTGCAGGCATCCACCAGCCTTTCTGTGAAGAAGTATGTCCTCAAATCCCTCTTAAATTACTGCCCCCCAGCTTCATTGCATACCCTTGTGTCTTGGTGCTTTTCCTCCTCTGAAAGAGTCTTCCCCACCTGCACCTTGTTCACCTCCTATGAGGTACTTAGGGGTGTCAGTCATGTTCCCTCATGGACACAGAAAGAACACAGTGGAGGTTGGGGGGGGGGGGGTGCCACAAAAGCGCAGTTGCAACATAAGTGAATAATATAATTTTTGGGTGACTTACTCATCCCCAACATTACTGCCATGTTAGTATGTTACCCCCCCTCCCAAAACTGTCTTAAGTCTCTCCCATGATAGTAAAGTGGCCCCATCGTCACCTCCACCTTTCCAACACTGAAAAGGAAAAGGATGTGTATGCCTGCAAGCACTGTTGTATTTATCTTTATATCAAACACACTTACCTGCTGATAGCATTACGCACCCCACCCTTTCCCCAAACAATAAAAGCCTGTTCTATAAACTTGAGTTTGGCTTCCCCAGCCCTTTACATATTGTGTGACCCTAAGGAAGTCAACATAACCTCTCTGTGCTCCTGAAATGAACCTGAAAAGGAGCTTCAGCTCAGTGTGCCTTTCCAGGCCAAAAATTGTTTAAAAAAACAAACAAAAAAAACCCACACAAACGTACGTGAGCTGTTGCTGAAATGGGCTATCTTTTGTGAGTAATTGTGGTTTCTGTTAGCTGGCAGTCAGTTGACACCAGATAGCCGTCTTTCACTCCAGCACAAAAATGCTGTCTTCATTTAAAGGGGAACTGTCAGCATTCCTCTAGCAAAAACATTCCTGATTAGGTAAATTGTACTAGCGGTAATTTTTTTTAAAGAACTTAAAAAGCTGTTATGTGTAATTTATCTGGTTGATCTGCAACCCTCCACCCGCTGTTACTATTCGAGTCCCCTGTGGCAAGCCCTTTGATGACGCGACTGATGGGCTAAGCCATGGGGGATTTCTATTTGACAGTACAACTGTTTGAAAATATTAAAAGATATACAATGCATGTTTGCGCTTCCAGCTCTGGTACTGACTGACCAAGGAAAGTGCTTCCTTCGGTCAATTGGTACCGGAGCGGAAAATGCAAACATGGGTTGTATATCTTTTTTCCAATTGTTTAACCAGGAGTAGCACACTAAGCTGAAAGCTTGTTTACAGGTGCAACCTGAAAGCACAGGAAGTCAAGTGATTTGCTCTGGGTCACACAGTATGCAAGTGAGGGGCTGTGAGATTCAAATGCAGGTCTCCAGTTTTGCAGCTCAGAGCCTTAAACCACTGCGCTATACTGCCTCCCAAAATGTTAATATATATTTTTTCTTATTACTTTTTACTCCTCTGGTGGCTAGCAGGCATGGCTGTAGCTTTTTTCATTGAGAGGGCTCAGTTCAGCCCATGAGTGCGTCTCGCATGACTCCCACTCTGACCCCAGGCATCCCCGGTGAATACTCCAGATGTCTCATGGTGGAGCTGTGAGACAGGAGCACAACCAGGGTTTTGTGAAACCTGCTAGTGCCCTTTTCCATTTCCTCCCATATCCCCATTGCTGGAGCACCGTCAACATCGCGGGTGGAGGCATGCTCACTGTGGATTTCGCAGCTCCCTCCCTTGGTGGCACCTCAGGCCGACTACTCTCAGGCATCCACCTGGTGGCAGTCATTCAGTGGGAACACTAGTCCGCCCTCCACAAGAAAGGAGAGCAGTCCTCCAGGCAGGGCTCCAGGTAAGATTTTTTGGGGTGAGTATTGTACTCCTCATTTTAAAGTGATGTGAGTAAAAGCAATTTCAGAGGAGTACAAATGACTCAACAACGTGGCCTGATGAGTACATTTTTCAAAGTAACGTAATTTTTCCTGCGCATGATAAAACACACTAGATCAAGTTGTGCTGTTCCGTTTGTGTCTTTATTGTGCACCTACTCTCTTTGGGGAAGCAAAAAAAATCCTGCATGTGCAGTCCAATACAGCCTCCCCCAACTCCCAAACATAACGCACAACCCCTGCATTACTGTGTTAGTTTACCTTACGTAATATTCTGTGCAGTAGAAATTAAATGAAGTCAAGTCAAGAAAGACTGGTCCAAGAAAAAAAATCAAGCAGGCAGTTGATACAGTATATATAGTTAAAAAATTAAGTCAGAAACACAAGAGAATGGCACAGCAGCCAGTACAGAATGTTGTTGTTATTAATTTCAACTAAACCAGTAGAAAATGTAGGTAATAGCATCCATGCCAGGCAAGCTGGTTTTGTAACTCAAAGCTATGCTGCAGGTAGGCAAACTAGCTGATTGACAACATGCACAGCAGCAGTACCAGTGCAGAAAAGAGGAATCGGTATTGTCAGTAGCCACCAGCCATTTGAATACTAGGAAGAAGCTCATGGCGTGGCACATGCTCTTTCCATCCTGAAGTAGCTTTGCTGTAGTAGTAGCAGCAGTGTGACAGGGGCCCCAGCTTATAAGACTTTATATATTGTATGCCCATTGCCTTAACAACAATTCACACTTCACTACACAATAGCAACTACATAGTGAAGTATGTCTTGGTCTGTCTATACTGGTGCTTGTGTTGTACCCCCCAGTAGCAACTCCAGTATACATTTTTTCCCAGATCTGTTGCTTGGACACACAAGTTTGTGCCCCCGATTCCCCTTCCTTCACATCTCTCTCTCTTACTACTTCCAGACCAGAGTCCTGACTCTAACTTGGTCACAGTGGGAAACTGGGGAAATAAAAGAAGCTCCCTTTTACTAGCAGTCAGAAAACCCAGACAGTTCACAGTGCTCAGTTTTACTGAGTTTATCAAACGAACCCTACCAGAAGCCACAGTCCGTTGCAGACCCCCCATTTTTGAGCCAGTTCCTTTTCATTCATTCTCCATCCTCAGATGTTACGCTGTGTTTCCTCACAGTCCAGAGTCCACCACCACAACCCTGTTGCTGTGGGAGGGAAAAGGGGAGAGAACAGACTCTCCTTTTGCTGGCAAACAACAAAAAGAAACACTTAGTTCCTGTCACTTAATTTTACTGAGCTCAGCAGCAGAGAAGGATCCAATCCAGTTTTGGATGGTCTGGCTTATGGGTGGGGCACAGTGGTGCTGGGCCAGGCATATCCGCACTCTCTTGCTCCCCGGACAATGCCTTTAATGAATTAAGTCCCATACCTGCCTCGTTGTCTCTTGGATCCATGCCGCAGCAAGTCTGGTTGGGTTGGATTTAGTGGGTCTCCTCTAGACAATCTGACATATTGTCTCCCTGGCACCGCTGCCTTTACACTTAAAAGAAAGCAACCATCATATTTACCGCAGCACCCTTCACACTAACTGAAACCACCGTTGCCGCGGTTCCAGTTTGCTTGCCCACCATCTGTCTGCCACGCCATGTGTGTGAATTCACACTCAGTCGCTTGGTTTGCACTAAAACCAATTGCGTGACAGATTCTGGGTGGGCACTGTGGAGGCTGCAAATTCCCGTGCATCGCTCCGCTTCACATACATTACTTGACACTGGCTGGGGGGGCGGGGTTGCAGATCAAGGAGTTGCTTTTTTTTTTTTTTTGGAAGGTGAAGGGAGGACAAGACCAGAGGAGGAAAACAACTTAAAGGGCACACACAGTAACCTGGTTTTTATATGTGTATCTGATATGCAGACCAGATTAAAAAATGAGCATAAATGCAGTTTCTAGAAGCGTAAATAAGCCCTGTACGCAGCTTATCTGGATCCCTGCCTCTGGACGCTCGACCCTCTGCCTTCCCGAGTCTGCTTCCAGACCCAGGTTGCTGGTGTGGTAAGAGGTGAGATGCGCAGTGCCTCAGCCCTCCATGCCACTGGGCCGTCCTATCTTTTAATATTTTCCAGCAGCTGCACTGTCAAATAGGAGTCCCCCTTGGCTTAGTCCACCAGTCCTGTCATCAAAGGGCTTGTCGTGGGGGACTCTGGAACAGTATGCGGATGAAGGATGCAAACTTAACCAATAAATTACAAATAACAGCTCTGTAAGTTATTTAAAAAAAAAATACCACCAGTCTTTAAAAACATGTTTAGAGACTTGGGTAGTTTATACCATCTCAGTTACAAGCCCCTGTTTCTTACTATCCTAAACAAATTAGAGAGGTGGAGGGCATTGCCAGTATCATGGCTAGGTCACATAAATTTGATGCAAGTGAATACACTCCCCAGGCTATTGTATATCATGCAGATGTTACCAATGGGACCCACCAAAACAGATATTAAGAAACTGGAGAGGGGATTTCAGTTGGCAAGGCAAACACCCAAGGATGGTTGGAACAGAAATGCTGAATACAGTTGAAATTCTGTTAGAGGCAGATGGCAAGGACAGCAACAGAGGAGCCAGAGACAAACAGCATGGTGTCATCTTCATATATGTGGAGGAACACAGGGAAACAAGTTGAAGGGAGGTCATTGGAATATATATGGAGGAGTACGGGCCCAGAACAGCAGCTTAGGGGATGCCTGAGTAGACAGGGAGTTGGGGGAGGAAAGGGTGTCTCCAATATGGTCAGCTTGCAACCCTCCCTCAAGGTAGGAGTGGAGCCAGCTGATTAATGAGGCAGAGAGTCCTGAAGCCTTAAACCTCTCCAGAAGAAGGGGTGCAAGCAGTGGCGGAGCTAGAGGGGGCTGGGGTGTGGTCACCCCTCCTGGCTGCCCCAGTGTGAGTAGGGTGCCCACCACCATCTTTATTCACTGTTTAGTGCCCATTGTGGAGCCCATGATTGACTTGAACGGCTCTCCTGCCCGGGCCACTGGTGCAAGACAGTGTTGAAGGCTTTGGTCAGGTCAAAGAAGATGGTGGAAGTGACCTGACCCTGGTATATGCCCAACAGAATGGATTCAGTCAGCCAGAGAAGGAGGTGGATGTGGAGTGGGGCTTCCTGAAGTCAGACTAAAAAGGAATGAAACAGAAGGAGTCAAGAAGAGGGGTGAGTTGTGAGAGAACAAGTTATTTCTGGTGCCTGTCCAAGCTGAAGAGGAGAGAGATGGGATGAAAGATAAAGGAGAGGAGGGAATCACCCTATGGGGGGGGGATGACAGTAGACTGTTTTCAGGCATCAGGGATGGAGGCAGAGGAGAAGGAGTGGTAAAGGAGATGCTTAATAGGGAAAGCAATGGCTGCAGCAAGGTATAGAAACTTGGGATCAAGGTAAGCTGGTCTCATACCCTTCTGACGGTTAAGAGCCAGAAGGGCCTTTTGTGAGGCAGAGGGAGTGATAAGATAGAAGTAGAAGAAGGGAGAGGGAAGATGGAAAGGGGAGGGGAAGGGGGGAGCGGAATAAATAAATGGCTGTTGGACTGTCATAGAAAACAAGGGTTCCATTTTGTACAGGATTGAACTACTTTTTATGGAAAAAATGAATTATTTGCAAGAAATGGATTGCATCTAAACAAGAAAGGGACCAACCCAGCCTCTTGGGTATGAAACTACTAAATGCCATAAAATTCAAACTAATCAAGTTGCGGAAAAATGAGAGAAACAAATGACACGTGTAAATGAGGAAGGCCAACCAAACCTCCTGTGCCACAACAAAGAGAAAACTAAAAACTCAAATATGCTCATACAGTAAAGTAAATGTCACAAAAATAAAGGAAATACTAAAGAAAATACAATGGACAGAAATTCTAAGAATTCAAGATACAGAAACATATTGGAACATCTTTAAACCTATCATTTTGGAGACAGTCAATGATTGCATAACTAAGTCAAGAAATATAATACTCAGTGATTACATATCTAAAATCAAGAAACTTAATACAAGGGGAAAAAACCTGAATGGCTCAATACAATATATTACAGACCGAGGGAGCACTCACGACCAATCGGAGTGCTATTTTCCTCTGTGCATAAGACATTCTTATTCTGTGAAGAGTGTCTCATGCTTAGATGCCCTGGAAATGGGCATGTTCTAGGACACTTCACTGGTATAGTAATGCCACTGTGGAGACCACTCTTATGGTTGTAAGAGTGGTCTCATTTATTCTTAGGGTATCAGAACCACTCACCTTTGGTTTGCAGTTCTCATACTCTAAGAATGTATGTCAGACCACTCTTACAACCATAAGGGTGGTCTCTATGATGGTATTAACATACAGAAAGATATAAAAGAAATATGTGGCTTTCAGAAACCACAAGGGATCCCCTACTCATGAAAATGTGGAGGTATATGAGCAAATGGTTAAAAATGCAAAAACATGATTAAAAGAGAAAGGAAGACACAAACTACAAATAGTGAAACCTACTTCCAGAGCAAATGAAAAAGCCTTTTACAATGAAATATAAATTAAATTAGGAAAGTATCAACAAAAGGGGGTCATTAAGTTCTGCAGGTGATACTATCAGTGCCCTGAAGAAAATGGCCAAGGCTCTTAACAGATATTTTTTACCTGTATACACTAAACAAGCAACTAATTACTCTCCCACCACCACAAAATACAAGGAAATGACTATACTACACTAAACTGGATAACAAAAAAGTTTATTCAAGAGAAAATAAATTGAACCAAAAGTAATTCAGCACTGGGCCCAAATGGCATCACTAACAATATGTTAAAAATAATGTGATGCTATATTATAATAATTACAAATAATCTTTAAAAGCTCCCTGGAGAAGGGGTGTGTTCCAACAGATTGGAAAACTGCATATGTAACACCTATACACAACAAGCATTTGTCAATGCCGAATGTTTGCTTGCTGGCATTAGCAGTGGAAGTGCAGGAGTTAGACAGATGCAGTATAGGAATGACACTGAAGTATTGAACTGACATCAACTCCACCCTCACTCTACAGAGGTGGACAGGCATTGAGATGAGCCTTTCGATCGTCGCCCATGACCGTCACAACATTTCACCTCACCCTACCCTTCAGACACTGACAAGTGTCAAGGTGTGCCTTGGGGTGTTTGAGGCTTTACATCCACCTCATTCCATAAGGAAATGTGCTGAAATGGGTGCAGTATAGGAGAGTAGGATGAACTCTGAGGCCAAAGGGTCCAAAGCTCACCTCGATGCCTGTCACTGGCTGCAGGGTGGGGGTGGGGGTGGAATGCCATGAGCATTACTGTCGACAATCCCAAGTCACACCCCTGATGCCTGTCAGTACCTATATGGTAGGGCGTTATGGTCAAAAACCCTAACGGCCTGGGTGTTTCTTGGTATTTTGACTCCAAGTTTTCACCATGGGCTTTTTGTGACCCCACTGCATGAACAATGACACTATCAGTTCATTAGGCGAAAGGTGATTTTGCACAGTGACTGCACCATTTGGCCCACAGGTGCGAAAATACAGGTTACTCACCTGTAACAGGAGTTCTAGGAATGGTATATGTTGTTCATCCACACTGTATGGCAGGTTCCTTGCCGCTTTAAATCTTGCCGGAAGGTCTTCAAGCTGGCTCCTCCACCACCCTTGGTGGTAAAACTCTCAGCTCTGCCCCCATGGCGCCAGATCTAGCCCACTGGAAGACAGGTTGTGCGTCGAGCCGGGAGACGGGTGGGTCGTGTGAATGAACAACATATACCATTCCTAGAACTCCTGTTATAGGTGAGTAACCTGTATTTCTAGGGACATGGTTATGTTGTTCATCCACACTGTCTGGCAGACTCCTAGCAGTTCTCTGGGAGCAGGGAGGCAAGGCGCACACCCCCTACTTAGGGAATAATGACTGGAGAACCGAGGCCCCAAAACCAGCATCCCGGCATGACTCAAGGTCGATGTGGTAGTGGGTAATGAAGGTGTGTGCTAACTTCCAGGTAGCAGCCCTGCAGATTTCTTGAATAAGGGACATCCCTGGAAGCAGCCACCGATGCAGCAGTATGGCGGGTAGAACGAGCTCTTATACCTCTGGGAGGCTCCATGCCCACCAACCTATAGCAGAGATCTATGCAGGAGGTGATCCACCTGCCTATCGTCCACTTGGCTGCAGGTCTGCCAGGTGCAGCTTCAGCGTAGGTGACAAACAGCTGGCGAACCTCTCCCGAACTCAACCGTCCAGCTCCTTGTAATAAGCAAGCGCTCTTCTAGGATCCAAAGTATGGAGCCTGTATTCGACCTCCGAGGTGTGATTGGGGTAGAACACCGGCAGAGTCAACACCTGGTTAAGGTGAAACTCCGACACCACCTTCAGAAGGAATTTCAGGTGGGGGCACAGAACAACCTTGTCCCTGTGGAAGACCAGATAAGGAGACTCGATGGAAAGTGCCTGGAGCTCTCCCATCCTTCTGGCTGATGTGATAACCACCAAGACAGTGGTCTTCCACGACAGGCCTTGGGTCTTCCACGACAGGTGAGAGATGTCACACCTGTGCATTGGTTCGAATGGCATGCCCATGAGCTTAGCCAATACCAGCAGTAGATCCCATGGAGGTGGAGGTTCTCGTACCGGAGGGGATATGTGATCAAGGCCTTTGAAAAAGCACCCGACCACCTTCTCCTGTGCCACCGACTGCTTTCCAGCCCACGCCCGGTAAGCAGAGATGGCTGCCATGTGCACCTGAAGAGTCATCGACTGATAACCTTGCTGAGAAAGGGTACCACAAGTAGTCCAGAATGCTTGCCAAGGAGCAGGAGGAAGGGTCCAGGCCCTTGCCCTGACACCAAATGGAGAATCTCTTCCATTTGAAGACGTAGCATTTTCTGGTCGACTCCTTACGGGATGCCTCAACAATGTTGAGGACCTCGTCGGAAAGACCCAAGGCCTGGAACTCTAGCCGCTCAGGAACCAGGCCATCAGGTGCAGGGATTGAAGGTCCGGATGGAATACCTTCCCCTGATTGACTGAGATCAGGTCCAGGTGGGCTGGAACCCGCCTCGGAAGCCTGGAGCTGAGACTGAGGCGATCTGGATACCAGAACTGGTGGTGCCAGTCTGGGGCTACCAGAATCACCTGCACCTTGTCCCTTCTCACCTTGAGGAGCACCTTGTGGATCAAGGGAGATTGGGGAACGCGTAGAAGAGGCCCGGGGTCCACGGCCTCGAGAAGGCATCCCCCTACAGCGAGCCCTGCTGAGGGGGGCAGGCATGAAACAGCCTCAGCTTTGCATTCCCCCAGAGGCAAACAGGTCCACCTGAGGCATGCCCCAGTGGGAGAACAGATCTTGTACTATCTCCGGCAGGAGAGACCACTCATGGGGCACGAGCCCTATCCGGCTTAGGGCATCAGCCAGAATGTTGGAGGCTCCTCCACATTGATGGCAAGGAGATCCACCTCCAGGCCATGCGGGGACCAAATGGAGAACTTCCCTGCACAGAGGCATGGAGCGTCACACCCTGGCAGTTTAGGTAGTACATGGTTGTGGTATTGTCCGTCTGGACCTGGACCACTTGATCCCGCATAAAATGGAGCCAAGGCGATGAGGCCAGATGAACCACTTGAAGATCCAGCAGGCTGATGTGGCATCGAGACTCCCGAGGGGTCCAGAGGCCATGCACTCTGTGCTCCCCCAGATGGGCACCCCAACCCTTCAGAGAGGCATCGGTCGATAGAGAGACCGTCAGCTCGGGTCGGACAAATGGGATGCCCTCCTGCAGATGAGCTGGAACGGTCCACCACTAGAGAGCATTCCACATCTCCCGGGTCACTGTCACTAGCTGATCCAAAGGATCGGAGCACTGTGACCATTGGCTGGCCAGTCCCCATTGTAGGGGATGCATGTGCCATCGGGCCCAATGGACCACACTGGTGCAGGCCACCATGAGGCCCAGGAGGCACAGGAAGTCCCAGGCAGGGTGCAATTGCCCAACCTGAAATGATTGGGCAAAGGAGGAAAGACCCTCGGCCCTGTCCACTGGGAGCCGTGCTCTGGCTCATAGACAGTCGAGCTCTGCCCCGATGAAGTGTATCACCTGCTTTGTCACGAGTTCCGACTTGGCCTCGTTGATAAGGAGGCTAACTTGAGAGCAAACCTGGAGGGCCAGATCCCTGGACCGCTCCACCTCCTTCTGGAGGGGGCCGCAATCAGCCAGTCATCCAGGTAGGGGTACATCCGGACCCTTTGGTGCCACAGGAATGCTGTCACCACTGCCATGCATTTGGTGAAGACCCTGGGAGCTAGAGAAAAGCCGAAGGGCATGGCCCAGAACTCGTAGAGGGACCACTCTGCCCTGAAGTGGAAGAATCTCTGATGGGACGGATGGATTGGGACATGAAAGAACGCATTCTGGAGGTCCAGAGAATAGAACCACATGCCTCGTTCCAAGGAAGGAATGATCTGAGCCAGATTGACCATCCTGAAGGTTCGAGACCTTAGAAACTTGTTCAGGTAGTGCAGGTCTAGAATGGGGCACCAGCCCCCCGTCTGTTTCGGGACCAGGAAATACCTGGACACAAACCCCAGGCTTGGTGAAGGATCTGCCACCTTCCTGATCACCTCCTTTTCGAGGAGCAGGGCAAAGTCGGCTCGATGAGCCGACAGGGAGGTTGCAGAACCCGTAGCCCCCTGTGGGGCAATGGAGTGGGAAGGGCGGGGCCTGCTCGAACTCCAGAAGGCAGACCCTTTCCTACCACCAACACCCAGTGGTCCATGGTGATAGCGGACCAGGTGGAAAGGAAGTGGCGAATCTCCCTATGGGGGAAACCCGGGGGCGCGAGGCTGGGGGCGACACCCCTCAACCCTTCACTGGGCAGGCTTGGAGAAGGGACCTGCTGAGGGCCTTTTTATCCCTGCATCCTGTTGGAGGAAGCTGCAGGCTTGGCTTTGGGGTGCCAAGCATGAGCCTGCTGGCCTTGATGCTGGTGTTGCTGGGCCGGACATGCCGCAGGGGCAGAAGGTCAAAAGGACTTATGTTGCTGACGACGGCCCTTGTCCTTCTGAGCGGAGGTGACCGTGTCCAGGGTAGTGATGGACTTTTCAATCCTCTGGAGGTGGCCTTCCACTCCAGGGCCAAACAGGTCAGTCCCCAAGAAGGGGACGTCCGCCAATTTGTGCTGGGTATCCGCCGTAAAGGTGGATATCCTCAGCCAGGCTCTGTGGCGCATGGCCACTGTGGCCGCAACTGATCGGGCACAGGAGTCTCCAATGTCTAGAGCTGTTTGGAGCTGCTGTTTCACCACTGCCCTTCCCTGATCCCGCACCTGCTTGACCGTAGTCTGCAGGTCAGCTGGGAGATGAGGGATCACCTCATCCAGGGAGCCCATGAGGGCGTGGGAGAAGTGCCCCATCAGGACGGCCTAGCTGGCCTGATGGAGACCAAGGGAGGATGCAGCATACACCTTGCACCCAGCATAATCCAGCTTTTTGGACTCCTTGTCAGGGGGCTTATCCACATCCCTAGCATTCCTGGAACACCAGAAAACGCTATAGGTGAACAACCCCTCCTCAAAGGGTGTTCCGAAAAACCAGACAAGGAGCCGGTAGGAACCGCATACTTCCTGGCCATCCTGGCCAAAGGTGCAGGACAGGAAGTTGGCCGCTGCCAAAGCTCCAATACTGGGCCAACAATGGCTTCAGCCTCTGGAAAGGCCTCCGTGGGAAAATCCCCTTGGTCCAGTATCTTCGTGAGGGGATACTTGGCCCACTTGGATACGGACTCGAGCTGCATCCTGGTGGACTCCAAGATGAGTTGAAGCAGACCCATGAACGATGATGGGGTCTCGTCCATCGACTGCCCCCGGAGGACTCCAGGTCAAGGGGCCTGGAAAACAGGGAGGCATCATCGTCAGACTCCGAGGAGTCTGCGAAGAGCTGCCTGGGGCCTGAGCCACCCTCCACCTGCCGAGGATGGTCAGGAGTGAAGGTGACCGACAACCAGTGGGGCAGACCCTGACCCAACTGAGAGTTCTTGGTCGGAGCCCCCGATTTTGGTTGTGGAGGCGGAGGTTCCACCACAATCGGTGGGGCAGCTGGTTTCAGCCGAACAACCGTCCCTGGCTTGGGCACTTCGACCACCGCGAGGGGTTGTTTCGGCCTTTCGGGTGACAGCCACTTAATGGCTGGGGAAGGCGACAGCGTCGGCTTGTTCCCGGACAAAAGGAGCTGCTGCCACATTAAGTCCTCATAGCATCAACGTAATTTGCGCCAAAGCCTCTCCTCTTCTGAGGAGGAAGACGAGGACAAGCGGCACCACCACTTACCTCTGTGCTAAGACCGAGACCACCGATGTCGGCGGGATCAGCTGGACTGAGACGAGGTCGAGACCAAGACCCTCGGTGTTTCCGAGGTGGGTCTGGGAGAAGCGGGGACACCGCTCCTCCCTCAACCTCGAGAACGTTGACCGGGGACTCCAACACAGGAGGTGCAGGCAAGTCCTCGGTTTCCACCAGGGAAATTGGTGATGAGAGGTTGTCGGCTTCACCAGTCGACAGCCCATCCAATGGGTCAAGAAAAATCTCGACCGTGTCGATGGGTGTCTCGGCCGGCTGACCTAATGGGGACATCGTGAATCCAGCAGCCTTAGCCACAACCTCGACCGAAGTTGAGTGTCGACTGTCCAGGGAAGGGGACCTCTCCCACGAACATCGACGGTGGGACTTACCCTTTAAGTCCTTCTTTTTTCGACTGAGAAGAGTGTCCCGATGGCCCCTCTCCCTTCATGGAGAAGGATTGGCAAAGCTCATTAAAAGAAGCTGAGTAGGAGGATCCCAGAGACAGTGGGATAAATGACACGATCGAGGAAGATGAGAATGTGGCCTGGGCTGCCTCCTTCTCGAGGGAAATCATCTGCTCGAGTTGCTCAGCCAAGCCAGCTGCCACGGACACCGCCCAACGGGCCTCCCTTGAACTTCACGGTGGATGCGTTTCTCCGGGCGCCCAAGTTGTAACCGGGCAGCGGTCTTCGAGGACATTGGCCAAGAAAGACCTACACAACTCACAGACCTGCAGGTCATGGTCAAAGCCAAGGCAGTAGATGCCGCGTGAGTGCGGATCCATCCTGGACATCTTCCTCGCATGGCACCGCCAAACCGGAGTCGATTTGTCCATCGTAGAGCCCTGAGGGGAAGAATTTGACCGAAGTCTTGAGAATTTTAAAATTATTTTCGGGTGAACCGAAGAGTTAGGATCCAGTCTATATGCAGAGCATTAAGGAGGGAACCTGAGCTTCCAAGTGGTAAGGAAGATCTGGCGTCATGGGACGGAGCCGAGAGTTTTACCACCCGGTTGGGTGGGAGGAGCCAGCTTGAAGACGTTCTGGCAAAATTTAAAGCGGCAAGGAACCTGCCAGACAGTGTGGATGAACAACATATCCATGTCCCTAGAAACACATTTCAAACAGGATGTGAAAAAGGACAGCTGTACTGTTCATGAGGAGGTGTAAAAAATGGCATTGTTGAAAATCGGGAGTGAAATAAAAAAAAAACTGGTGAAGTCACGAATATGCATAGAAACTGCACCACGTACACAAATAATGTAATTAGTTTGGGGATTTTTTACAGCAGTTTTCAACATAGGCATTTTGGGACCTCCGCTCATAGACAGTGTCACTGTGATTTTCATAATCTGTCCCGAACACTGATTTCCCACAGCGACCACGCTATTCAACGCCGGAAGTGTGAAAACACATTTCAGCCAGGGTGTGAAAAATGACATCTGTACCGTTCATAAGGAGGTATGAAAAAATGTCAATGTTGAAAAGCTGGACTGAAAATATTACAAATTCGTGAACTTACATGGGTACGTGGAAATTACTTAATGCACGCTCATAACACAATCATTTTATGGACTTTTGTCACAAATTTTCAACATAGCCATTTAACACCTCTGCTCATGAACAGTGTCACTGTGATTTTCTTAATGTGTCCCAAACATTGATTTTGCACACAGACCGCACCATTGTGCGCTACATGTGCAAAAACACATTTTGGGCAAGATGTGAAAAATGACAGCTGTACTGTTCATAAGGAGGTGTGGTAAAATAGCAATGTTGAAAATCTGGAGTGAAAACATAAAAAATTCTCAAAGTTATGAGCATGCGTAGGAACTGCGCAACACACGCTCGTAAAACAGTCATTTATGGAAATGTTTTCATCAAATTTTCAACATACGTCTTTTGGGGGCCTACCTCATGAACTGTGACACGTCGTTTTGTTAATCAGTCCCGAAGGTGGTTCTCGCAGTGACCATGAAATCACCTTTGGGACCGAATAACAAAATGACAGTGAGTTCATGAGGTGGGGTCCCAAAAACCCCATGTTGAAAATCTGGTGAGCAAATTCCCAAAATTGGGTGAGATATGCACCAAAGTTGAAAAAAAAAAAAACATTTATGCCAATCATACCAGCCTCCGGAGGTAAGTATGGGGTGAGACGGGGGTGTGGGGAGGTGGGCACACGCAGAGGGTGGGCATGGGTTGGAGAGAGGGGCAAGAGAGTCAACAAGGGACAGTTTTTTCTTATAGTTTTTTTTTTTATAAAGACAACGTGGGACTTTTACCACGCTGGGGTGGTCTCCCAGTGTGGCACCTGGAAGTCTGTTTGGGGAGGCAGTGGAAACGATGGGGGATTGGGCACCCCCATTGGCCATACAGATTTTTGCCACACTGGGGTGGACTCCCAGCATGGTACCTGGAAGTCCGTTGCGGGGGCAATGGAGCCGGCAATCCCCCGTCAGCCATACAGACTTTTGCCACACTGGGGTGAGATTCCCAGCATGGCACCTGGAAGTCTGTTTGGGGGGAGCAGTGGAGCCGACAGGGGATTTGGGCACCCCCATTGGCCATACAGACTTTTGCCATGCTGGGCTGGGCTTCCAGCATGGCACCTGGAAGTCTGTTTGGAGGGCATTGAAGCTGACAGGGGATTTAGCACCCCAGTTGACCATACAGACTTTTGCCACGCCGGGGTGAGCTCCCAGCGTGGCACCTGAAAGTCTGTCTGGGGGCAGTGCAGCTGACAGGGGATTGGGCACCCCCATTGGCCATACAGTGTGTGGGGGTGGGGGAGCACATAAGCATGCTGGGGTGGGCTCCCAGCATGCTACTTGGGTGTTTGTTGGAGTGGAGCACTGGAGTCAACAAGGATCGCAAGAAAAAAAACAGAGCTGTCTATGATAGCAGTTCAGATGCAGTGCTGACGTGTAGGCAGTTTTCATACTGACGACAGCAGTATGCAAATTGCCTGCTGACTGCAGTATGCAAATTGCCTACATGTTACCACCGCTGACAGTAGTGGTCTTTTACTTTGAATTGTATGCCACTGCATCTGAACTGCTGCCATAGACAGCTTGGACTATTAGTGCGGTGGAGCCTACCAAAAGGAAGTAGGGCATTAGAAGCGGGATGGCGCACCTATGAAAACTCATATGGTGGCACTATGTTTCTTGCACATGCATGCAAGCAAACATAAAAATGGATCAAAGCAGGGACAATGAACTGTTGACCAATCAGCCTCACCTCTGTACCTGGCAAACTATTAGAGGTACTTATAAAAGACAAGATCATAAAGCACAGAGAGAACACACAAACCACAGATACAAACAACATAATTTCTGTAGTGGCTGATCCTGTTTAACAATCTGCTATCATTCTCAGAAAATGTCAGCAAGGAATTGGATCAGAGTAACCCAGCTGATATTATATACCTTGATTTCAAGAAAATGTCTGACCTGGTTCCCCACTAGGCCGTAATTGGAAATCTTTATTAAAAAAAAAAAAGGGCTAGAAAAGACTAAAAACATTGGATAATAGGCTGGGGGACAGAACATAAGGTCGAAATTAATAGACAGCTCTCATCAGAGGGACGGTAACTAGTGGGGTGCCACAGGGTTTTTGTCCTGGGACCATTCCTGTTTAACATCTTCATTTCTGATCTAGACCAAAATATCACCAACTGGTGCGGCAAACATGCCGAGGACACCAAAATGGGTGGGATCTGTGCAACTAGGGAACAAGCGGAATCCACACAGATCTAAATCACAAAAGAACTTGGGTGGATAAATGGGGCATGATCTTTAATAGTGAAAAATGTGCTGTGCTACCGAAACCAAAGACAATACAAATTAGGAAGCAACACAATAGTAACTGTAAACTGTGAAAAGACCTTGGTATACTCACAAATAGCACATTTGACTGGAAAATTATAGTAGGAAGGTAACAGTTAAAGTGAACAGGGTAGGGTGGAATGTAAGAAATCCTTCAGAAGCAAGAGACATGACAGTTATCTGCTCACTGAATAGAGCATTTATATGCCTGCTAATGGACTATGGTTCCTACTTTTAAAAAGAAAGACATTCTAGCCACAGAAAAAGTACAGAGAAGGGTAACCAATTTCGTCAGAGGTCTAAAAGGACATACCCAATGAGAATAGACTAAAGCAGGTTAACCTATTCTCTTTGGAAAAGCGTTACATCTGTGGGGATCTATTATTTATGTTTGATGACATAATTTACACAGAATTGATGACATCACTGGATTTAGACTATAACAAGACTCAAAAACTACTCAAGGGCATCCTCTACAGATCCAAGATAGACATTTTAGGAGCCATAAGAGGAAATGTTTTTCATACAGAGGGTGGTAAGGATTTGGAAACAGTCTAATGTATATGGTAATAAGCAAAACAAGGATATTTTAAAAACTTTGACATATGGCACGGACTTATATAACTTATTACCACTGAATTAAGTGGCGGAGGGGTTTACATGGGCCTAATGCCGTTATCTACTCTTTAATATCATAATATGAGGGGAGGAGAGAAAGGGCACAGATGGTGATGGAGGAGTTAAAAGAAGAAGCAACAGGAGCAGTGTCAGTGATGTGTGAGTTGTCAGCCTTGAGGACAGGGTGAATGACTGGGTCAGGGGAGAAGGGGGAGTATATAACCTTCCAGAATCTGGAGGGGTGATTAAGGTTGTTCTGGAATATGGATGCAAAGCACTCTGATTTCACAAATCTGGTGTCTTCTGTACAAGCATTGCAAAGGGTCCAGTAATTTAACAGGGTAGCAGGGGGACCCAGTGATCTTAAAGGGTGGCCAATCTAGGTCACAAGCATGAAGGTAGATCAGCAGCTTGGCAGAGATCCAGGGAAGGTGGGAACCCCCAACACTGATTTTCCTGAGGGGTGCACAGTGGTCACAGACATAAATTTGGAGTGGAATGATTTTGAGCACCAAGTTGATGTCAATGGCTGTAGAGATGCGGGATCAGTCAGCAGCTGACAGGTTGGCATGAAGGAAGGCTAGACCCAGAGAGGAGGAGGAGGATTTTGGGGGTCTTTGAGGCAATGGAGCTTGCACACCGCAGACTGTATGGTGGTCGGGAGGATACCTGTATCTACAATATGGTGGGGTGAGAGGAGAGTACCCAATCCAGAAGGTGGGGTTCACAGATTTGTGATTAAAATGAGTGGGGTCAGAAATTAGTTGGGACAACTGCAGGAAATTCGTTTTGACAAATTTTGTGCACAGCAGGGAGAGACGATTAGTAATAAAATCCTTAAGTATCAGCAACTCACCAGATGAGAAGCAGGAGCAGATGAAGGAGTTAATTTCAGTGACAGTAGCAAAGGACAAGCCAGGGCAACAGTAAACCCTGCTATAAATAGAGGGACTGTAAAGTCTGAGGAGGAGCAGCTCATATGCAGAGGGGATGAGACCGACAGTACAGGGCTCATTTTGGATTCCAGCAGAAAAACAGATTGCAATACCATTGCCTCTCTTGGGGTGACCCTACCTAGCTATGGGGGTAACACAGGTGATTGCAGTCAGAGCATCATGATGAAGTGAACAAAAGACCTATTACGATAGGTACCGACAAAAGCGTATTTATTGCTTAAAAATAAGTGCAAAATAAAACAGCAACATAACATGAAATCACCCAAAGAAACTGCCAATGTTTTACATAATATGTACTCTTTTTCAAGGCATGGCTTACAGGTATGAATTCACCTATTATAAGGTACCTGCTTAACAGTATACACCTCTGTTTTTCATACCTGAAAGTACATTAGAAACACCACCACCCACTAAATCCTGTGTCAACTTAATCTTTCAATACATTCCATATACACTAACTTATAAGTAATAGATAAACCACTCTGAGGTGTGCGGTTGCGCTCTGATATATGCACGCTTTGGTGTGCATTGTTACACACAAGGTCATGAGGATTTGTTAATGGCCAACGACCCAAGACGTTGAGTACATTGTGAGCACGACCGCACACCTCAGAGTGGTTGATCCATCTTATAAAATGTCAGATTTGTTTTGGAGGGTAAAAGTGCAGGTGTGCAGTCACGCTCTGATATATGCATGGTCATGTGATGTGTTTTATACAATCAGAACATTGGAGTTGGAGCTTTCACTTTTACCCATTTTATAAACAAAATATTAAAAGTATGAAAAGAATAAAAAGAATTTAGAGGTGTGGTGATTTGGCCACTGCAGTCATATTTCTCTGAAAGTTTTTATGTTTAATGTCTCAAAAGGCCAGGACATCAGGTTTGTCAGAAAATATGCCAGTTTTTCTGCAAGGGTCCTTGGGAAGAGCTGATATGTATTTGAGTGTCTGACATCTCCCCTTGCCTAGGACAAAGGCTTGCTTAGAGGTAAACAGGAGGTTAAATTTCAATAGGTAATTGGAATTTACGAACATAAGAAATTTGCCAGCAGAAAAAAGGCCACTGAGGTCTATTGAGTCTGCTCGATTTTGCAGCTAGTAACCCTATTCTGCAGCTGCCCCTCACCCCCCTCCCTTTATCCTCCTACTCACCCTGTTCCATCCCCTTCTGAAGCAGCCCACTGTTCTACAGGCCACCACCTCCACTGGTAACGTGTTCCACGCTGCCACCACCCTCTCTGTAAAATGTGTCTCGTCTCTCTCCTGAACCTTCCCCCTTCCAGTCTCATGTCATGGCCCCAAGTGACCCTCCCCACCATTATCCTGAATAGCCTCTTTGCACCAGTCCTGTTTATCTCTCTCATGTACTTGAATATCTAAATCATATCCCCCCATCCCTCCTCTCCTGCAGCAAGTACATGTTCAACTCCTTTAGCCTACTGTCATACAGTAAGTCCCCCAGCCCCTGGATCATCTTGGTCACTCTTCACTGCACCCCCTCCAGTATTTTAATGTCCTTTTTTAGGTGCAGGTGCCAGAACTGCAGACAGTACTCGGATGAGGTCTAACCAGTGCTCTGTACAGGGCAGAATCACCTCTCCCTCTCAATGTTATTCCCTTGCTGATGCAACCCAACATTTTGTTGGCCCTTGTCAATGCCTTCCTACACTGTGCCAAGTTGTTCATTGATCCCATGATGACCACCCCTGGATCCTTCTCCTCCTCGGTCTCTGCCAGCTGCACCCTTCCCAATTGGTAGTTTCTCCTTGGATTTTTTGCTCTAAAGTGCAGTACCTTACACTTTTTGGTACTGAACCCCAGCTGCTAAGTGTCTGACCAGGACTGCAGCTTATTCAGATCTTCCTGCAGACCTTGCCACCCCTCCATGTCATCCACCACTGCCCTAACCTTCGTGTCATTGGCAAACAAGCTGATCTTGCCCCTGATGCCCATGGATATGTATGCAATAAATATAGCAAATAACACTGGCCCCAGCACCAGGCCCTGTGGAACCCCACTCGTTACTTCCATTGGGGATGAGAGTTCCCCCTCTACCACCACCCTCTACTGCCTCCCATGCAGTCAGTTTGTCACCCATCCCACCATTTTTGGTCCCATCTCTATGCCTTCGAGTTTTGTTCCAAGTCTCCCATGTGGTACTGAGCCTTGCTGAAGTCCAAGTACAGGACATCCACAGCATGGCCCTTGTCCATCTGCCTAGTTACCCAATCATAGTACTCGACTAGGTTGGTTTGGCAGGATCTTCCCATGACAAATCCATGCTATCTACTGTCCATCAGCACACTGGACTCCAGCAGGGACACCAGCCTTTCCTTCAGGATGGTTTCCGTTAGCTTCTCCACGATGGATGTGAGGCTCACCAATCTATAGTTCCCTAATTCATCATTGGGGCCACTCTTATGAAGGGGAACCATGTGAGCCAGCCTCCAATCCCTGGGCACATATCCCAGATTTAATGAGGCATTGAACAGGCCTGCCAAGGGCTCTGCCAGGATCTCTTCCAGCTCCTTCATTACCCTGGGATGAATGCCATCTGGCCCTGGTGCCTTGTCCACCCTCACTACTCTCAAGCCCTCCAGCACTCTGCCTTCCATGATCACCCCAACCGTTACTCCCTCCCCAGCCTTTACTGCCCCCATCCCCCTTGGGTAACACTCCCCCTCTCTCTTTAGTAAATACCAAGCAGAAGTAGACATTGAGTGCTTGCCTTTCTCCCCCTTCTCTGTACATCCCCACCATTAATCCTTACAATCTGTTCTTTACAGCTCCTTTTCTCCCTGATGTACCCAAAGAAGCCCTTTTCCCCTCTTTTATCCCTTGCGATAGCCTGAGATCTTTGGTGGCTTTTGCTATTCTCATTACCCTTGTCACCTCCCTTGCCTCCTGCTGATACTCCTCCCAATCTTCCCCTCTCCCCAATTTCCTGTATCTCTTAGAGACAACCTCTTCCTCTCCACCTTTCCACAACCCCCAGCTCATCCAGCTTGGCCTTTTACTCAGAGTCCTGCTACAAGAATTGGTAGCCTCTAGTATCCCCTTTATGAGCTCCCATCTCTGGTCCACGTCCATACCAGGCTGGATACTCACCAGGTACCCCGTCTCCCCCATATTTGCAAAATCTGCCCACCCCAAATCCAGGACCATCATATTGGATGCCACCCCTCTTTGCCCATACTCAACCTGAACCATACTGAGTGATGATCACTCCCGCTAATGGCTCGTCCACCTGATATCCCTCACAAATTCCCCATTTGAGCACCAAATTGAGGATGTTCCCACCCTTGTTGGTTCGTCAACCACCTGTGTCAGATGCTTTCCTGAATGGCATCCAGCAGTACTTGCTCCATTTTACTGCTGGAGGCTGGGGTTCCCAGTCAACCCCAGTAGGTTGAAGTCCCCACAATCACCACATTCCCTTCCTGCATGCCCTTCTAATCTGCCTTGCAAGTTCCTTGTCCAGCTCTTCTGTCTGGGATGGTGGCCTATACACCACTCCCATCCGGAGAGTCCTGTTCCTGGAGTCCTGGATTAGCAGTGATAAAGATCGTCTTTCTCCCTCCTCCCTAATGCACTTTAGTCCCTCCCTTACGTATACTGCCACCCCCCTCTCCTGTTATCCCTATCCTTGTGGAATATTCTGTACCCTGGGACTGCCAGGTCCCAGTCATGGTATTGGGTGCCCATGCTTCTGTGATGGCTGCCATGTCCACCTCCCCCTCCACTAGGAGGGCCTGTAGGTCATTCATTTTTATCCCCCAGGCTCCTAGCATTCATGGTGACCACCTTCCATCCCCTTTTCCTTCCCTCCCTCCCTCCTCTCTCTGCCCTCTACTTCCAGCATCCAGAAAGTGGGTTGCCATCTGGGAACAAGTGACCATCAAACAGTGTGGTTCACAATAAACTCAGCTACAGAATCAAGCCATACAAAAGTGAGGGTACTGGACTTCAGGAGGGCTGACTTTGACAAGATGGGGCAGTGCCTTAGAAAAGCACTAGCAAACAGGCTAGAAGGAGGGGTGGAGCAATAATAGGGAAACATCAAAACTGCCATCACAGAGGCAACAAGCCTTTGTGTGAAGCAAATAAACAAATCAAAACAAAGGAAAAAGACACTATGGTTCTCAAAAGAGGTGGTGGAAAAGTCAGGGAGAAAAAGATAGCATTCAGGAAGTATAAGGAAACACAGAAGGAGCAGGACAGAGAGATGCACTCTAGTTAAGGCAGAAGGAAGCAGGGAGGGAAGTCAGAATAGCAAAGGCCCAAACTGAGGAAAAGATAGCCAACTCGGTTAAGAAGGGAGATAAAACCTTTTATAGAAACATCAGGGAGTACAGAAAGACAAAGGGAGGGATAGTGAGGCTGAACAGAATGGACAGTGGGCGGACAGAGAGGGACAGTGAAAAAGCAGGGATACTGAATGAATATTTCTGCTCAGTATTCACAAAAGAGGAGGGGGAGGTGCCTAATCCAATTAATAGAAGCACTCTTGATAGGCGGGGCCGATCCCAGTCCATTCACAGAAGAAAGGTTTCTGAAAGAACTCCTAAAAGTGAAGGTGGACAAAGCAATGGGGCCTAATGGAATTCACCCCAGAATTCTAAAAGAATTAAGGGGGAGAACTAGTGAAACCACTGACCATCCTTTTTAACAAATCATGGGAGGATGGTGGTGTGGTACCTGAGGACTGGAGGAAGGCAGATGCAACTCCCCTTCACAAAAGTGGGACCAAGACAGAGGCAGGAAACTACAGACCTGTCAGTGTGACCTCTGTGGTAGGGAAAGTGATGGAATCGCTTCTGAAGGAAAGAACTGTTGAGTACCTAGAGGCCAGTGGGGCACAGGACCCAAGGCAGCATGGGTTCACAGCGGGAAGGTTATGTCAGATGAATCTAATTGATTTCATTGACTGGGTGACCAAAGTATTGTTAATTGTCTAATTAGTATTTCGGAAAGACCTTTGAATGTGAGCTCTTTTTACAAAGGTTCCACGTCAGGGTGGACAATAAGACAATACACATATTCAGTGGTTACAGAGGCCTGATCATTAGGCATTAAAGAGCGATTACATGACAATTAGACAAATAGGAAAAAAAAAAACTGAGCAGTTGTAATTGAATACTAAGCTATTTTCTAATTGGTTGCCTAGAAAGCACACCCTGAAACCTCCAAATCCGTTGATAGACTATGGCAGAGTAACTGCATAGGGTTTAGCAGCTATCCCAGATGGCGAGGCTGGGTGACAGTGAAACAAGAGTTGGGTTTGAAACCATCCATGAAGAGTGAGAGGTGGAGGGATAGTGAAATGGGGTGGGGCTGTGATGGGAAGAAGCAGCTCCAAAGGGCTTTGTTGAGTATGGTGTGTGGGGTTTGGAGGGCAGTACCAAGTGCATTTAAAAGAGGACCGATAGCTTACTTAAGCCTTTGGCTAGACTGGAATGGAGGCAGGGTTCTCTAGGTAGCCCTGCTGGGTGTTACCTTGGGGGTAGGCCTGTCTATCAAGTGGGGCCTGAGAAGCAGGTGCATTTTGAGTTAGACATCAGGTGCTGTTTGAATTGAGACAGGCTGTTTGTTTGTAATTTCATCGGGAGTTCATTTTATCCAGTGGGGGGCCCGATAGAAGAAAGCACGCTGCCCTAGTGAGGTTCAGCGGAATGGTATGGACAGTGCTCCATTCTTCCTCTGTCTGGTGATGTGTGTTGAGAGAGAAGCCTTGAGTAGGTTTCCTACACAGGGTGGGTTTTTTCTGAGGAGTGCCTTCTTCCCAGGAGGCAAGTTTGGTATTTGATCCTGTCTTTTAGGTTAAGCCAGTTTGTATGCTCATACAGGATGCAAGTATGAGTGTAGTGATCTGCACACAGGGTGAGGCGGCATGCCTTATTGAGTGCAATTTGGATCCTTTTGAGCACTGTATCAGTAGCAGCTCCATAGACCACCAGCCCGTAGTCTATCGTGGAGAGTATGGAGCTGGAGACTGAGATGAGTGCTTCCGGGGTGAGGGATTTCTTATGCCTATAGAGGACCCTGATCTTTGTGTTTACCACTTTGACAAGGGAATCTACATGGTGCATATAAGTGAAAGAGTCATCAATGGTGACCTAAGGTATTGAATAACTGCACCTGCTCAATCTGCTCACCAGCCTTGTTGGTGATTACGAGAGGAGCATGCTTGTGTTTGTTGTAGGGGCTGGACTGTAGCATGGCCTTGTTTTTCTTGTAATTTAGTAGCAGCTTTTGCCTACTGAACCAGTCCTCGAGTTTATTGAAAGAGTTCTGTAGTTCTGTTTGTAGGGCAACCAGAGAGGTGCTGCTGCTCAGCAGCACGGCATCTTCTGCATATAAAATAAGTTTGGTGTCACAGGCTGTGGGTAGGTCATTTACAAAGAGGCTGAAAATCAGGGGCCCTAGAATTGATCCTTGAGGGACTCCTAGGAGTACATCTCTGGAGCTAGATAACATCTGCCCAATTCTGACTCACTGGCTCCAAAGTAGTAGACCAGGGAGGGGCTATGGACATGGCCTACCTAGACTTTAACAAGGCATTTGACACAGTCCCACAGAAAAGATTAATTGTCAAATTAACCAGCCTGGAAGTGGGTCCCAGGGTGGTAGCCTGGGTAAAACATTGGCTGGACAACAGGACACAGAAGGTAACTGTAAATGGAGTCCATTCTGAAGAAAGAGGGGTTACTAGTGTGGTAACACAGGCTTCAGTACTGGGTCCAGTCCTTTTTAATGTCTTTATAAGTGACATTGCAGAGGGACTGGAAGGGAAAAGTATGCCTCTTTGCAGATGACACAAAGATCTACAACAGGGTTCATATACAAGGAGGCGTAGAAAGGATGAGAAGGGACTTGGCAAGGTTGGAGAAATGGTCAGAAGTATGGCAGCTTGGATTCAATGCAAAGAAGTGCAAAATAATGCACCTGGAAAGCAAAAACCCCATGGGAAGATTACACAATGGGAGGGTAGTAACAACAACAAAAATGAAAGGGACCTGGGGGTAATCATATCAGATGACCTTAAGGTTAGCAAGCAATGTGAGTAGGCAGTAGGGAGGGCTGGGGGTATGCTGGGATGTATAGGGAGAGGCATCACCAGCAGAAAACAGGAAGTTGTTATCCCTCTGTACAGACAGTTTGTAAGATCCCTTCTGGAGTACTTTGTCCAGTTCTGTAGACCCCATCTCCACAAGGACATAGACAGGATAGAGGCAGTCCAGAGGAGGGCAACTAAAATGGTGCAGGGTCTGCAAGAGAAGCCATACGAGGAGAGACCAAAGGAACTTAATATGTATACCCTTGAGGAAAGGAGGAAGGGGGGGACATGATAGAAACTTTTAAGTACCTCAGTGGAATCAACAAAGTCCAACAGGGTAGCATCTTTCAGAAAAGAGATGTGCAAGAACAAGGGCACAATTTAAAGACAGAGGGAGGGCAGTTAGGGGCAATGTGAGGAAGTATTTTTCACAGAGAGGGTGGTGGACACATGGAACAGCCTTCCTGAGGAGGTTGTGGGGTCTAACACTTGGGATAATTCAAGAATACATGGGACATACATAAGGCAATTCTTGTGGGGGGTAAGAAGAAATAGGCTGTTGGTTAACTAGCATCTGCAGCTTATCCTGTAGGTAGGGAAATGGGCAGACTAGGTGGGCCAAGCGGACCTTATCTGCCATCAAAGTTTATGTTTCTATCCCGTCTATTGCTACTACCTAGTTCTTTTCCCCTTTTCTGTGGGGTAAGCTTGTGATGCTTCTCATCTCGTGACCTCCGTATGCCTTCTCTCCACCTGCCACCCCCTCTCCTAGTTTAAATGTCCAGCTACCTCAATATACTCCCCAAAGCTTCTGTTTTAGCCCCTCTTACCCCTGTTCATTTAGGTGAAGTCTTTCCTTAGCATATAGACTGCTGTCCTCCAGGTCTGTCCCACTCCCACTAACCTGTACTCTTTGGTGTGACACCATTTGCCTAACCATTCATTAAATTCCTTGATCCTCTGTCTTCTAGCTGTACTCACCTTGGGCACTAGTAATACCTCAGAAAATGTTAATGATATACCCACATGAAGTTCCTAGCTCCACAAACCTCTTTTGACTACCTCTAATGTACTATTTGTCAGGTCATTTGTCCCCAGATGTAGAATTAAATGAGGCCTCTCCCTTCCCCTTCTAGCATATTTGAGGACTGATTGTCCCACCCTTTCAGCTGTCATCCCTGGCATAGCCTTCACCTATGCATTACTATGCCTTTCCCCCTTGCTACCCCACCTGACCCCCTTAGTATTGAATCCCCTAGAACTAGTATTCCCCGCATATTTCCATCTGCCTGCTTCCCCTCCTCTGTCAGACTCTTTCTCCACTACCACACAATTCCCCCATCTGTTCCTGTTGCCATTCCTGTCCTGCCCGACTCTTTCTCCTGCACACAATTCTCCCCATCTGTTCCTGTTCCCCTCCTGCCCTACTCCTCCTCCAACACACAATTCCCGTCATATGTTCCTGCTGCTCTTCCTCCATTTCCTGGTAGCTGTTCAAAGGGGAAGATTCCATAAATGACAGGAAATGGAAGGTTCATCTCCTCTGTTTATAACACTATGAATTTCAAAGAGAAAATAGCTTTATAGCAGGGTTCTGCAGATGCCCAGGTTAGGCAGCTATTGTTAAATTCCCTACCAACTGCCATAGTCTATTACCATTGTAATAAGTGTCAGGAAGGTAATGTAGATTAAAGCCAGCTCAGGGAGGTGGGGCTGTGGGAGAGTAAAATACTGTTAATTTCGAAAATACTGTTCATTTGGGTTCACTAAAATTTTGGGAAAAGAGCAACAGAGACTTCTGCTGGCCCATAGATGAACAATTGGACCTAGAAATATTGAGGCCAATAGCCAATCACAGGCCAGTTTTGCATACTGCAGAAAAGGGCTATGTAAGCCCTCTTGAACAAAGACTCGGCAGAAGCCAAATTTTCCTGACACAAACGAAGACTGCCAGACACACTGAAGACCACTGCAAGAAAAACTGGGACTCAGACACAGCAGGGAGAAAGAGAGACTTTGCAAAACTCACTTATTTTCTGGACTCTGGTTCTCTACAGAAAAGGTAGAAATTATTCAGTTAATTCACTAGTTCATTGTGAAAGTATTTTCCACCTGTTTTTTGTAGTTATCCTGTAACCAAATATCTAAATAATTTATCTGTATGTTTGTATGGTATTTATTTACGTAATCAGTAAAATCTCTTGTTTTTATTTTAAAATACTACTGCCTGGGAGTGATTTTGTTGCGTATGAGGGTTTGGGGATGGTTTATTCAATCTGTATCATGCCTGATTAGCGCTAAGGTGCCACACACTACCAAAACTAGAATCCTGAAAGGGAATCTAGGACCCCAGAGTACGGTAAAAGTATACAAGGTCTCCGGAGGGGGGTCTGAGGGGTTTGAATCAGGCTCCTGTACTCCTGTGGGAGAAGACACAACCAGGGTTACGAAAGCAACCCTGAAGGTCTCGTATCATCTGAGTTTTCCTCCCAGCACAGAAACCCAGGAGGGTTCTCAACTGGCTACAGACTTGAGACTATATTTTACCGATACCCAGAGAGAGGAAGCTCTGGGCCCTCGTGGCGAGTGTTCAGTTGTGAACTCAGCAAGCATTCTAAAAGGACATAGGGGGGTATTTCCTGACCCCCCATCATGGGTTGCAGTTAGGGGAGGGCACTGTGATCTCAGTTGACCCGATGCCCAGGAGAGGTTCGTGACAGATATTGGTGGCATAGTGGTCAGATTTAAGGCCAGTGTATCAGACTAGTAAACTGTAAACAAACCATACACAAACAGGGCAGAGATTGGGGGGGGGAAAGAATATTTGGTTACAGCATAAAGTTCCCTACCCTGTGTTTTTTTTTTTTGTTTTTTTTTTCTTTAACAGTGTAAGCTAGTGTAGTAGTAGTTAGGGAAGAAGATGGCTTCCAAGTACAGCGGCTGCACTACAGACCAGCTAAGGCAGTTGTGTCAGGAAAGAGGGGTCCATTATGAGGGGCACAGCAAAAAGAACCTCATGGAGGCTCTCGTGGCAGCCAATGAGCAAGTGGCTGCCCAGGACCTTGAGTCACGACCAGTGACTGGAAAGGACCAGAGCTTGGGCATGGAGGTGCCAAGGGACATCTCAGTGTCCAGTCCCAGGGAGGAGGACAGTGAGACCGGAGGGAGCCCAGAGCCATCACACCAAGTGAAGTCCATCATAGATGGGGAGCTGGAGAAGCTGAAGCTTCAATTGCAGCTGCAGAGAGTAGAGCTTGCCATACTGGACACACAGCTTGCACAATAAGCCCAGCAGCAGAGAGAAGCCCAGCAGCAGAGGGAACTTGAGCAAAAAAGACAAACTGGAGATGGAGGACAAATGGTGCTAAGGAGAGGCCAAGATGGAGGACAAACAGTGTCAAAAGAGAGTCTGAACTGGAGAGACTGGGGCAGGATTTTCAAACCTTGGACACAAGTTGTGACAATGGCAGCTTGTGCCAAATGCCGGTGCGTCCGGGACCTTGTACCCGATTTTACATGGGGGCATGGTCCTGGCACCTAAGTCCCGCTGCTTGCGGCAACTGAACGGGTGCACCAAATGGATGGTGCACCCAGAAGGAATGCTGCAAGCACAACGGGATGGTGGGTGACACTGCATCCTCACATGCGCCATGCTGGTGCCCCTTCCAGTGCCATGCCCAATGTGCCCATCAGCAGCATTACATTGAACCTGACACCCCACTCCCCAACCCAACACTCACTGTCCTTGACAGTATCCTCCCTGGTGCTCTAGTGGCCCCCACCCTGGCAAGTAGTGCCCACACCCCACACCCCAAATCCAAACCCCAGATTCGGTGACTGACTGGCCTCGCACACACCACAGCCGACCACCAAATGAACTGTCAGTGTGCGTACTCAATCAAATCAATCAATCAAAATCTTTATTTATCCAGGCGGGCACCATTGAGCAAGGCTCATTTGCAAGGTGGACCTGGTCATGAATACATCAAAGTACAGTATAGAAGGAGGTATACAAAAGCAACGATATAGAAGGAAAAAGTATATACAGTGTATACAGTACAGTAGAAGGTTGAAATAAATAAAAAACAACAGCATTATTTTACAACTGAAGAAGTCAGCAGATGTACAATCAACCATAGGCATACAGGGGTTATAAGCAGAGATCTTCTGAGTGAGGCAGCCGGCAACTACACATATAGGGGAAAGAGGCCATGTATGGGGTGGCAGGTTAGAGGGGTAAAGGAGAGGTAAAGAAGAGAAGGGATATATTACCGTCGACTGGGGGAAAAATTGGGCTAAAACCACGGAAAGTGACGATGGCTGTCATGTATGTGTTTATTATGATAATGACGGAGGAGGGGTAGATAATTGGGACACTACTATGGATGGGATGGGATTTTAGCCAGGCTGGAGCGGACAGGGAAGGGTGGGTGCAGCAGGAAGAGTTAATAGGGAAAGAGTGAGAGCCAGGGGTAGAAACATGGCGAGTGTCAGGATGGAAAGGAGGAGTTGCGGAATTAGTGGGCTAGCGGTGAGGAAAACATTTGCAAGGTGCTTTCATGTAGCGATCAGAAGCCTTGAAGATATTCAGGCTAACAGGGCGGCTCAGCTTCAAGTTTCTTTTGTAAACCGTTCCACAATGTGGGTAAAGAGAAGCTTAGAGCAGCTTTGCCGAAATTAGTTTTGACCCTTGGAACTTGGAGGGCAATTAGGGAATAGCTCCTTAGAGAATAGGTGCCTAACACACTCCTGGGAATACAATTTGAGACATATGAGGGGAGCTTGTTGATCACCACACCAAAGACCCATAGGGCAGCGTTTCTATTCCTTCTATAGTGAAGGGAAGTCCAGCCTAATGATGAGTACAGGGAGCAGTGGTGAGTGGAAAGCGGAAGGCCAGTAATGAACCTGATAGCTCTGTGGTCGAGGGTGTCTAACTTAACCATTACAGAGGCACTGCAGTGGCTGTAAAGCAGGTCTGCATAATCTATTAAAGATAGGAAGGTAGCTTGAACCAGTTGAATCTTGGCCTCCTTTGTGAGCAGGTGGTTAATCTGTAGAATAGGCCTAATCTTTGCCTCAGTTTCTTCTGTAGTTCTTCGAGATGGTCGGCGAAGGAAAGTTTATGACTGAGCCAAACTCCTAGATATTTGAATTTAGCTAAATACTCTAGTGTTTCTCCAAGAACAGTGGTAATTTGTGGGATAGCTGCCCCCCCCAGCAGAAATTGCCGCATGCAAGGAGGGGGAGAAGAGCATGGCTTTTGTCTTTTTCGCATTGAGCAAAAGCTTTTTGTTTATGAGCTGGTATTGTAGAAGGTTAAATTCAGCTTTGAGGTCTTCTGAGGCTGCTTCCAGCGTGGGACGACTCAAGTACAGTACAGTGTCATCCGCGAATAAGTGGATGTTGACCTTTTTGATGGGGTCATTGATGTTGTTAATGTAGACTGCAAAGAGGAGGGGACCAAGGATAGAGCCCTGGGGCATGCCCCTCAGCACAGGTTTTAATGGAGAAAGATCACCTTCAGCTTTAACCTGCTGTTTCCTGCTGCATACAGTACACACACTGACTGTTCATTCGGTGGCCAGCCATAGTGGTGTGCGGAGGGCTGTGCCGGTTGTAGTATGTCACAGGGACCTGTTATGAAGTGAAGTGAAATATCAAGAAATTTCAAGATGCCCCCCCCCCCCACCTTATTTTAAATTTTCACTCTGTCCTGCCTGCTTCTATATTCTTATCTATTCTAAATTTCTTGTCAGGTGGCCAACCTGACAATCTTTAAATCTTACAATCCTTATTCTCTTTAAATAATCTGGTATCCAAAATCCTGATAAGCTGTAATATAAGCGGAGTAATGGTGTAGGGCTTTAATACAGTGTTTGCCTTATGCAGCTATCCCCAGCTAAACAAGTAACCTTCATTGTAAAGAGCTTTCCGCTCTCTTAAAAAAGAGCAGTATTACTGATATAAAGCCTTAGTCAGCAATAAGGCTGGCACCAGGCCAGATTGAAATTGCAGTCATCGGGTAAACAGAAGATATTGTTAGAAACTTTCTGAAAATCAACAGAAAAGGCTTATGCAGCTTGAATCAAGTGTTTAAGTGCAGACAATTGCTGTGCTGGGTTAAAATAAAATATATTTCTTCTAAATGTTTTTTTTTCTCTCTTGGATTATTACAGAAAAAAAGGAGTTTAAATACAACGGGACAGATAGGGAGTGCACCCCTCATCTGGTTATTCTTTAGTTAAGATTCTAGATTCTTTTAATGAACTAACCATGCTTTCCTTTCTATATGAGACATTTGAATATGTATGGTATGGTACAAAATGACTTAACACCTGTATTCTGAAGGTTTGCTGGGAAGTTCCTACTATGGGGCTGGCAGCCATGAAATGGCCTGCCTTTACAGGAACTAGGTAAATGTGATGTCACAAAGGAGGGGCTCAGTGAAACCACACCCCTTCCTTTACTATATAAATCCTCCACTAGGAGGCTTAGATAGTTTTTTTTTGGTCGGTAGGGTTCTGACCAAGGTGAGAGAAGGATCTCAGAGAGAAGCTAAAGTGCAGACTTTCACATTACTTGAGAAAGGAGAGAACCCAGGAATTTCTTTATAGTATTTGAAGCAAGAAGTATATCCTGACATTTGATTGATGTGAAGATATAACATCATATTTTTCCTTTCTGTAAATATTGAATTTTATTTTATTTATCTATTTTTTTTATTTTTCAAAATAAAATGATAAACGCAGACTTATGCATTTTTTTTATGCATCCTAGCTGGTTGTATGATCTGTTTATTGAAACCCACACGTCCACACCGAATCTGGGGTTTGGACTGGGGACCCAGCAGGGTTATGGGCACTACTTATGGGGGAGGGGCCACTAGAGCACCAGGGAGGATAATGTCCAAGGACCATCCCTGCCGGGTACAATGGGGGAGGGGACCACCAGGGTGCATAGTGTCCATGATGGACAGTGTCAGGGCAACGGGGCATGGAGGGGCCACTAGATCCAGGAGCATTTATTAGGGATGGATTGGGGCAGGCCATACAGTGGCACATACTGGATGACCCTCCCATGAGATGTCTAAGTACTGTTCGACCAGCCCTTTGCTGGTCTAACGGCACTTAGCACTTTGTTCCTGGGGAGGGCTTTGAAATTCAGGACTTTGGGGCTGTGGCAGTCAGGGTCTGCCGCAAGCACCCTAGCATCATGCTGCAGCCACTTTCATGGCACAAGGCTGGCACTAGCACACTTTGGTGCAAGCAGCCTGCCGATTGACGAAGGCTACCTTTTAAAACTGCTGGGGGTGCTACCTTTGGTGCAAGATGTCTATTGTGTCAGACTTGTTCGATGCCAGCACCTTGCATCATTCTAAGACCTTTGAAAATCCGGCCCATAAGATTTAACCACCAGCACCAGGGCAGGTAAGTGGCAGGGGTGAACCTGAAACTCCAGGGCTGGGGTGTAAATTAAATTCCAAATTAATAGAATTTAAAGAGGGGGGGGAGGATGTGCATGAATTTTTGAATTGGTTTGAAAAGGTCTGTATCCAGGCAGGATACCCAAGGAGGCCTCTTGAGCTTTCAGCTATCTCCTGCTTATTGGAAAGGGCATGGGCACTAAGCCCAAAATGAACAATAAAGACTATGAAAAACTTAAAACTGCTTTACTGAAAAATATGAACCAACTCCTGAGGCCTACAGAGTTAAATTTCAGAAGCTCCAAAAGAGCCTTGAAATGAGCTTAGAGGAATTTGCCACAAAGCAATGTCAGTTTTTGAAACATTGGTGGGAAGGGGTGGAAGCAAACTCAGTGGGGAAAACTGAGGAGGTTGTGCTATTGGAGCAGTTCTTTTGGGCCTGCCCAGCACAGCTGAAAACCTCACTAGAGGACTGGGATCCTCAAGCAGCACAGCAATCTGTTGAGCACTCGGATCACTATGCCAGGAGCAGGCCTACTCTGAAAGGAAGTGAGGGAGCAGGCAGGGGCAAAAGGGAAAAGCGAGCCTTCAGGGTAGCTAAAACCCTCAATGCCTCTGCAGAAAGGGGGAAGCCCCAAGTTACCAAAAATGGATTTCTTGGATAAAAAAAAGTGATGAATGCTGGTTCTGTAAGCAGCCAGGGCATCTTGCTACAGTGTCCTAAAAAGGCACAGAGTGGGCAACGTGTACTTCAAAAAGAGGTGGGTGTACTGTGTACCCCTGAGAGTATGCCTGTGAACATGAGGGAGCACATAGACCCGGTTACCATAAATGGGATGCAGACCCACGGGTTAAGGAACACTGGGGTGTGTCTTACCCTGGTAAAAGGGGATTTGGTTGGGCCTGAACAACTTATAACTAATCTGTTTGTAACTGTGAGGGGATTTACTGGGGAGTAGAAAATCCTGCCACTAGCTAGCATTCTCCTGGATTGGGGTGACACAGGAGAGGGTGCAAAAATGGCAGTGGCAGACAACCTCACCCCTGAATGTGATTATAGAGGAACAATCTCCAGCAGATGGTGGTGTGTGCGGTTACACACAGTCACACAGTAAAGGCCGCTTTTAATTTCCTGAACCCCACAGAAGGCCCTGTAGAAAAGAATAGGAGACTGGCTCCACAGCCTATGTCTCCTGAAGGAGAGAAAAGTGAAAGAGAGGTAGGACTTCCCCAAGTAACCATTCACCAAATAGCTACAAAAGGTTACTCTGAGGAGGGAGGGGTAACAAATGGTCAGAAAGTTAGGGATAGCAGTAACTCTGAATGCCCTGATGTTAGAGCCAAGGACCCCAGTTTAGGAACTGAGGGAACATGTCCCATCTTTGGGAAAATATGAAATTTTGCAGCAGCTCAGAGGACTGACCCTAGTTTGGAGAGGCTGACGGCTTGTGCAGAATCTGGCCAGGACACAGGAGGTGACATGAGACATAGGGTATTTTGGGACAATGGATTGATGTATACACAGGACATGAGGACAGAGGGAGGGGTGATGGGTAGGCAGCTTATTCCTCAGGGGTATCGTGAGTGGTTGCTCAAGATCACTCATGATATTCCCATGTCCGGACATCTGGACATCACTCACACCATGCAGAGATTAGCTCAAAATTTCTATTGGCCCAACCTCACCCAGCAGGTGAAAGAATATTGTAGGTCTTGTCATCGATACCAACAGATAAGGAAGGCAGGTAGTAAAACAAACACTGCCCTACTTCCCTTGCCCACTGTGAAATAGCCATTCCAGAGGGTAGAAATGGATATCGTGGGACCCTTGAATACCCCAAGTTCCTCCATGAAAAATTTTATCCCGACGGTGGTCAATTCCACCACCTGATACCCAGAGGCAGTCACCCTCTCCTCAATTAAGAAAGACAAAGTGGCAGATGCCTTGCTAGGGATTTTCTTCCATGTCAGGTTTCCACAGTAGGTTATCTGTGATCAGGGAGTAATTTCATGTCAGACTTGATGAGGTGTTTGTGGGAGAAGTGTGGGGTGGTGCAGAGATGCATGACACCTTGTCACTCAAAAACCAATGGGCTTGTGGAAAGATTTAATGGTACCTTAAAAACGATGCTCTGCATGTTTGCTGAACAGCATGGAGGGACTGAGAGAAATACCTTTCCCACCTGTTGTTCACATACAGGAGGTGCCCCAAGTCGACAGGGTTCTCCTCTTTGAACTCTTATACAGACATAGGGTCGTGGGTCCCTAGACTTGACCTGGGAAGACTGGAAGGCAAGCGTGTCACCCAGGGTGCTCCCATAGTTGAGTATGTCCTTAAGTTTAGGGAGAAGCTGAAGGAGGTTATGGGGGTGGCCCAAAGCAACCTGTCAGCTGCCCAGCAGAAGCAAAAGGTATGGTATGATTGATGAGCCAGAGCTCACTCATACAGCAAAGGCCAGGAAGTAATGGTCCTAATTCCAGTCCAGAAGGACAAGCTGTAGGCCGAGTGGGCAGGACCATACAAGGTAGTCTGACAGGTCAATGACATGAACTAATATATACTGTGGAACTGCTTGACAGAAGATGTACCATGTCAATATGATGAAGCCATATCTAAATAGGGCCAACATGGTGTTTGCAGTGTGTAGTCCTGGGGTGGGGACGGACAAGGAAGACCCCCTCCTGGACTTGATAGAGGAAAGCAAGCGGAAGTCATCTGTTTAGACAATCAAGCTGTTGCCCCAGTGTACCCCGGAACAGACCCAGAAAGTGAGGAGGTTTTAGAGGACTTTGCCCCTTTATTTATGGTCAAGCCCATATAAACCCCGAGTGACCCATGACATAGAAACAGGAACGCAAGTGCCCATGCAACAGACAGCCTAGTTGGTGTCTGAGGCCATTCTAAAAGACATTAGGAGACAGGTGGAGGAAATACTGGACTTGGGGGTAATCCCAAAAACTCACAAGTCCCTGTGCCTCACCCATAGTCCTCATCCCCAAGCCAGATGGGTCTACTTGCTTCTGTGTGGATTATTGTGGACGCAATGCAGTCACACAGTCTGATGCCCACCCAATGCCATGGATGGATGAGCTACTAGTCAAGCTGGGAGGGTGACATACCTTATCACAACTGGCTTAACAAAGGTACTGACAGGTGGAGCTAACTGCAAGAACTAGAGAATGGTCAGCCTTCATCACTCCAATAGAATTTTTCAAATTCCAGGTAATGCCTTTTGGAATGAAGAAAACCCTGCCACATTCCAAGAGTTGGTCAACCAGGTGTTACAGGATACTGAAAATTACAGTGGTTTATCTGGATGATACTGCATCATGCAACCAGCTGGAAAGAACACCTGTCCCATCTGAAAGAAGACTGGGCAGGATACAGATGGCAAAGGCTCACTGTAAAGGTCAGAAATGTGCAAGGTGGCTATAGCGAAGGTGGCATACCTAGGCCATGTTATTGGGGTGGGGGCAGCTCCGTCCACAGCCAAGCAAGATTGAGGCAATAGGGCGTGGCCCCATGAAACCCAAAGCAAGTTAGGAGCTTCCTAGGGACTGGGGACACCACTGAAAGTGTGTCCCAAGTACACATACCCTGGCACCCCTATCTAGTTACTAAAAAAAAAAGACAGCCCAAAAAAGGTAAGCTAGAGGTCAGTTTGAAAGGGACTTTGCAGCGGCTAAAAGCAACACTGTACAGTGCCCCTGTTCTGAGCCATTCCAGATTACACAAGGCAGTTTGTGGTACAGACAGATGCCTTGGATGTGGGGACTGGAGCAGACCTCAGCTAGACATCCAATCAGGAAGAGACCACCTGATAGTGTACCTTAGAAGAAGCTACTTCTCTAGGAGCAGGCGTACTCCAGGGTAGAAAAGGAATGCCTTGCGCTGGTATGGGTCCTGAAGAAATTAGAGCCATACCTCTATGGGAGTAGCACCAAGGTACAGACCAACCACAACCCTCTGGTGTGGTTAAATCAGATGGGAAAAACAAATGGACAGCTCCTCAGATGGAGTATTTCCCTGCAGGCCTATGACATGACCATTACGTACAGGTCAGGGTCTGCCAACACGAACGCAGATGGCTTATCTCACCAATCAGAACAGTAACCAAACTGTGAAAACCCTACCATACAACAGGGGTATGTTCCCACAGATTCAGTCTTGGGAGGGAGAGATGTTGCAATTTGGCCACTGCGGTCATACTGCTGTCCCATTTCTCTGAAAGTTTTTATGTTTAATATCCAAAAAGGCCAGGACATCAGGTTTGTCAGAAAAGATGCCCATTTTTCTGCAATGGTACTTGGGAAGAGTTGATGTGTATTTCAGTGTCTGACATCTCCCTTACCTAGGACAAAGGCTTGTAGAGGTAAAAGAAGTTAAATTCCAATAGGGGTTGGAATTTCCTGGAACTGATCAAGAGGAAGATTTTTGTAAATGACAGGAGATGGAAGGGCCATCTCTTCTGTTTATAACACTCTGAATTTAAAGAAAAATAGCTTTATAGCAGGGTCCTGCAGAAGCCCAGGGTAGGAAGCTATTGTTAAATTTCCTACCAACTACCACAGTCTACTACCAGTTTAATAAGTGTCAGGAAGTAGCGTAAATCAAAGCCAGCCCAGGAAGGTGGGGCTGTAGGAGAGCTCAATACTGTTAATTTTGAAAATACTGTTAATTTTGGTTCATTAAAATGTTGGGGAAAGAGTAAGAGAGATCTCTGCTGGCCTATAGATGAACAGTTGGACCCAGAAATATTAAGGCCACTAGCCAATCACAGTTTTGCAGACTGCAGAAAAGGTCTATATAAGCCCTCCTGAACAGAGACTCTGGGCAGAAACCAAATTTTCCTGACATACATGAAGACTGACAGACACGCTGAAGACCACTGCAAGAAAAGCTGGGGCTCTGAGACACAGCAGAAGAAAGAGAGAGACTTTGCAACATTCAGTTATTTTCTGGACTCTGATTCTCCACAGAAAGGGTAATCCAGTTAATTCACTAGTTTGTTTTATATGTATTTTCCACTTTTTTGCAGTCATCCTGTAACAAATATCTAAATCATTTATCTGTATGTCTGTATGGTAATTATTTCAGTAATCGGTAAAGTTCTTGCTTTTATTTTAAAGTACTACTGCCTGGGAGTGATTTGTTGTGTGTGAGAGTTTCGGGAAGGTTTATTCAATCTGTATTACATCTGTTTTGTGCCAAGGTTCCACATGCTAATGAAACTAGGATCCTGCAAGGGAACCTGGGACCCTAGAGTAGGGTAAAAGTACACAAGGTCTCCGCAGGGGGGTCTGAGGGGTTTGAATCAGGTTCCTGCAACCCTGTGGGAGAAGATACGATCAGGGTTATGAGAGCAGCCCTGAAGGTGTCGTAACACCTGTTTTCCCCAACCAAAAACCCAGAGGGGTTCTCACCTGGCTATAGACTCCAGACTGTATTTACCAATACCCAGAGTGAGGAAGCCCTGAGCCCTCATGGCAGTGTTCAGTTGTGAAATCAATGAGCACTCTAAAAAGGACACAAGGAGGGTATTTCCTGACCTTTCTGTCATGGGTTGCACTTGGAGAAGGAATTGTGAGCTCAGTGGACCAGGCCCCAAGAGTGGGTTCATGTCAAGAGGCATTAATAAGAAAATATATACAAATGATACATTCCCAGTAAAAACATATCCACGAAAAACACTTTACAGTCTCGATGGCTGAGAGGGACCTGGGGTGGTGGTGGATGTCAAGATGAACAACTCTGAGACTTGTGGAGGCAGCAGCCAAGGCCAACAGGATGCTGGGATGCATCGCTAGGGATCATTTCAGAAGGAGGAAGTGATACTCCTCTTTATAACTGCTTGGTGAGGCGACCTTGAGTACTACGTGCAGTTTGGAGCCACACTTAAGAGGGACATTAACCTCCTGGAGAGAATCCAGAGGAGGGCAACCAAAATGATTTGGGGCTTGGGGACAGGACCTATGAGGAGAGGCTCAAGAGCTAAATATGTACACATTGGAAGAGAGAAGGGACCGGGGACATGATAGAGGTCTTCAGGTACATGAAGAGGTAAATAGGGAGGAACAGTCAGGGTGCTTGGAGGAAGGAGGAGGGAGCCACTAGAGGGCATAGGTGGAAGCTGGAGGAGATTCAGGAGAAAGGAGGAGGTGCTACTTCACTGAGAGGTGGTGGAGCCATGGAATGTGCTGCCTATGGGGCTGGTGGAGGCAGAGACAGTGGAGGGTTCAAGGTGGTGGGACAGGTACAGGGGAAGGGTTCTGGAAGCAAAATCCAATGCAGCAAGAATATCCGGAACTGGGAAGGGAGAAGCCAGAGAAGGCGAGGGGGGCAGCAAGGTCAGCACCCAGGGTGGGGGCTGACCAAACAAGCAGACACGAAAGACCGTTAGGCCTATTCTGCTGGCATTTTAGTATGTTAGTATATTAATTTCACCATTTTTTCAAAAACTGCACTAGGCTAAATGCTTCATTAAAGAGGAACTTCAATGATGGTCAAAAAAATTACAGCTTGTAGTCATTATATGCAGTACTAGACCTGAAAGGGTGTGTGCATTTGTGATTTTTGGCCAAGGTTTACTCTGCCTTCCATAATTTGGATTTGTTTTTGAGCCCTACTGCACTTGCCATCGATGTTTAGCTACTGGGCTGCTAGCTCCTGGTGACATCATTGTAGGATAGGGGAGTGACTCACACTGTGCAGTACCATGCAGTTGCAACAATGTTGCAAGGGAAACCTACTAGTACTCAGTATACATACTGTGTTCCCCCTCCCCAAGACACCCTGTTAGCAATGCATTATGCCAAAATCCAAATGCCTTGGCAGTACATTTTTTCCTTTTTGTGAAACTGACTCTGCCCTATAGTGATGTTAGCAGTACAACCCTAGGTCCACAGAAATACCAGGCTTGTTATAGAAGCCCTGGTACACCCTGCAGTTTTTAGCAGCTCAGAATGCAAAAACTAACTACAGCAGACTGTAGTGAATACAATTCCAGAATCAATGCAGAAGGATGGTATTATGCATGAAAGTCAAAGGGCTGTGAAGGTCCTCTTTAAGTTCTTATGTCCATTAGCTCTTAACTCTATACCATTTGCTTTCATAGTGTAGCAGCTTGTTGCCCAGATCACCCTTCCCCGATTCCTAATTTAACACCTTCTAATCACTTTAAGACAAAAAAAGTGTCCCAGTTCCATTTGTATAATGTGGACAGCAAGGGCATTTGTACTATCCCCCTTTGGGATGCTCCTTAGGTGCTCAGAGATCCGGACCTTAAAAGGTCTTTTAGTTTTACCCACATAGAAATCTACCCCTAGTCCATTGGGAAGTTGTATAGGTGAAATGGGGCAGGACCAGGATTAAGCCTGATGTTGCCTGTAACCAGAAGCACAAATGATAAGGAGTTTAATGGCACCATGGAGCTACTTGGTAGGGAGAGGCGGGGGGCACAGAGAGCAGCAGGAGGGAGAGAGGAAGCAACATGCTAGAGACCTTCAAGTTGGAACCAAGCAACAGGTAGGAGGCAGCAGCCAGGAAACCAGGGGTGTGAGGAAGGGAGGGTATAGATGAGGAAGAGCAGGTAGGAGGAGGAAGTAGGAGAGAGGAAGGGGGGCAGTGGATGAAGGGAGGAGAGCGCGGATGTGGAATATTATACTGACTGATGTAGGGATGTTAAGGGGAGCATAGGCATAGCCCAAACAGGTAGGCAAAAAAAACCTGGGCAAATAGCAAAAGGCTTACGCTATGGAGCAAATTGATGCAGTCACAATACTATCTGAAATGCAATAAACCCATAGTACAGGCGATGGCTAATAATTACTGTAAGTAGTACAAGGTTGCTAGATACAACCAATTAAACCAACAGTGAAATTCAGGGCGTGGCTTAGCAGCAACAGAGAGCAGACATGTTTTGGCGTTGCTCCTGTGAGAGCTTTCATTTTCTTATTTTATTTAACATATTTTGTGAGGCAATTTTACTTCTAACTTACTTCAGCGACCTGGTGGATCCACAGGGATGACAGCAATGGTGTGCAGTGGAACACCACACCACTGGTGCCCCCCCACCCTAGCACATGCCTGGCAAGTCAAGCGACTGCGCAAGACGATCCATGGATGGGGCATACAGAACCATAGTTGGTGCACACAGGAACATGGTTAGATAGTCACACACCATGGGCTGTCAGGGCACACATGGCGCGCCACACACACACACACACACACACACACAGGCACATGTCCTGGGCATATACACTCACAGTGCTGTGATGGACTGCTGCCTGTCTGGAAGCCCCCTCCAGAAACACCCTGCACAGTCGTCCGGCCCATGCTGGCCACCAGCAGCTCTTCCGTTGGTGCAAAGCACACACCTGTCTGCAGCCTACCCCCTGTCCCACTCAGGGAGGCCTCAATGTGCACCACCTTCTCCTCGGCTCTCTTCTACTTGTCATTCAGAGCTTTCTGCATTCCTGGGGATCCTGTTAAACTTCTCAACAGAGTTTACATGTCATGCCACAGCCTCCAGCCCTCATCCTGCAGCTGTTGGCTTACCTCTGCCAGCCAGGATGTCCTTGCGCGCAGCAGATATGCCTTGATTAGCACTCTGTCCTCATCACTGGTGAAACTGGGACGTCTGCCCCAGCAGCTGTGTTCTTCCGGACATATTGGTTTCTATGGATAAGAATACGCAGCCATTAGCACACCGACAGTCAGTTCCCGTATGCAGGGTACAGTGTTTGACTGCTGCAGGGTCATAGCACCCTGTCTGCATACCATACACCTGCCTGCTGTGCATATCTGGCACAAGTTCTGGGACTGTCAGGGACAGCTGGGCATTGGCAGGATCAGTTCTGTAGCAGTGGTACACGTAGCTGACATGTCCAGCACATGTGACTGGCATTGCTTGCCATGTACCACCAGGTGGTGATCCAGCCTGCAACACACGTCATCAGTCTGCGGACCCATGCTACACCATACACCAGCAATGGAACCTCTCTCCCACAAGCCAGACATAGTTTGACCAGAGGGACACTGTGGGGCACTCACCTGGATGTGCTTGTTGATCAGGAACAGGCGTGTATCATGGCCGTATGTCCTAGGCCTCACACTGACTTTGGAAGAATGTAAACAGACCTGCCTTCAAGGATGCAATTCTCTCCGGTCACCTGAGGTCTGAGGAGGTGCATTCAGGAGCATTTATGACTCAGGCATGCAAATGAGATTGGGAGCATCTGTAATGAGATGCTAATCAGGTGAAAGCCCCTGGATCTGGCAATGAGCTGATTTGGAGCAATGTCTGTGAATTGCATAACTGCCCCCAGCTCATCCCAATCAGCAGAGCGCATCTGCTGCGTTGAGTGCATCCCCCTACGACACATTTCCAGTGCATGCGCGTTGGATAGAGAGCATTCGTTGAAAACGGCGCAACTGTCATGTCACATTGACGTGCATGCACGATGCTGGGTTAGTGGCTTGACAGTCATAGCACAAACAGTCAGTACTACTGCAACAGCGATTGCATCCGACTGCGCATCACATCCACTTCAGCGATGACCCAGCGGTGCTGTCCTTGTCACATTGTGTGTATGTATTACAATGGGGTGCCATTGCACATCTGTGGGATCACAGCGCACACTGGCAATGTGCGTGGTGACACTGCACTGTGCGTGGCATTTCTTGCCACTCACAAGATGGCGGATCCAGCGAGTGCACATGTGCGACCCGTGTCGTGACCCATGGCCCTGTGTTCCTGCGCATACGCGGTGACACACTATTGGCAGCAACTGCACACTGCCATACCATGCACAGTGAGTCACATGACAGCCAACTGCGTATGTGCGCGGATGTACATTGCACATCATCAGCATGATCTGTTCACTCCTGACCTAGTGACACTGAGGGGGGGATCATGCCACGTGCACAGAGGACTGGCCCAAGGGCCATGAACTGGGGTGAGGAGGAGCTTCTCAACCTTGTGGCATTGGTTCTGTAAGCTGAAGTGTGGGCCAGGATTGTTGTGCAGCTGGTGTACAGGACAGGGGTTGCCTACAGTAGAGAGCAATGCAGACACCATTATGGTAACCTGCACCACAGGGACCCAGACAGGCTGAGGAGCCTACAGGACCGTGCATGCAGGGGTGCAGTGCCACACCAAGGTAAGTCATAGTACAATGCATGTACACAGGTAGCATGGGGTATGAGGGGGCCGGAAAACTGCACACCACTACACACACACACACACACACACACACACACACACAGCATGGGTAGTGCCTGCATGACCACAGGGGGTAGGTGTGTGCGGCATGATGCATGGGGCAGGGGGGAGTCATGGCCACTGTGGCATGCGCAGTGTGGCATGGCCATTGGCATGGCATACATCCAGCTGTACATATGGTGGGCATGGGCGGGTGCTGTGTGTGGTTGCACGCAGCCAGGGTGCTGTCACTGAGGCACTGTGGGGGTGTTGCCACCACTGCATGCTGGCACTGGTGTTGTTGCTGGGGGGGTGGCTGGCTTGTCACACCTCCAGTCTCCTCACGGTGTTCTCTGCTTTTGTTCCTCTCGCAGGGCTGGTAGGCAGGTAGAGGGCTGCAGCTGTGGTGGAGGTCAGGCACAATAGGGCCGGTGTCAGTGCCCATGGACAGGGCCGTGTTGGTGCAGGTGAGTGTCTGTCTTGTGCATCCTCTGGTGTTCAGGGGAGGCGGGGCCCTCAGTTGGCTGTTGCCAGTCCCGTGTGCATGTCCATGTGCATATCATGCTCCAGTGGTGTCCGGACAGGGTCTTGCTGCTTGTGCTGCCTGCTGACATGTGCACATGCTGTGTGGAGCATGGCTACATGCCCCTCTGCGCATACCCCTGCATGCGCATGTGGGCCATGTGCTTCCTGAGTAACATTACACGGTCACAGTGTGGCACTGTGTGCCAGCTTATTGCTGGCATGCGGTGTGCCTGGCGGGCTGTTGGCCATTTGAGTGGTGGATGCCTCCAGCACACTCATGTGGTGGGCGGAGGAGGCCAGTGTGGAACATGGCATTTAGTACCCATTGTCTGTGTCCCCCACTGTAGGTCCAAGTGGTGTACGGCCACATGTCCCCATTTGTCTGCAGCATCAGGGAGTACTGCAACTAGCAGAGATCCAGCTCCAGATCTTATTATGAAGGATGCTACAGCCACTTTACAGGTGCCAGGGACATCTTCTGCAGGCACTGGCCATGCTGGTCAGAGTGATGTGTGCCAGGGGTCGTAGGCATGGGCACCGTGCTGTTTCATATCCCGAACATTAGGGACATGGACATTTGTGTACAGCCCCTTTCTATTTTGCCTCACATTTCTTCCCCATCCACATTGTGTGTTGCTGTACCCTGTTCACACACACACACACACACACACACACACACACACACACATCACTTCACCCTCCTGCATATCATTGCTGTACTTGTACAGAACCCCACCCTCACCTTCCCTGTTCCTTCTGCCAGTTGTTACTGCAAATAGTTTATTGTGTTCCGTTGCTGTTACTAAACCATTTTCTATTGCAACTGGTGTCTGTGGTCATTCACTGTACACAGTGCATGTTGTCTGTCTTTGCCTGCTGCTCCACGGTCCTTGGTTGCCTTACACACGCGTGCACCTGTGTTACTGCACACACATGCATCCTGCCCTCCTGATGTGGTGACCTCACTATGTGCCCTCCTTGTTGCCTGTGGCATGTGGGTGGGTATTTTGTCATGCTGCCTTTCTCCAGTGCCCCTGTTATGTGCATGGTGCATGTGGGCTGCATCTGTTGCACTGGTGCCATTGTTGTGTGGCTCTGTGTGTGGTACACATTGCTTGTGGCTTGTTACACCTGTGCGGTGCGTGGCAGTTGGCCTGTCCGCCATTGTGCTCGTCCACCATTGTGCCCCTGTGTGGTATCTCCTTTCTCCACACCACTGGGTTCCTGTGCAGGAAGCCATGTCCTGGTGACACACCCATGATGCATGGTGCTCACGGCAGATGTGGCACACCTTGACAGGCACCCCTGGGCATGTCATCTGTGCCTGTTAAGCTCCTGTGTGGGGTGTGTCAAGTGCTTCTCAATGTTTCTCTGTGTGCTCTGTCTGTTCACCTCTTCTGCTGTGGCCACTCTCAGACCCTCTGGCACTCTGGCGGTCCCTGCAGGTGTGTTACCCTGCATCCTTTGTGCCACTACAGTTTCCCGTTGCTACTTCATCCCTTGCTGACTCCTCCATATTCACTATTATACTGCCCTGGGTGCTTGGTGCATCCCTGTTGCGCTGGACCATCTCACATTGCGTCATTGCATCATACCGCATCTGTGTGATTCACAGTGGATATGCACACAGTGCATCTTGTGCGCATTCTTCTGTGAATCGCACTGTCGGGGATGGCACATCCCAGTTAAAATGGCACATCTCATTTGCACCTGTAGCGCATCTGCTTTGTGAATCCTGCCTCTATGTATATGATATGTGTGTTTTTTTTAATTGTGGTTTAATTATATTGCCATCTTGACTTGCGTAGAGTTACCAAATTCGGACTCTGTTGAAGGGGGTTTTAAGTGTCTTTTCCTGAAATTTCTAATGTATTTCTCTTGGTAGTTTTATTACCTAAATTGGTGGAATATGTTAATAGTGGTTTCCTAATTTAAAACATATTCCCTTGGAATGTAGCTCTCTCGGGAATGACTGTTTAACGAAGTTTATATATGTACATGTTGTATGGGGGAAATGAGGAGGCTATAGCCTGAGATGACAAAAGGGAATATGTGATTTTCTATTTTTTTAGTGATCTGTTCTCACAGAGCTCTCAGCTGTATGCCATCTTAAGTATTCACTGTTATGTCTTGCAATTATGGTATCACGTAATGATGTAACTTATGGGGTGTCTCACTATGTTATTCTAATAAGAACAATGTATTCTTGGATTATTATAATGTTGTTATCCTTCAGGGAGAGACTGTAAGTTTTGCTTGCAAAATCAGTAAATACACACTACAACAGTGAAATTCAAACACAACAAAACCTGAGTATAAGAAGGTACAGGGGAACCCCAGTAATCTCTAATGTGAGAAGCAGAATTAACTATCTACTTACTAGCTGCAGGGGGGAGTAGGGCAGGTCCTCTGACATCCTGGTGGCTCCTTCTGGTGACTCCGTCCGAGCAGTCTCACTCCTGCTATGCCATTTACTCTGGGACTGCTGCACGCTGGGACTCTTGGAATAGGCAGTGATTATGAAGGGGAGGGCAAGCAGAGTTGTAGATTTAGACCCGCCTGAAAATGAGCTCTAGGTGCTTTGACTGGTCCAGAGAATCAATGAAGAAAGTAGCTCCTGCTCCTGTTCAAGGTCTCCGGTGGAACTGGTGACAAAGTGGGGAGGTGAGGTAGCTGAAGGTTGGCTCATGACCCCTCTGAAGATGGTGACTATCCTCATAGTCCTGGCTTCTGCAGTCCTCTGGCAGGGTGCACATACAAGGCAAGCAGAGTCACAGATTTAGACATACCCTGACACAAGCACTCCAAATGATCCAGAAAGTGGCTCCTGCTGCTGTTCTAAATTTCTGGTGGGCCTGACGATAAAGTGGGGGATCCAGGTAACCAAAGGCTCACGATCCTTCTGAAGATGGTGACTGTCCTTGTGGTTCTGGCATCTGAAGTCCTCTGGCTGGGTGCAGGTACAGGGCAAGCAGAGTTGTGGATTTAGACACATCCCAAAATAATCATTAGGCACTCCAACTGGTCCAGAAAGTCAGAAAAGAAAGCAGCTCCTGATGCTGTTCAAAATCTCAGTGAGGCTGGGGACAGAGTAGAAGCCAGGTAGCTGAAGCTTGTGACACCTCTGAAACAACAACTGTCTTTGTGCTCCTGGCATATGCCTACTTTATTTTTCTGTAACCCTTTGAGCACAATTGCATTAGTTTTGGCTCATGCTTTTTAGACCGAGTTTACTGCTTAAATTTTTGCATTTTACTATTCTGTACTTGTACCTGTTGTTGTCCATAAATTGTTTTGCTACTTTTTTTTACTTATATTTTATTGCTTTTGTAAGTAGAACTTACAACTGATCCACAATTGAGGTACAAACAGAATATCTACAAAGATAAATTGCAGTACAGTTTCAACACATTCCACCCAGGCTGCTACATCAGTGAAGGTTAAAAAGGCATTAACTTGTAAATTGAAGCCTGAAAAGTTTCAACATTAAATGTATCCAAGACCAGAAATTTACCAACATGCTGCGGACCTATACATAAAATCTAATTTTGTTGTTTACTCCACCTTGTAATCCTTCCCGAGTCACACCTGAAATGAGCCTGGCTCAGAGTACCTTTCGGTTAGTTAATACACTATCAATAAATATCTGAATAAATAAATCTTAAAAGCTTCAATAAGACATCACTCCCCTCGTGGTGGTACCAGACAATGTTGTCAGAATTCATAAACTCACATTTGTGGGATTAGTACTAAGCATTCAGATGATTTTGAAACCCATTAGTGATGCTGGCCCGTCAAGCTAGCGTTGGATTTCTGCTTTGCGATGCCGGCAACCCGAGTTCAGGAGCAGATTCGGGTCGCTGGAGGCTGGCCGGGGGAGAAGGCCTGAGTGTTCCATGACTGCTCACCTTCTCTGGGGGGGAGCGAGGGGGCCAAGGCCTGCAGCTTGCCTGACCCTGAGCGGAGGCTCAGGGTACAGCAAGTCCTGATTGCAGGAGGGGCTGGCCGAGACGTGTGGTGGACATCAGCATGTAGCACCTTGACATCAGAGAGCACACCACACATAGGGAAGGAAAGAGGAAAATGTCTCCCATCTCCAGGAAGACAAAGCACCGGAGCATGCCCTCAATGTGCCACCACCCACCTTGCCATCTTGACTGACACAACCAGAAGTATGGGGTGTCTGGGCCCCACCTCCTCTCCACCCTGCGGGCAATCCATGGCTCCATGTGGATCAAGGACAGACCAAGGTAGGGTGGCTGGCAGAGGAATTACTCCTAGGCGCTCCCGAAGGTTTGGAGATGGGGGGATGTAGGAGGGGATAAAATAGGAAGTTCAAAAAAAAAAGAAAAGAAACCCATTACTGGAATGAGTACTTGTCTACATAGTTAAGCACCAGCTGACATGGAATGCTAAAATGCAATAACTGAGCAAAGTAAGAAAATCTAACAAATATTAAAGCTAGAATGACAGTGTGGTCTGCTCTATTCCAGATATGCTATGAAGTACCAAGCAAGTCTGTGCAAGCAATTTGTCTCAAGTCAATCAACTCCTAATTTTAACTGCCACCATTTTTTTTTTTTTATCACTTCTGCATTTATTTTGTCCTGCTGCGGCGCTCCCAGCGTGGGGCATCCAGCCATCAGCTCTGCCCGCCTGGAGATCTGGGTGGCTCTAACCGCACCCAGGAGAGTCCAGGATGGCCATCTTGCCATTCTGCTGGAGGGCCCCCCATGCCTCTCTCAGCCAGGACAGCCCCAGGACCGGGCAGCGCAGAGCACGGCCATCAGGCTGCATGGTCGTGCCCTGCTGAATGTTCCTCCTCAGTTAGCCCTTGGAACGTGATCGTGCATGGACATCTTGGCACAGCATGCCGACATCCGCCACGTTCCCCCATGTTTACACCGCTGCTAGTAGTACCTCCGGGCATCCCCAGAGGTTGCTACAGCACAGTGTATGTCCCCAACCCACCCCAGGACTAGGACAGCAGACTGCAGATGTTCAATCGTAGTCCTCCCCTGCCAACCCCCGACAACCGGCCTCATGACGCAAGGAGTGGCATTCAGCGCCTCAACCCTCAGCGCCACCAGGCCGGCATTGCCACAAGGTTTTAAACATACAGACATCACAAAATGACCATGTAACCATCACAGGACAGCACCGCATTTCAGGTAAAAACAATTACTGTATCTAAAAAAAAAAATCACTCACATTTTCTCAAATAATCATTATATAGAGAATATTGCATGTGCAATCATTCACAAGACTGTGTTTACATCAGAGTGTTCCAGGATCATCATAGGGACCTCAAGAATGAAGTCTGAGAGGGTCCCTAATGCCATCAGTACCTGAGAAAGAAACACAAACAAGTGGTGCACTCTTGCCCATGTTATTTTATATAGTATATGGTTTAAAACACACAAACAAATGAAGCTCCCCAGGATGAAACCCACTTGTACAGCATTCTGCAGTATGCTGCAGTAGTATCACTGCAGTAAGCAATGTAATTTCAATGGGAATTTATTCCTTTTGTCATGCAGGAAAACATGAAACTGCCAGGATGAAGTGAATGACACAGTTTCCTGCATCACAAAAGGGACTAATTGCCATTGAAATTATATTGTTTTCCACAGTAACTCTGCTGCAGAATGCTGCAAAATTCTGCAGAATTGGGTTTTGTCCTGGCAAGCTTCACTGTAAAATAAAAAATTATTTTCTTCCTTCAAGAATCTTTTGTTTATGTGTTTTATTGTTTAGAAATAAACATTTCATTTTATCGTTTAGAAAGAAAGAAACTAAAACCCACCCTCATCCAGCTGCTGGAACCCACCTGCTTAAGTGAGTTTCTGTTTTTTTCCCCAAAATGATGAAAAAGATGACTTGTGCTAGGGTAGGGTCTGGGTTCTGTGTGTGGGGAAAATGAAAGTAAAACAGCAGTGAACTATAAAGCTGTTGTACCCAAGAAGGGTGCAGCAGTATTCTATGACCTTTGAACTGTGGTACAACAGCTTTTTAGTTAGAAGGGAAATCCTTATCTTATACTGGATAACCAGATACTATATTTATTTATGACTTTGATAACCGGGTGAGTGCACTGATCCCAGGGACCGTTTTTAGGCACGACCTGGGCCATAACACATGGTGCAGGGTGACAGTGGAGTACAAGGTAACAGTAATACACATGAAACAGATTTGATACAAGCAACAGTAGTAAGCACAATATATGGGTTTGATGCATAGGTCCATTTGAGAACAGTGAATACAAGGTTTCAATATCGGACATGAGGAGATTTGGTACAAAACAAACAAATCGTAGGCACAGTGTTCAATGTGTGACTGCATCGTCCAGTGAGCAAGTAATACACAGAATACTCCGTAAAAAAAAAATACTATGTATTTGTTTAAAAACTGTGAGATTGCAGCCACCCTCACAACCTAGTGGTTAAGGTGCCCCACCTCCCGTCATCTGTGGGATACAGATTAATGTTCCTGGCCCAGGATCCAAGTCAAAGTTGGCTAAAAGCTGAGAACATTCTGCTCGAATGTGCTGTTCCTCCAGCAGAGGCTTGTGGTATCTGTCAGTGATATCTTCCCCTTGGTGACATGGTAAGAGGAGTCATGCAGGACAGAACCTTCCAGGCAGTCCTCCCAACCTATGGCACGCATGCACATCTCTGGCAAACATACTGCTGCCAATGGCAAGTGTAATGGATGCCCCTTGGATCCACCCCTTTGGACTTCCCCAGCTGGCAATGTGTCTTCCTTCCCCTACAGGACAGCTGCCACCTGGAGGAACCCTGCCACAGTGAGGGTCAAATATGGGGTGACCAAGAGATATGCAGGAAGACAGGCCTCAGTGAAGGAAGTTAGATTTGCCACCTGTCAGGCTTTTTTCTGATGATCTAGTTTTCAGGGCCCTGTCCAGTTATCTGGTTTTGCTCAGAGATAATCAGGTTTTTAAGCCATTTTACCATCTCAGCCAGGCACTCCTTCACACTCTCCCCAGACCCGTCACCCAGCTTCTTATGGACTTGCCTTCGACTCTGTCCCCAGTTGTCTCATTCCTGCTGGGGGGGGTGGCAGGCTGAACCTGTCCCCTCACGCACCAGGTCACAGACAGAGGAGCACCACATCACTGATGTGGGGCCTGTGGAGAGCTGGTGCTCATCCTTCCTGGCTTGGGCTTTTTCCTTGTTCTGGTTCCCCTCAGGACTCACGCAGTGAGGGTGCACATGTGCATGTGTGTTGTCATTAGGCACTAGCCTACATCCCTCCTCCTCCTCCTCCCTCCACACCTCTCTGACTGCACTATCACCTGTGGTCACCCAAGTGGCAGTGGAGCAGCGCAGCTGGCAACCCTCCCTCACCAGAGGAGGAGAGAGTCCCCTAGGTTGCTCAGTCCTCCTCCCTCCAGCTGGCCCCTGATGACCTGCATCCATTCCCAAACACTAGTCACTAGCATTGCAAACAGTAGTGCGGCCAGTGTTTTGGAGCAATTTAGAGCTCACATACTCTTAAAACAGAGTCTGTCTAATCATTCTCCTGGGAGATTTCAACCTTAACTGGTGAAGCCCCCAGGAACCCTACTATGCCAACCTGCTCAAACATCACCAGTTGGTTCAGCTGATCACTATCCCCACCAGACATAATATGCGCACCCAAAATCACTCCCTCCTTGATTGAGTGGTTACCAGTAGGAAGGACAATGTGCTCCAGGCAGGGACCTTGTCCAACTCCATCAGTGACCACTCCCCCACTTACCTGATCTGGTCTACCAAAACTAAACGCCCCCCCCAAACTCCTGTCCTTCCATAACTTTCACTGCCGTAACACCTCTAGCCTCATTGAGGACGTCAATGCTGTTGACTGGTCAGCACTCTATGTTTCATGTGTCCTCCACAGTAAAATTCCTTACTGATGCCCTCCTCAAGATTCAAGACAGCCACTTCCCTCTCACCACCAGGAGGGTGAGAGGTGGCTGTACCAGGTGGATTACCAAAGAACTTCTGGCTCTAATGAAAGACAGAGACTCTAAATGGATTGCCTACAAAAGCGTGCCCACTCCTGACCTCTGGAATGAATATTGGAGACTGCTAAACAAATGTAAGCAAGTCGTCCAGTCTCCAAATGCAATTATTTCCAGAAACTGCAAATGGATAACCTCGCTGATCCTCGTCGTTTCTGGAGCTCCTTTGGCTCCCTCCTCTCTCCTAAATCTCATAGCCCGGGTATAAACTTGAACACCCCCACTGGCCTTCTAATTGACCCGACTGAGGATGCCTACGTGTTCAACAGCAAATTCACTGACATCTCTGCCAACATTAACAAACTCACTACCCAACAACCCTCATCCCCTAGTCTTCTCATGAGTGACCGCCCTTCTTTCCTTTCCCACCTCCACCCCGCCTTTCTACTTCAGAATCATCTCCCAGAATGTGCCCTCCAAGCTCCTCAGGAGCCTCCCCTCTCAAGGAAGCCTGGGCGTTGATGACCTCCATCCCTCCCTGCTCAAATATGTTGCCCCCACTATAACCAAACTGTTGACTTTTATTTTTAACCTTGCTCTGACTACTGTCACAATGCTGGTCTCCTGGAAGACAGTCAAAGTAGTCCCTATATTCAAAGCAGGTGACCCTCTTTCTCCAAACTACCACCAAGCAATCTTCATTCTACCCCACCTCAGCAAACTCCTTGAGAAAATTGTGCATAGCCAACTTTCCAACCATACTGACAAATACAACCTTCTGTGCAAGCAGCAACATAGCTGCCATAAAAAATGCAGTACTGCCTCTGCCCGCCCTCTCTGCAGACTGTGTCTGCAGAAATATGAATCGGAGGAGAAGCTACTGGTGTAGTGTTGTGTGGACCTCACCAAGGCCTTCGACCTGGTCAACCATCCTCTACTGCAAACCAAGCTTCGCCAGCTCAGCTGCTCTGATGAAACCTTGCACTGGTTCCACAGCTACTTGACTGGACACTCCCAGTCAGTAGTTATTGGAGCTGCCACCTTCCCTGAATTGTCTGTCTCTACAGGTGTCCCCCAGGGCTTGATCCTTGGACCCCTACTATTTTCTCTATTCACCAGTTCCCTCCCTTCTGACAGCTTTCACTGCTCTGCTCTCTTGTATGCGGATGACTTAGTCCTCTTTCATAGTGATAAGTCACTCCAAAGCACATCCTCAGTACTCTCCCACAACTATGGCTCAGCTCATAACTGGGTCTTATCTAATATGTTCCTTGTCAACAAGAAGAAAACCAAGACAATGTTACTTGGATCCAGACCCTACCTGGCTGGCACAGCGAAAACCAACTCCTCTCTCACCATGTTGTCTCCATCTGGTCCTCCCCTGTAGACTGTCCCCTTCTTTAAATATCTGGGTGTTACCCTCGAACCCTGCCTCTCGTTTACCGAACATATTAACACTATTGTACGGAGGGTAAACCAAATACTGGGCGCCGCCAATAGACAAAGGGATTTTCTAACCTCAGAAGCCCATCTAACTATTGCTAGAGACAACTTTCTCTCCATTCTGGACTACTGCTCCACCACTTATTCCCCCACTATTTCCTCCACCCTTCGCCACAGACTTGATTCCGTCTATAATAGTGTTTGCAGTTTCGCTTTATTGGCTCCTTATGCCACCCACCACTGCTCCTTATATCAGTCACTAGGATGGCTCTCACTCCAGGGCCATCATGACTACGTCTTAGGAAGCCTCATTGATAGCTCCCTGCATAATGGTTCGGATTCACCACACACTTCTCTCCTCACAGTCAGGGTGCCAACATGGTGTCTACATGTAACATTGCCCCTCCCGGTGGTCCCAAATTTATTGTTTCAGCAACATGTCCAACTTACAAACAAGTTTGGTTATCAAATAACCTTTCTTTGTTAAGGCAGTCAACCTAGGAGGTGTAAAGTATGGCCATTAAGACCATTAGTAGTTACTTAACCTAATCTTTTCCACTCTGCATCTTCAAGCAGAATAATGTCAAGTTGGGCAAAAAGTCTGACCTACCTTTTGTAAAAGATTCAGTCATCTTCCACTTCAGTTTGCTGGTAAACTTTCCCAGCTCTACCAGAATTTAAGCATTTTTAAATTTGTTTTTTTCTCACAAAAAATATATTAACTTCTTTTGGACGTCAAATAGTATTGTGAACATAAAACAGAACTGGATCCACAAAAAATATAGGACACATTATAGGATGCGAACAATTTATTATATATCCTTGCATACTATTTACTGTATTTCTCACTCCCTCCTAGATCACATCTATAAGAGATTTCCTCTACCGATGTACGTATACCTTCTAAAACCATTTCAATAAATAAATAGAAAGAACCTAGAAAAACAACTTTAACAGGTACAGTATGCTAACACAGTTGTTGAACTGTGCTTTAAGTGTCGTCTTTTACTGCTCCATTAAAGTCTTCACTGACATAACGAATGACTTTGGAGGAGGAACAATTTACAATAGGACATCAAAAGATGTTGAGCTGGGGGATTAGGAAGTTGTTTGACATCCAGGTTTTGCCTCATCCAAAGATGTCTACCCTAGAGGAAGTAGAGGGCCATGACTCAGCAGGGAGTCAACTGGGAGCACCACAGGGAAAAAGGAAGAGAAGAAACACAGAAATGGCAAATACAGGCAGTTATTAGCCCAATCCATCAGCACAACATCATGCGTGCTGACTTGATGCTGGCAGCCTAGGTCTGAGAATGAGCTTGGAACATCACGGGCCAGCTGGGTAGTGAAGCACTGAACATCTTAGCAGATGTTCACTTCTTCTAGGGCAGTAGAGTAGTAAGTTGTACTGTGATACTACCTGCTGGGTGACCAAAGGTGACAATGCCATTGAGGGCTGTTTGCAGGAGGAGGTACACGCTGACTCTGTGTATGTCCATGCACACATGAGAGTCCTTGCTACCAGTATCTATGGGACAGAATCAGCTCAACGTGGGAAAACCTCAAAGCACAGAAGCATGACACCGACACTCAGGTTTCTTTTAACTGACCATCCATTACCTCCTCAGACATTATCAGACCAATGGGGAGACAAAGCCCCAAAGACCCCACCACTAAGGGAGGTAAGTCTGTGGGAGTAGAAATGTATAAAATGCCAAAGGTAAAGGTGGGGTTGGGAGTTAGTCAGGCAGAGGTGGGCAGCACCACAGAAAAAAATTATGAATAAAAAAAAAGGCTTTGCAGACTACCCAATGACCCAGTGGAAGTGCTACACACTTCTGTGCTGACGATCTGAGTTCAGGAGTGGACCTAGGACATCGGTCAGGCAACCAGGGGTCAGGTAAAGCATTGTCGCACAGCAGTGCTTCCAACCTGGGGAAGGAGGCACCATGGTTCCAGCATGGCAGCAACCTCTGGAGTGGGTCATGGAAACCTGTCTCCCCTGCAGGATGTTACTATGTGACAGAGAGACATGCGTGGGGTGCACTGCGTCTATGCCAGGGTATTGGGGAGGGAAGCCAGGCAAAAAACAGAAAAAGATGAGCAATGGTCATCATTAATGATGACACCAGTGTCCTCAGGTCCATCCCCATGTAGATCCCTGCCAGAGCAACAGTAAGGACAGTGACAGTTGGGGCGGGGGTGCCAGAAAATAGCCTGAAGCAGGCTTCGGGAGGCCACCAGTGGCCAATAAATTGTATGAAAAAAAGACTTTGCCCAAGGTTCAGTGGGGTAGGGGATGACACTTCACCACACCCCTTCCAAGCAGTACTTAAAACTGTGGATGTCCCAAGCATCCTTCAAAGACTTATTTTTCATTGCAGTGGCTATGCAGCTGCTGGTTTACCTGCCCATCCTCTCCTCTGCTGTCATCCTCTTACCTGGCTTCCTTGCTGCTAATATTTTGCTTATTCTCTGCCTGTTTTTGCCTGTGGCTTCCTTCCAACCACTGCTGCTGTTCAGGAATATCACCTGCCTTACCTCCTGAGCTATATTCCTGAGAGTGCACTGCTAAGTGTGAAGCACAGTTCCAGCTGGTTTGCTGTGGCAGCTCCTGCTGCAGCTGCATCTGAGTGTGGCTTCATGGCTCCTGCTTCTGCTCCTGGCTGCTTGGAGCTTTAAAGAGCTAGTGTACTGCTTGGGAGTAATAGTCATTTTCAGATGCAGTCAGCTATCACTTCTTATATCTCAAGTATTTTTCTTTTCTGTTTGCTAATTAGAAGATTTTCCACCTGGCAGTACTGGGGTGATGTGTGGAGCACAGCTGACTGGAAGGAAAAAAGTCAGTTCTGTTCCTCTCACTATATTGTCAGAAATGAGACCAGGCACCATAATCCTTGCAGCCTGAGCAGTGACTCACAAGCTGCCAATCAAAATGCAGGAATTTGTGACATCACTAGTAACCAGGGAGAGCCAGTCCCTGCTGCTTCATGTGAAAGTGAAACCTGACAGTGAGAAATGGTTCTCACTGGTTACTAGTGATGTCATAGTCAAGTGTTCTCAGTGTTGATGTAGTGGAAGGAACAGAACTGACTTTTTTTTCCCTCCAGAGAGAGTGCTGCTCCACACATCACCCCAGTACTGCCAAGTGGAAAATTTGCTAATTGGCAAACAGAAAAGAAAAAATACTTGAGATATAAGAAGTGATAGCTGACCACATCTGAAAGATACAATTAATTTGTAGGCAGTTTCCAGGCAGTACACTAGCTCTTTAATGCCTGTTGCTCTAGTCAGAATTTCTTTGCTGTTATCTTCCTTTTGACCAGATCCACACTGCCCCACCGGGCCATTTTGTGTCTCCTACTGCTCTCTTCCTTTGCTGCTCCTAAAATCCTGCATTGTTTCTAACCATCCGCTCTTCTCCCTGGCCCTTCCTCTGGCTGCCTCCACCCCATTTGCTGATAGCATTCTGCCTGGCTTCAGCCCCTCCTGACCTCACAGCTACACCCTTTCTGGCCTGTGCTTGTCCAAGCTCTCAGTTAGCTTGCCTCACTATTTCTCCTGCTAGCCCTCTTTTTTCCTGCCCTCCTGCTCTACCTGCTAACCGTCCAAGTTATCCATGCTCCCCTGCTTATCTCCATTGTTTCTCTTGTGGCGCTGCTCTGCCTTGGGTATGCCGCTGGACCACAGCCATGACTCTGCTGTACCTTCTTGGTGTTTATGACCCTTTCGGCTGGAATGGATCCATGATCTGCTGCTTCACCCTAAGTTGTCCAATAGCCAGTCCAGGCCACCCTCTCCCCAAGGGTCAGCTCTAGTGTTGTGTGAAATTAAAAAATTTCACCCAGCGAGCTATTTCACGTAATCCCCGCATTACGTAAAATACTTCACTGGTATGAAATGCGAAATCCCCCGGGCAAAATTGAGAATTTTGCCTGCAAAATACTAATTTCACCACCCACAGGCAAAATTCCACATTTGAGAGCCAGGGAGAACAGCTTGCAATAAAAAAAAAAAAAAAAAAAGTGTTATCCTACCTCCCAAAGACACCACATCCTTGGTGTCTAATGGTCTCACTCCCCCTTGCTGACTGTCTGGCCCACAACAGGAATAATCCACCCCCCCCCGCTGAGATTCGTCCCTGTTCCCATCCACATAATTTGAAATAAAAATAATTTAGGCTGGCCCAGTGGCACTGGCGGGAGATCCGGGTTCAGGAATAAGCCTGGGACGCCAGAGGTCAGCAGGAGGGAAAGAGGATCGAGCTTCCGGAGAGAAAGAGACTTGTCATCCGGCTCATTGACTGCCCTCTAGTGGTGGCTGGAGGGCAGTACAGATCAGGTAGGTTAGATTCAACGTCCTTACATTGTGTGGGGCAGGGAAAAATGGAGAAACTAGCCTAGCAGGCTCAACGATGGTCCACCACTCCCAAGGGCCATCCCCAGATTCTGGTTGGGTCTCCGGGAGGGAGGAGAAGCCAGAAACCTCCTTCTTGGCCCTGCCATGGAGGGCAATCTGTGGGGGAACTACCAGGATTGGCAAGTATGGGAGGCAGCAGGACTGGAAGAGGTCCCCATCAGGAGGGCCAAGCCGCCTGCCAAGGCTCTGGAGGATAAAACCTCTATGAAAAAAAATAAATAAATAAAATAATTTCCTTGGTGTCTAGTGGCCCCACCCCTCTGGCTCTCTGGGCAAATGAAGAATGAACCCCCACACCTGATATTCACACTCATCCCCTCCCCCCACTGTCCATCAGTGCCAACATCAGTCATCTTCTTAGAGTTCATGTAATAAAAAAGCAAACTTTCCTGGTGTCTAGTGGAACCCCATCCTGTCCAGTAGTAGTGACCCCCACCCCTCCCCTCCCCATCTAGTAACCTCTGTGGGCCACCGCACAGCCCTCCACTCACCTCCACGGCCGGCAGCCCGATTGAGCTCTTTTATGAAATGAGCTGAGTGAGCCCTTTTCAATGAATGAGCGTTTGCACATGCTCATTCATTGTAAAGGGCTCACTCGGCTCATTTAGTAAATCAATTCAGGGAAAGTTTGCTTTTTTTGGTTAATGAAGTCGTAGATGACGATATCCTGCCGGACAATGGGGGAGAATCTCAGGGTGAAGTCATTCACTAGCCATGATCAACTTGAGGGTGGAGACTAAAAATTAAGAAATATTCTATTTCACAAATATGTGGATAGGGCACAGGGCTGAATCTCGGCAGGAGAATTCTTCCTATTGTTTGCAGCAATCAGTCTGGGAGGTCAGACCACTAGACACCAGGGATGTGATCTTCAGGAGGGGGGCAAACACTTTTTTTTTTTTTAACATTATACACGAAATTCTGCATTTCGCACTGGCGAAATTCCGGTGTAATGCGCAAATTTCATTAAATATTTTGTGAGGTGAAATTCCCGATTTTGCCGGCAAAATAAAATGTTGCTGCATCCCTAGTCAGCTCTCATACTATGCAACCATACCAAGCTACACCCAATCTATCACACCATCTGCCCTGGCTTTGCCTTCCTTATCACACTGCCTATTCAGTCTTTGCCCTCCATTACATACTTACCAACCTTCAGCATCATACCCTACTTCAGCTTTTGCTCCAGCTCCTATCTGCCTTCACAACTCTTTCTCCCCAACAACAACTGGGCTCTTGACCTCATCCTCTCCTGCTCCTCAAGGGCTCAGCTACCACAGACCTTACCCCTGAAGGGCTTGGTTCCCATCTTGCCCCATTGGGATTTGCTCCTCAAGGGCTTGGTTCCAATGTCTATCTGTGAGCCTTATCTTAGATAAGAGTAAATGGGCAGTAAAGCCTGAAATAGCAATATGTAAGACTTTCTTCTCCTTGGGGTTCTTTCAGTAAACTGATTCTTTGACCTTTGGCTTTGACATTGTAGCACTTGCCCAGAGAGGAGTTCTTTCATGTGGAATGTATTTATTTTTGTTAATTTACTGGGTCTCTATCATAATGCCCAGCCTCCCTGTCTGCCTCCCTCCCTAGCCCCGTCACCCAGCTGTCCATGGGACACTGCCCCACAGTGTGCCTCTCTGTGGTGGAGCCACCTAGGTTCCTCAAGCCTGGCAGGGGTTTAGCTCAGGTGCAGGTTGGGAGCCCAGTGAATGGTGCGAAACCTGCAAGGAAAGGAGATTTCATTCTACAGGCTGGAGGATTTTCTATGTTTCTGTTCCCCTCCCATCAGGTGCTTCATGGGCTAGGACTGGAGCAAAGGTCTGCACCCAGAAGCAGATGTCTGCATGCCTCTATGCTGATGTCCCAGTCAGGTGGCACCTGCCCACCCATCGCGGCTCTGCTCGTACTGCCGCCTGTGATCAACCAGGTGGCAGTTGTACAGCACAGCACTCCAGCCTTCTGCCCTGAGGAAGGAGAGTATCCTCTGGGATGCTTCATTCTCCTCTCCCTCCCCCAGCCTGCCCCCAATGACTCGGGCTCCCTTCTGATCCTGGGTTGCTGGTGTCACGAACAGTAGCACTACTGCTGCACCGACGGGACAGCTCATGTTGGGATTTCTTCAGTTGTATGTTCAGCCACACAACACCTTTAGGATGGAAAAGTCTTCAAGACAGGACACACCTATCATCTGTCATTCGATGCAGTGTGTCTGAGGTCCTTTTCCAAACATAATAAGTCATTCTTAGCCCAGAGGGTTGGCAACTTGAGCCTTGGTCTGCCAGAGGTTTCCTCCACAGGGGTGCTTTCCTCTCCTCTGTGCAGAAGGCCATAATAATATTTTTACTAACAATTACTCCCTCGAGAGTAGCAGCTGGATAGTGATCCTGATTCTTTAATACTGGCTTTTCCATTAGGATTGATATACAGATTTGTGTCTCTCTCTCTCCCCAAAGCTGCAGCTCTTCTCTGCTTATGGGAAGCAAGTGTTTGTGTTCATTCTATTCATTTGTTTTTTGGGGCTCTTTTTTTGTTACCAAGTAAGGCCCACTAGGCACAAGTGCCTGTTCTTACTGTTTCAGAGGCAACCCAGGAGTACTGGGGGAGGTTTTCAAGTGACTTGTTCAGAGTCACACACCATGTAAGTGGACGTGTGAAAAAATAAAACTCAGGTGCCTTTGGTATAAGGGGACCTCCTCCCTGTGGCATTTTAAGGGGAGGAACCCCTTCTAAAGGGGGCTCATATGTCTTCATGGCACCTCAGAAGACTGGTAGACCCTGTAGCAGGGATATCCTGTATATTATCACTGCCTATTGATGACTCTATGCCCTTGTATCATACTTCTTGTACTTGCTGTATTCCTGTGCCATCCTCAATGGCCCAGGTCATGCCTGAAAATGGTTCTAGGACCAGTACCTACCTGGTTAACAAATGAATAAATAAATAAATGAATGTCAAATCAATCTGTGTTGTACAAGCATTGCACAAGGCCTCTAGCAAGGCAACCAAAATGTTGGTATACCGGAGGGGGTCTGACAGGAGGAAGAGGACACTACCTCATATTTCATTGGTGAGGCCACATCTGGAAGACTGTTGCCCAGTTCTGGAGTTCCCATTTAAGAAAAGACAATGACAAGCTGGAGATGGTGCTGAGTACAGTAACACAATGATTACAGGCCAACAGGGCATATCCACATAGAAACACAGAAACATAGAATTTGTTGGCAGATAATGATCGCTTGGCCTACCTAGTCAACCCCTCTTTTCCCTGCCTATTCTGCCACTACAGATCCTACCTGGTCTCCATTCACCTTCCCCTGCTTTGATACCAATTTTCCTTTATACCTATTCCATAGATGCTTGAAGTTCCTACCCCATACATGCTTGAAGCCCACCTGTGTTTTTGCCCCTAACACCGCCACTGGTACATTGTTCTAGCCATCCTCCACCCTCTCATTGAAGAAATACTTCCTCACATGCCTCCTAAATTCCCCCTTCCGCTTCATTGCATACCCCCAAGTTCTTGTACACCTTCTCTCTGAAAAATGCTCCCTTCCTGTACCTTATTCACCTCCCATGAAGTATATAAAGGTCCCTATCATGTCTCCCCTCTTTGCCAGGGCATACATGTTTAGATCCCGCAGTCTCTCCTCACAGGACATTTGGTACAGTCCCTGCCCCATTATTGTTGCCCTTCTTGGATTGTCTCTACCTTGTCTATGTCCTTCCTGATGTGTGATCTCTAGAACTGGAAACAGTGCTCCAGGTGTGGTCCCACCAATGACCGATATAGTGGCAACACAACCTCTCTCCTCTGCTGATGATCTCCTCCCAATGCACCCAGCATCCCACTGGCTTTCCCTACTACTTTGCCGCATTGCCTTGCCACCTTAAGGTCATCTGTTAATGTGAAAGTATGCATCCTTCATGTTCGGGGAACAAAGCCAGCTCCCTGTTTGCAGCAGGAGAATCAAGGTCTGCAGAGATACCATTCGAAATGTTTCGTATTCGATGTACAGATTGAAGTCTCAGATACATCACAGGATGTAGATCTCCTGTTCATTTCAGGACTAGTATCTGGAATAGAACCCTCTGTTCCTGTCTTGTGAAGGAACTGGTTTGATAGCATGCTTTTGAAACAGGGTCTGGCCTCCTTCTTTGAAGGGCAAATGGCCTGGAGGATAATTTGGAAGGGTTTCTATTAATTCCAGAGCATATCCCTTTACAATTATCTCCAAAACCCACTCGTCTGTGGTCACCCCACTCCATTGCTTCAAATAAAGGGAAATTCTTCCCGCCACACTCACCCCAGTAGGCACTAGCTGAGGGGAGGGGAAGGGAGAAACAGAAACAGAAGAGAGTCAGGTGGAACTGGGGGTGGCAGGGCCACCAGAAACGATTCCATTAGCTGCCTTGGCATGAATACCAGGGGAGAAGGGACCCAGGAGGAAACCACCACCTCTGCCACAGCCTTGCTGATGGTATGTATGGTTACCTCTGGCAGCAAACAGATGAAAAGAACCCCTCCCATACCCTCTAGTGGGCGTGGGGTACAGGGACTTAAAGTGAGGGTGTGATATACATTAATAAAGTTTTGGGCTTCATAGCACACTACCATGGGGTAGCAATAGTCCCTCTGTGTAAAAATGAAAAATTGTAAAATTGTAATGCATTCCTGTATGAGAGGGAAGGGATCATAATTCTGGCCCAACTGTCAGCTAGCTGATCCTTTTCCACTTTCCGGTCAGCCTGCTCCGCCCCCCAGCTCTCTCATTTTGTGACATGGTACCAGGGAGAGCATAGGGACATGCCCCATAAAAGTCTATGGGGCTAGTTTTCAGAACATTTTTAAAGACCTTTAAGCTGCCATTAGTAAAAATGAAAGCCACCATTCAACTAATAGGTTCCCTATTAGTTAAGCAGTGGATTTCATTTTTACCAAACGGTAGCTTTGAGCGGTGACTTGCATGTTTACCAAAAGGTCTAGCTTAAAGGTTTTTAAAAACATTCTGAAAACGAGCCCCATAGACTTGTATGGGGTGTTTTCCCTGGTACCACATCACAAAATGTGAGAGTGCAGGGGCGGAGCAGGCAGACCAGGATGTGGAAAGGGATCAGCTGGCTGGTAGTTCGGCCAGAATTATGATCCCTTCCCTCCCATAAAGGAATGCATTACAATTTCTCATTTCTACATAGAGTGACTATCGCCACCTTCAGGGTAGCGGGCTTGATGCCCTACCCTATATCACACATTTCCTTTAAAAGACCTCAAAGTCATTTGAGAGAACTGAAGGCCTTAACTGCTTCTCCCACATCATAGCCAAACATCGCAGAGCCTTTAAAAGGAGCATTCAAAACTGTCTGCTGCACATCAGTGGCAAAAGCAGTTATTCTGAACCAAGAATAATGGCTAATACAAACACCACAGGCCACAGCCCAAGAAGAGGCATCAGACACATCATAAGCCTAACATAGTAAATGTTTACCTACTTCTGTGCCTGCTGACAAGGTTTTAAGCAAGTTGGTCATGGAAGGGCCATCGGGTAAAGCCTGAGCTGCAGTACAAGCAGCCTTCCAGAGGCTATTCTGACAGTTTATCATATGGGCCTGATAATTTGCAATCCTAAGGCCTAAGGATGCAGAGGTATAAGTACATTTACCCATAACATCTAGCCTCCTAGATTCTTTATCAGGAAGAAAAGTACTCATGTGCTTAGGGGCTTTAGAGTGGTCATGAGCAGCGATAATGACTACAGACTCACTTTCAGGCTGAGCAGCACAGCAAGGCTTAGCAGACGGAATAGGGTACTGCTTATCAGCCTTCCACGGAACTGCAGGCAGAGTATTAGGCCTATACCAAGCAGCAAAGGTAGCATCTTCTAATGCAAGATACACAGGAGGAATTATAATAGAAGGTGTGCAAGGAACCAATAAAAATTCCACAAGATTTGTTTTAGTGGACTCATCCTCCTCAAGAGCAAAGCTCATGGCAGACTGCATCTGCTGCAACCTGACTATGAAAGAGGTATCTGCAGGAGGGGACCTGGATGTGTAAACCACAAAGTCCTCACAGCAGAATGAGAGGATAGAGCTGGAGGGCAGATTTCCTTCTTAAACTGCCCTCATGCCATATTCCTCCCCAAATCCCCTCAATATCCACGAGATCAGGATTACATCATCAGCAGCATCACAAACAATAATGGGAGCCACAGAGGAACCAAGGATGCAGTGGCTTAGAAGGAAAATCTGTGGCATATTAGAAGGAAATATCAACAAAGACCCTGGAAAAGGCAGCTCCATCAACAGTACAACAACCATCCGTGGCAGCGACAGCAGCCTGCATTGTATCATGTCACAAAACAATGTCAGCACAGTCAACGGCACCATGAAAAGGGTCTGGGATTATCTAGGTCGAAGGGCCAGCACTCGATGGCAGTGGTGACAGCATCCACAGTAGGTACGGTAGTGCTTGAGCTAAGCCCCGACCTTGGTTTCTCAATGACGGTCAGTGGGGGTTTCATCAATGCCGCCAGTGTGGGCATTGATGAGGATGTACCAGATTTCCTCAACAGTAACCAGCACTTTGCCAGTGAAGCAGACTCTTATTTATGCTTATGCTTATGGCAAGATGACGAGTAGGCCCATGACAATGACTGCTCCTTGTCCCTGTCTTTCAGCTTCGAATACCGTTTCTCAGTCTATGGTGAGGGTGAAGCAGGCCTGGAACCCATAGCCTTTTCCATGGCTTTCAATGCTTTTTGAATGAGGACGGATCTCAAAGGCCTTCTGATGGTATTGCCTTGTAGCCTGGTTGAAACTCTGGCTCTTGCAGGGTGCTCACATTGTGAGACAGGTCCTAACAGCACACACAGACAGTGTGAGTGTTGTCTTTGAAGATTTTGTAGCCAGTAAACACAATAATGGAACAAAGGCTCTCTGTCCTCAGGAAGCATACAGAGACAATGATGGTGTAGCTGAAAATACTTGAAGGAAGAAAATAAACAGCAACAGCTATTTGGATGTTGTTCCTCTTTACAGATCCACAAGGATGATTGATAGTGGGAGAAAGAAGTGCGAGTGTTAGGACACCCTCATTACACACACATAGGATGCTGTACATCACTGTGGCAGCCCCGGCCAGTAAAAATCTCGTGAGGTCTAACATATGAAAGGGAAAGGGACATTCTTTAACCAGGAAAGGCACACTAAACAAAACTTGTTTCCAGGTGCGCGACCTGGGAGCACAAGGAAGTTAAGTGACTTGCTCAGGGTCACACAGTATGCAAGTGGGGTCTGTGGAATTCAAACCCAGGTCTCCACGTTTACAGCTCAGTACCCTTAACCACAACTTTATACTGCCTCCCAGACCACTGCACTATACATATGCCTGTATACTGCATTTTTATGTTTGATGTGCTTGTGCACCAAATGTCTTGGGACAATAACGGGAAATGAGAGGTGTGTCACTGCCATGCCAATTACAACTGAAACTGCAATGGGTCTGGCAGTGTACACAAATGACTAAGCATTCTGGTCATGACAGCAGTTCAGCTTTGCTGATGTGGCACATTCTCTACTTAAAAGAAATGAACTGCTCCAATGGGAGCGCTTCATTTCTTTCTGTAGCCTGGACTCCAGCTATGCGCATTAGAGTGCACACTAATGTGCATGGTCACAGTGACGCCCTGTCTTCTCTCTTCTGACACCCCATCCCAAAGCTGAAATGTTAGCTGCGGTGTGGCTTCTCTCCCAGTGCTTAACTGTAGCTGCAGTGTGGCTTTCTCTCCCTCTTCTCCCGGTGCTTGCTTCTCTCTGCCCTCCCCAACATTAGCTGCGGTGCGGCTTTCTCCCCTCTTCTCCTAGTGCTCACTTCTCTCTGCCCGCCCCCCCCAACATTAGCTGCAGTGCGGCTTTCTGCTAAAGCTGACATCAGGATGCTCAATCCCAGCATCGGCATGTATCCCCCCATTGATGTGGCACATTGGAAGCCCACCCCAGTGTGCGGAAATAATTATTTTCCCTTGTGTTTTTTTTTTAATGTTTCCGACATCGGGTAACCCACTCCCGGTGTCGGAGGCACCCCCCAACCTGTCTATATCCTTTGCCGACATTGGGGTGCCTAATCCCCCTGTCGGCATGTCACGCCCTCACAACTATGGCACACTGGGAGCCCACCCCAATGTGCCTAAATGTATTTATTTTTTTTACCTGTAAAATAAAGAAAACCGTCCCCCGATGTCTTTTTTTCTTTACTTACCTGAAAAAAGAAAACAGTCCCTTGTCGTCTTCCCAGTCCTACCTCCCAATCCCCACCCTCCCACTGAGCACCTGCCTCCCCACACCCTTCTCCCATACTTACCTCCGGAGTCAGTGCTGCCATCTTCTCCTGATTGGAACACGCCTGCACTCGTCAAAGCTGATTGGTAAACTGAAGACTCAAAGGTAAGCGTCATATAATGGCAGTCAATGGGGTTTTCAACCTATGTTGATATCTCAGCCATTTTTAGGAATTTTGGCCCCAAATTTTTAACATGGGGATCTTGGAACCCCACCTCATGAGCAGTGTCACTGTCATTTCATTACTCAGTCCAGAAAGGTGATTTTGCGGTCGCTGCACAGAATCACCTTTTGGGACTGAATAATGAAATAACAGTGCCACTGTTCATGAGGTGGGGTCCCAAAAAGCCCATGTTGCAAATTTGGTGAATAAATTCCCAAAAATGATTGCATTACGATTATACATTGCACAGTTTCTACGTACACTCATAACTTTGCCAATTTTTTATATTTTCACTACAGATTTTCAACACTGCCATTTTTTCACATCTACTTATGTACAGTACAGCTGTTATTTTTCATATCCTGCCTAAAGTGTGTTTCGCACCTATGGTGCAGAATGGAGCAGTAGCTGTGTGAAATCAACTTTTGGGATGGATTAACAAAATCACAGAGCCATTGTTCATGAGGGAAGGTCCCAAAAGCCCATGTTGAAAATTTGAACAAATTCCAAAAAATTACCACTTTATGGGCGTGTGTGTGCAGTTTCTACGCACGTTCGTAACATCTCCAGTTTTTCATATTTTCACTCCAGATTTTCAACACTGTCATTTTTTCACACCTCTTCATGAACAGTACAGCTGTAATTTTTCACATCATGACCAAAATGTGTTTCTGCACCTGTGGCGCTGAATGGCGCAGTCGCTGCGCAAAATAACCTTTCGAGATTAAGTAACAAAATGATAATGCCACTGTTCATGAGATGGGATACCAAAAAGCCCATGTTGAAAATTTGGGGTGAAAATACCAACAAACACCCGGGGCATTAGGTTTTCAACCAGAACGCCTGCCCCTCACCCCTGTAGAAACTGACAGGTGCTGAGGTGTGACTTAGAGTCATTGGCCATAATGCTCATGCCATTCTGCCCCCACCCTGCAGCCAGTGACAGGCATTGAGGTGTGCCTTGGGGTCTTCAGCCCTAATGTTCACTACATTCTTCTATACTGCACCCATCTCAGCTTATTTCCTTATGGAATGGGCTGAGCGTAAGGGCCGACGACCCCACGGCACACCCTCAACGCCTGTCAGTCTCTGTAGGTGGGGGTGGCACTAGGGTTGGAAACCCTAATGCCTCAGTAAGGAAGTAAATCAGAGAGGGGCAGTGGACATCACCTACCTTGATTTCAGGAAAGCCTTTGACACCGATCAACATAGAAGGCTGATTAACAAAGATGGGTAGTCTGGCCACAGGGCACAAGCTGACAAACTGGGTTAGAAACTGGCTGATGGACAGGAGGCAAAGGTGGTGGTAATGTGATCCAATCTGGGGAGAGGGTGGTGACCAGCGGGGTACCTCAGGGATCAGTCCTGGGACCAGTCCTGTTCAGTGTCTTCATTACAGACATTGCGGAAGAGCTAGAAGGAAAGATCTGTCTGCCTGTTTGCAGATGACATCAACATCTGTAACAAAGTGAATACTCCAGAAGGGGTGGAGAAAATGAGCAGGGACATGGAGAGGCTTGAAAAATGGTCTGAGGAGTGGCAACTGAGATTCAATGCAAAGAAGAGCAAATATTGCACCTGGGAAGTGGGAAGCCTGGGGAGACTTACAGGATGGGGGAGGTGCTGATGATCACCAAGGAAGAAAGGGACCTAGGAGTTATCAGTTCTGGAGACCTAAAAATGTGTCAAAACAGAGCACAAATGTTACAAGGAGGGCCAGTGGCATGCTGGGGTGCACAGGCAGAGGTATTACTAGCAGAAGGTGTGAGGTGGTGATGTCATTGTATAATGCACTAGTGAGGCCTCACCTACAGTACTGTGTGCAATTCTGGAGGTCGCAACTGCGCAAGGCCATTGACAGGGTGGAGGCAGTCCACAGAAAGGCAACCAAGATGGTACATGACTTGCAACACATAATTTATCAGGAAAGATTAAAGGACCTCAATATGTACTCAGTGGAAGAAAGGAGAGAGTGGGGAAACATGATACACATGTTCAGTACCCCAAGGGCATAAACAAGGTGAAGGGCGGACATCTTCCAGTGCATCAAATGTTTGGCATTGACAAATGCTTGTTTACACCGATTGTATATTTCCTTTTGAATGTACTTTTTCTTTCCAATCCCTGAAGTGTGCCTTTCCCAGTTACCAAATTTTAATAAGTAAATAAACGAGAGAGAAAAATACATTGCATTCTGTCCAGGACTTTTAGAAATTTGGCTTCATGCTTTTCAAGGGTTCTTCCAAGTGTAATCGGATCATGCAACTATACCTGTACTCCTGAAAGATTCATGTGCCTTACTGTCTCTTTGCTGAATTGCCAGAATGTCACTGCAGCCACTAGTATCCCCTGGAATATTATGCCAAACTTTAGGAGCAATAGTAGCAGTCTTTATTTTTATCTGTGTCCTTCCTGGAGGCTCAGTGTGCCATTACAGACATAATACAGTCGGACCACTGCAAACAAATTAAAACAAATTAATAAACGTGCTTCATAAATACCTGCAATAAAATCATAAAACTTATCTTAGATTAATAAATAAATAACAGAAGTCTGGGGTGATGGCAAAAAGGAAAAATCAGTCACCGAATGCCTTGTGCAAACAAATAGTTTTCAGACCCCTCTTAATGGTCTCCATCAGGGGCTTCCTCAAGGGCTCTTGGGAGAGGTTTCAAAGGACCCGGACCCACCACTTCAAGGCCCAGGCCCCAAGGTTTTAACCTTGCTCTGTCACTACCTGGGCCCTACTCAATAGAGTCGAGAGGTGAGAGGGTATGTAAGGAGTCAGGAGATCTTGAAGTAAACGGACCCAGACTGTGCTGGGCCTTATAATCCTGCAAGCCCACTTTAAAGGAGATATGCCACTTAACTGGCAGACAGTGCAGAGCATGCAGCACCATGGAGACATGGCGACTCTCCTATCTTATAGCTACTATATAGTGATTCTTGCCACTATAAAGATCCGAACCTCTTATGCCTCAACCTTCAGCATGCTTTTTCCAAAGTTGAGATGTGGTTCCTTGAACATAAGCTGGTTCTAAACCACAAAAAAGCTAAATCCATGCTCTTCTCTAACCCGCAAAACAAGAAACGGCAAGTCCCACTCACCATTAATACATACCTAGGAAATACCCTTGAACAAGTGTCAATTTTCAAATATCTTGGAATCAACTTTGATCAAGGCCTAACCTTTGCAACTCACATCGATAGTACAGCAAAAACTATTAATCAGCGAATTGGGATTCTGTATCGGAACAGACAGCTTCTTACCCATTCTGCACTGAGGATTGCCATCCAATCCTCTGTCATCTCAGTCGTTGACTATGGCTTAGTTATATACGGATCTGCCACTACTACAGCACTTAGTCGCATTACAACATCCCTAAATAAGGCCTGTCGGTTGCTCACTGATGCACACCGACTTACCCACACGTGAACTCTATGCTGACTCAGGTTGGTTGCAACTCTTAAACCGGATAAAGTACCTTACCTGCCTGATGGCGAAAAAATCCACTCTGGGCCTCACTCCACCCTGTATCCAAGACCTGTTATGCCGAGCTAGCACCGTTTTACCAGAAGATCAGAACACCAGCCTCCAAGTCCCCGATGCCAGACTTCTGGACAGAGATCAGTTGCCCATCGTGCCCCAGCTGGCTAAATGCCCTCAGCACTGGGACATTGCCTCCACCTCTCTAGGTATTTTCAAATCAAGGCTTTTCTCTCGCCTTGCCACCTCCGCTCCTGTGACTGCCCTGATTAAACCTCCCTATTTTCTCACTACCCACCCTGTCCCGTTATTTGACAAAGACATGTTTGGGAAACCTTTTCTCCTGCTATTGTCTGCTCCCCACACCTTTCACTTACCCTCTCTGTTCTGGACTTTTTCCCTGTTTGTTTCTCCTAATCTGGCATGACCTCTTTCTTGTAATAATAATGTGATTATTGATATTTCCTGTCCTTTTGCACAAATGATTTGCTATGTATTTGTATATGTTTTCTTGCTCTTGACACAACACAAATTGTTGTGTTATTTCTGTAACCTTTTGTACTGTACCTAATTGACGTGGACCCTTTGTAAAAGAGCCTCTGGCTCAAAGGTAGTAATTCCTAGAACAATAAACTAAACTATCTGTATAGTGGGAATGTTAGCACGCACAAAAAAAGTTAGCATGATTGTTTGCGCGGCAGCATAAATGTTTGCACGATTACAAAAAAAAAAGCAAAACTGTAAACCTATTTCCAGAGTAACTGGTGAAAAATTAATGCCAGGGGCATGTTCCTCTGGGCCCGATTAGGTAAACACAATGGTTGGTGTTTTGTAAAAGTGCAGTATTTTTTAAATTACAGTGTTTTTTTTTTTCTCGCGCTAACTGAAAACAAAATGGCGGCAGCATGACAACATTTTTGGGCAAGCTCGATAACAAAATGCGATTGCGAATGTTTTCGCAGTGCACATAGAAATTTTTCCATAGGCTATAATGGGAAATGAAAAAATGGAATAACTTTGGAATGTAGCAATATTTTTTTTCAACAGATCTTCAAAAGGCACCAGTGCAGCCCAGGACACATGTAGACAATACAATTTAAACACACTCAAATGCATTCTTCAGTACATTAGGGGTGGAAAAACAATTCGCAACATTGGGGAAAATTCACTTTTTCAGCACGCTACAGTTCCGTAACCATACATCCGACCGAAACGAAAATGTTCAGATCGGGAGATCTGTGGTATATCTTTCTACATTCCAAATTTCAGGCAAATGAGAAAATCTGTTCAAAAGTTATTAAAGTGCAAAATTTGAGGTTTAACATAGAAATGGCTACGCAACCCTAACTAGAATGGCACTACCATGCCGCTATTTTATTTAGTGTGTGTGTGAGGGAGAGAGAGGGTTGAGTAGGCACTTTAATGTTAAACTCCAGTTTTTGTGCATTAATAACTTTGCAGCCGTTCAGTGGATTTTCACGAAATTTGGAATGCGCAGTCTGGTATGGTATATCTCTTGATTTGCCAAGTTGTGTTTTGGTTGGACTTGCAGTTTCTGCGCAGCTTAAGCACTGAAAAAATGTTGTTTTCACTACTTTTTACATGTTTTTTGCCCATCGCTGTGCGTCCACACCATTTGATGTTTTGGTCTGAAAGTTGGAATGTAGAAAGAGTTTGGGTCAAAGAACAATCCAGCATTGGTTTGGTGAAAAAAATATTAATCTGTTCCAAAGTTATTCAATTTTGAATTTTCAGGTCCTGAGCATGCTCAGTTTAGTCTTAGATTTATATGTATGTTTTGCGAAAGAGGATTGGGCTCACGAGCAAGGATTTTGTCAGCTCACGAAAGGGGTTTTTTTAAAAAAAAAAAAAAAAAATCCCGTCTATGAGGAAAAATTCCTTGTCCGTGAGCCACCATCTTGTTTCATCCCCCAAAACAAAATGTCAGCTTCTTCCATGAGTGACTTCTTGTTGCAGTAAGGCATGGGTTCTGTTCAGGGTGATGCCTTCTACAAATCTATACCTTTGGTTGCTTCTTTTTGGCCAAAAAACTGCTGTTTCAAATTTTGAAATTCTTCTTTTACGACTCGCTTCCAACTCTCTTTCGCGAGCTGACAGAATCCTAGTCTGCGAGCTGATCCCCTTTCGCGAGGCAGCAGAATCCTTGACTGTCATTTTGTGACCAGATGGCCTTTCTCACAGATGAGGATTGACTCACGGTCAAGGATTTTGCAGCCTCAGGAAAGAGGATCAGCTCTCAGACTAGGATTTTGTCTGCTCACAAAGGGATTAGGTTTTTGAATCCTCTTTCTTGAGCTGACAAAATCCTAGTCCGCGAGCAATCCCCTTTTGTGTGGTAGCAAAATCCTTGACTGTCACTTTGTCACCAGATGGCCTAAATCTGACGGTGAAGGATTTCTCGAGGACAGGGATTTTTTTTGACAGCTTGCAAAAGGGGATTGATCTCCCGGTCAGGGATTTTGCTACCTCATGAACTAGGATTTTAAAAATGTTGCCACTGCACTGTAAATAAATGGTTTGGTCTTCGGATATAAAATTTACAGAGTATTAAGGGGATGGATGCCCCTGAGATGTCAGTTATGCTATTTAGGTGTTAAAGTTAATCGGTTCCGTAGACATGGTATCACAAAGTTTTTAATTTTCCCATTGGATAACATTGCAGTGTCCATAGCAACTTTCAGCACCTGTATCTCGAAAACGAAGTAGAATACGGATTTTTCTCTACCTGCAGCTTAGTTCACCTTTAGGTGAACTAACCTGCAGAAACAAGTTTGTAAATCATGGATTATACCAGCAGTGGAATTGTTTTCCTACTTGCTGTGGTTACGGAGATATTGGCAAAACCATGTTACAAGGGTTCTAAGGATGCCTTTTCATCATGTTTTGGTGCCCATAGCTTGTAAACGATGTAAACTTATCTCGCATGGAGGTCTCGCTGTCATGATTACAATGACACTTGAATTTTTTTCATAGCTGCTACGGTTGCTGAGATATTGGCAAATTAGTGCTACAAGGGTTCCTTGCCCTATAGGGCTGTTGTATGGCTCCATAGTTGTGTGTAAGTGGGAGCATAAGGCCTGGAGGGCCCGCACTCCCACAGACTCTTATCGTCCTGCACTAATGGGTAGTTTTTCGGGCCCAGCGCTCCCACCAACACATGCTGTTTACTAGTTATATTACACTTTTTCAGAAAGTAAAGAAATTTATTGCAAAAAAAACTTTAATGCATCAGTTAGGGTTAAAGTGACAAAAGCGGGGAAATGAGACTTTGGTGTTGAGCCCCTAACCCCGGTCCTCCACAGGCCGACAGGCGCTTTGAGGTGTGCTATGGTGTCGCGAGGCTAACTCTCGCATTCTCTCTCTACTGTAGCATGTCAGCCTGTTTACATGAGTGGGGTGAGAGTTGGGCCTCATGACCCCATGGCACACCCCGGCATCTCGATCTGTGGAGGATGGGGTGGTGGTGGGGTTAGAGGTTCAACCCTAATGTCTCATTTTCCCTGCTTTTGTCGCTTTAACCGTAACTGATGCATTAAATGAAGTTGTTTGCAATGAAAATGTGTGTATGTGTGTGTGTGTGTGTGTGTGTGTGTGTGTGTGTGTGTGTGTGTAGTTAGGGTTGCATGGCCACTTATATGATAAATCCCAAATTTTGCACTTTAATAACTTTGCCACCGTACGACAGATTTGCCCAAAGTTTGCATGCATGGTGTGGTACCATAGATCTCTGGATCTGGCAAGTTGCGTTACAGTCTGATAAGTGGTTGCGGAACTGCGGAGCGCCCAAAAACGGAAAAAAGGTGTTTTTGTGTGTGTGTGTGTGTTTCTTTGCTCATGGCCACAGCCCGCACAATTTGTCCGTTTGGTCTGAAATCTTATGGGAAGATACAGTCTTGGGTCACTGATGTGCCTTTCGAAGATTTGGTGAAAAAATATTAAACCGTTCAAAATTGATTCAAAAAAACAAGTTTCCCATTATAGGGAAAAAAATGTCTCTCGGAAGCTGCCGCCACTACATTTTACTATCGCAAATGGCCCTTTTACTGTTGTGTGGTGGCCATCTTGTTTTCAGTTAGCGAGGGAGAAAAATACCTGGCATTTAAATTTGGGATCCCCTAGGTAAACGCTGACTGTGTATACCTAGTCGGGTCCTGAGGATCACAGCACTATCTTTTTTGGGGGGACCCTCCTCAGAAATGCCTTTTTAAAGATCGAACCCCCTGTAATGTCACGAATTGCAACAGTAACGGCAGCGACACTTTTGCAAATCATGAGTGTCGTGCCTAGTTTTGCGAAACTGTCACAATTTTGCAACAGAACTTTGCCCCAAAAAAGTAATTCTTTGCCCTCCCACTGCGGCAAAACGGTTGGGGCTTTTGGCCAGAAGTTTGCAGGGGGGCATGCCCTGGTCCCACAGTTATGCCTTTTGGTCCCAAAACATTCAACAGGCCCATAGTTACCGCGCTCCGAAGTTGAGCAATTTCCTGTAGGTTTAACATTGCAGCGCCCGTGGTGACTTCAGGCACCTGTATCTCAAACGATTCCAGATACGGCTTTTTTGCTACCCGCAGCTTAAGCCTGCGAGGAAGTTTTGAAGTCCTAGATTACACCTGCAGTGGAATTGTTTCCCTACTTGCTACGGTAACGGAGATATTACCAAAAATGTGTTACAAGGGTTCCTTTGGAGTACCATGGCACTGCTGTATGGCTCTGAGATTTCAGGGTAAGTGGGAGCCAGGTCCTGGAGGGCCCGCTACCCCACATTAATGCAAGTATTCATTAAGCAAAAGATGGGCAATGTGAAGGGGCCTGCACTCCCACTAACACATACCAGTTACATTACACTTTCTTAAAGAGCTAGTGTACTGCTTGGAATTAATAGTACTTTTCAGATGCAGTCAGCTGTCACTTCCAATATCGGAAATATTTTTTTATTTTCTGTCTGCTAAATAAAAAGTTTTCCACCTGGCAGTACTCGGGTGAGGAGTGGAGCAGCACTCTGTCTGGAGGAGAAAAAAGTCAGTTCTGTTCCTCCCACTACATCGTCAGAAATGAGACAAAACACCTTAAGACATCACAGTCCTTGCAGCCTGAGCAGTGACTTTCACACGCTACCAGCCAAAATGCAGGAAATTGTGACATCACTTGTAACCAGGAGAGGCAGTCCTGCTGCTTCATGTGAAAGTGAAAGCTGGCAGTGAGAAATGGTTCTCATTGGTTACTAGTGATGATGTAGTCAGTGTGGTCTCAGTGTTGATGTAGTGGGAGGAACAATGGCCCCCACAGACAGAGTGCTGCTTCACACATCACTCAGTACTGCCAGGTGGAAAATATCCTAATTAGCAAAGCACAAAGAAAAAATACTTCAGATATAAGAAGTGATTGCTGACTACATCTGAAAGTTACAATTAATTGCAGGCAGTTTCCAGGCAGTGCACTAGCTCTTTAAAAAGAAGGGAAATTTGTTGCAAAAAAACTCTGTTAATGCATCAGTTAGGGTTGATAGCCCAGCGACAAAAGTATGGAAATGTGATGTTAGGGTTACGCCCCTACCATCCCACCCCTCACCAACAGATGTTTGGGTGTGCCATGGGGTCGTTGGGCCTCTCACCCCATTCTCCTATGCTGTAGCATGTCTGCTTTTTTACACATGGAATAGGGTGAGAGTTGGCCTGACGACCCAGCAATTTTTACCCGGCGTCTGGTGAGTGGAGGTTGGGGGGTGGTGGTAGGCGTAACCCTAACATCACATTTCCATACTTTTTGTCGCTGGTGCTATCAACCCTAACTGATGCTAACGGAGTTTTGCAGTGTGTGTGTACATTATGCAGCCCATGATGCTTTGCATTGTGGGGGCATGTGTGATTTTGTATTTCTTTGAAACTTGGCTCCTGGCCCCAAATATCCTTTGGTAACCATTGCCTCAGTGCTTGCACACAGAGGCTCTTGTGTTTTTATAAATGTGTGTGTGTGTGTGTGTGTGTGTGTGTGTGTTGTGTGTGTGTGTTGTGTATTGTATATGTTATATATATATATATATATATATATATATATATACATACATACATATACACATTTATTCATTCATAAAATCTGCTTAATGCATTGGGTTAGCCGACAGTGAGAAATTCGATGTTAGGGTTCCCCACCCCGCCCCCTACCAACAGGCATCAGGGTTGGGATCATCGGTCTAACTCTCACCCCATCCCATGTGCAAACGAGCTGAGGTGGTGCAGTATAGGAGAATGGGGTGAGTTAGGACAGACGACCCCAGCGCACACCCCCGATGGCTGTTGGTGGGGGTTGGGTGCAAGGGGGGTGGGAACCCTGACATTGAATTTCCTCGCTTTTGTCGCTGTGGAACGACCCTAACTGATGCATTAAATGGATTTTTTTGCCATAAACTTCCCTCCTTTTTGAGAATGTGCACTATAAATACATAGATACATAGACAGTGTCGGGAGATAAGGGCCTACGGCCCACCCAGTCTGCCCATTTGAGCTTGTAAGTTCACTTTGTTTTCCTAGAAGTCTGTTGCCCCTTAACCCTGGCCTCCAGAATTTCTTTGTCTGTCCCATGCATTCTTAAATCCGTGATTGTTTCAGCACCCACCACTTCTTCTGGCAGAGTGTTCCACTTGTCCACCACCCGTTCTGTGAAGAAATTCCTCCTCACGTTTCCTCTGAATCGTCCTCCCTTCAACTTCTTCCCATGCCCTCTAGTCCTGGAACATCTTTTTCACTTAAAATCGTGTATTCCTGCACCCTGTTCCTCCCTGTAAGATACTTGTATGTCTCTATCATATCCCCTCTCTCCCTCATCTCCTCCAGGGAGTACCTATTCAGTTACTTCAACCTGTCCTCACAGGACTTGTGATGCAGTCCATGTACTATCTTTGCCCTCCTCTGAACCTTCTCTACCCTGTCTATGTCCTTACGTAAGTGAGATCTCCATAACTGTACACTGTACCCCAGGTGGGGCCTCACTAGTGTCTTGTATAGTGGAATTATGACCTCCCTTTTCCTGCTGGTGATGCCCTTGCCTATGCATCCCAGCATCCTGTTTACTTCACCTGCTGCCGTGTCACACCGTTTCCCTACCTTGAGGTCATCAGGGGGATAACCCCAAGATCCCTTTCCTGCTTGGTGCATGCTATATCCTCAGCCCCCAACTGATATATTGTGCCAGGGTTTTTGTGCCCCATATGCATTATCTTGCACTTCTTTGCATTGAATTTCAACTGCCAAACCCCTGACCATTCTTCAGGTTTCTGCAGGTCCCTTCTCATTCTGTCTACACCCTCTGGTGTGTCTTCTCGGTTACAGAGCTTTGTGTCATCAGTGAACAGGGAAATTCTGCCTTCTAGGTCCTGTGCAATGTCACTGATGAAGATGTTGTTGATTAGGACCGGTCCCAGCACTGATCCCTGTGGTACCCCCACTGGTCACTCTTCCTTCTGTGGAGTGACAGCTATTTACCACCACCCTCTGTGTCCTGCCTCCTAGCCAGTTACCTACCCACCACACTACTGTCCTGCCCACACCCATATTCCCCAGTTTGTGTAATAGTCTTCTGTGTGGCACTGTGTCAGAGGCCTTGCTGAAGTCCAGATGGGCAATGTCCACTGCCCTCCCCTGATCCACCTCCCTAGTCACCCGGTCGAAAAATTCAATGAGGTTGGTCTGACATGACCTCCCCCTTGTGAAAACATGCTGCCTTGGGTCCTGTAGTCCATTGACAACCAGATGTTCCACCAGTCTCTCCTTCAGTAGTGCTTCCATGATCTTCCCACTACCGAGGTGAGGCTGACTGGTCTGTAGTTCCCCGCTTCCTCTTTGTTCCCACTTTTGTATAAGGGGACTACATCTGCTGTCCTCCAGTCTTTGGGTACCTCCCCTGTTTCCAGTGATCAGCCAAACAGGATTGTCCGGTTCAGCCACCACCTCTTAGTTCTTTAAGGACCCTGGGGTGCACCCCATCTGGCCCCATTGCTTTATCAACTGTTATTACTTCCAGTTCCTTCAGTACCCTTTCTCATGTAAAGGGACTTGTGTCCATTTCTGCACCATTTCCACCCCTTGTACTCCCTTCAGAGTGAAGTAACCGAAACGCAAGCACACGTTAACGCACATGATGATGCAAACGTTAATGAAAACTCAAGCCAGACGGAAACGCAAACCGTAACACACACGGGCACGGTAACGTAATTGGAATTGCAGACACTTACGGTAACAGCAACAATGACGGCAAAGGAAACCGAAACAGAAGCGCGTATGCAAACACAAATGGAAATGCACATGGTGATGCAAAAAGGAAACGCAAACAAAAACAGTAATGGAAACGCAACTGTTAACAGTTACACAAGCTCAAACGAAAATGCAAAGGGTTGTGCACATGGTAGCGTAGACTGGAACGGTAATGCAAACTGAAACGTAGGCGCATATGGAAACACAACTGGTAACGTGCACGGTCATGGTACTGCAATAGGAGATGTAAATGCTAACGGTAACAGCAGCGATGACGCCAAAGAAAAACGGAAGTGCGAACGCAAACGGTAATGCATACGGTGACGCAAAACGAAACGCAAACAGAAATCATAATGGGAACGCAGATGTTAACAGTAAAAACGAAATGCAATGGGTAACACACATGGTAGCGTACACGGGAACAGTAACGCAAGCGTGTACGGAAACACAAATGGTAATGCGGCGCAGTCACAGTACCGCAATAGGAAACGCAAATGCTAACGGTAACAGCAACAGTGATGCCAAAGGAAATGCAAACGGTGATGCAAAACGAAACGCAAGTGCAAACTAAAACGCAAAGGGTAACGCACACAGTGGCGTAGACAGAACGCTAATGCAAATGGTTAAGGAAACACAAGGGAACGCTAAAATTGACAGTAACGAAAGTGCACACTTTTTTTTTTTTTTTTTTTTTTTTTAACAGCTGCATAGAGAAACACAGTGAATGCAAAGAATGTATGCATAATAATGGGCCTCGGAGCAGAAAATTAGCACTTGAATACTAAATTGCTTATCTCAGGAACCATGCGACTTAGAAAATTAAATGTCATACAAATTGACTTTCCTGGCTAGTTTTGTACTTGGCCCCTAGTGGGGGTTAGGCATTTTCGACAAAGTCCGTATCTTGAACTGTTTCCAGATATGGGCCCGAAAGGTGTGGCGGATGCTGTAATGTTAGTTGGGGAGCGTCAACTTCAGAGTACCATAACTTTGCATCCCTGTAATATTCTGTCACCAGACCACCAAAAGGCACATCTGTGGGATGTTGGCTTTCTTCCCTCCAAATTTCGGCCCAAAAGACCAAACCGTTCTTTTGCAGCAGGGTGGCAAAGAATTCCTGTTATTTTGGCCATAGTGTCGCAAATTGCAACACTTTCGCAAAAAGAAATCACAAAAGTGTCACAAGTGCGACATTACTTTGCAACACTACAGTTTACAAAAATTTCAAAATCATATTTCTGGGGTGTTTAACCCCCCAAAAAAAGAGATGGCTAGCATCCTCAGGGTGAACTAGGTGAACACAAAAAGAATTGTGTTCCTAGAGGGTCGAGCATTTCTGTGACCACTAACTGGGGAAAAAAAAAGGCAGACTCACAACACTACAGGGGTCGTTTGAGACACTAAAAACTGCATTGAGACACTGTTGAACTTTTTGTTAACTTTTCACATTGACTATAATGGGAAACTTGTTTTTTGAATAACTTAACAGTTTAATATTTTTTCACGAAATCTTCGGAAGGCACATGTTCCCTGAAGTTTTTGGACCAGTCGAGCAAACCGTGTGACCTGTTGGCATGCGCAAAAAAGCTTAAATGCACCACAGAATGTCTCCTTATAACTCGCAACCGTATATCTGACCATTATGAAACGTGGCAGATCCAAAGATCTATGGCACCACTCCATGCCTGCCAAATTTCAGGCAAATCCACCACACGGTGGCAAAGTTATTAAGATGCAAAATTTCACACTTTAACCTTAAATGGGGTACTCAACCCTAACTATAGTGGCACTACTGTGCCACTATAATATAATGTATTATACATATACATAGACAAAGAACCTCCGTGCGCAAGCACTGAGTAAGTGGTTACTCCAAAGGGCATTTGGCTGGGAAGCCAAGTTTCAAAGAAATACAGAATCACACATACCCCCATAATGCAAAGCACCATGGGCTGTATATGCAAATCACCACAGAATGTTCTGCTGGTCCAACTTTAAGCAGAAATGCATGGTGCCGAAAGGCCTCTCACACAGTTTGCAAAGGGTGCTAACAGATGACATAGACACGTGTTTCATCCTACCAGGACTCATCAGTATGCCTCGTCTGTGTGACACCCCAGTGGAATGAACCAGCTACTCTAAGATGGTCTATCTGAGAGATCTATGTAAATAAATATTGTAAGCCCGACTCAAAATATACAATTTATCTTCAAGTATGAGGCTGCAGGACCATAACTCACGAGTGGCAGAGCCACAAGTGGGTTATGAAAGTCCTGCCCACTCATAAGTGATGATAAATTGCCTATTTTGAGTCGGGCTATTATATATTCAATATATACAGTGGTAGTTTACAAGTTGTGGCTTTTAAATCTGCAATTTATTTTAAAATGTTGCTTTTCTTTGATTTTAACTGCTTGCGTCAGTAGGCATTGTGATGTCATTAGCATTATAGAAGCTGCTCTCTGATTGGTTCACTATTCCACTGTGATGACTAACTTAAAAGATATCCATTGTGACAACAGTAAAATGTTTTTTGATATCTTGCAGTTACTGATGTCTCCAATGAAGATATCTTTTTTTTTTTTTTATTCATTTTCGCCACCACCTGGGGGTCACTGCAAAAACTTTGTTAATGCACCATTAGGTTGAAGCCTAAAAAGTATGGAAATTAGGTCTTAGGGTTCCAGGACTAGGTGTCTGTAGTGTGCCTTGGGGTTCGCGAACACTAATGCTCGCCCCATTCTTTTATTCTGTACCCATGTCAGGTTATTAACTGTTGCAATGGGGTGAGCATTAGAGTTCGCGAACCCCAAGGCACACCCCTGACACCTATTAGTATGCTTGATCTCTCACCCATCCTTCCCTACATAACCTGACCGAGGATGAGACTGCATTCTTTCTCTTTTGAAACATTTTTAGCTATACTTTCTGTAATCAAATGCAAAGTTTTTCTCAAAGTGTTTTTTAGAACATGGTTTTGAATAATTTTTATGTTTGCTTGCACGCATGTGCAAGAAACATAGTGCCATCATCCGAGTTTTCAGAGGTGTGGTCCCCGTCTTCCAATTCAGTGTGTTTGCAGGTGCAGCCACCGTTCACCAGTGAATGCTGCAGCTGTCTATGGCAGCAGTTGAAAATGCAGTGCTGTACAGTTGAAAGGGAGAGCTACGCTTCAGTGAGCAGCGATAAGATATCGCATGCTCAAGCGGCGCTACACACGCACAAAGATATTGCGCGGCTCTCATGCTTCCCCTCAAGACATTGTATAGCCGTAGGGGATGCCCAATCCCCGTCGGTTGTGCTGCGCGCCTCAAACAGATTTCCAGGTGCCACGCTGGGAACCCACCCCAGTGTGGCAGCAGTCTTATGGCTGGGGTGCCCAATCCCGTTGGCTCACTGTCTCTCTCCCCAGCGACTATGGTGCCACGCTGGGAGCCCACCCCAGCGTGGCAACGTTCCTATGGCCGGGTGCCCAATCCCCGTCAGTTCCACGCCCCACCCCAAACAGCTCTTCCAGCTGCCACGCTTGGGAGCCCATACCAGCGTGGCACAAGTCCCTCGCTTACCAAGTTTAAAAAAAAAAAAAAAAAAAATGAAAAGAAAAACTTCCTCACTGACTGTCCAGACCCCCTGCCCACCCTCTGTGCATCCACCTCCCCAACCCCCACCACCACCCATACTTACCTCCGGAGTCCGGGTGACGATCTTCGGTGGACCGGGAACACGCCTGCACTCTTTAAAGCCGACCGCAAACTGAGGAAATGCCGTAAGCTGTATAATGGAATAAATAGGTTTTCAACTTTAGTGCATATCTCTGGCATTTGGAAATTTTTCACCAAATTTTCAACATGGGGTTTTGGGACCCACCTCATGGATTCTGTCACCGGTCATGGCATTAATCAGCCCCAAAGGTGATTTTGCGGTCACTGCGAAGGAACCACCTTCGGACCGATTCATTAAACGACAGTGTCACAGTTTAGGAAGTAGTCCCCAAAACCCTATGCTGAAAATTTGGTGAAAAATTGCCAAAATGACTGGTTCTACGAAAGCATGCTATGCCTTTGATCCTAGGCACGCCAGAAGTTCGAATTTTCAATATGTTGACCTAGATCTGCCATTTTACCACACCTCCTTATGGGCAATACAGCTGTCATTTCTCACATCTCACCCAAAATGTGTTTCCGCGCATGTAGCGCACAATGGCACAGTCGGTGTGTGAAATCAATGTTTGGGACAGATTAAGAAAATCACAGTGACACTGTTCATGAACAGAGGTGTTAAAATGGCTGTGTTAAAAAATTTTGTGAAAAAAGTCCATAAAATGACTGTTACGAGCGACCATTGCGCAGTTTCCATGCATCCTCGTAACTTCATGGATTTCTAATATTTTCAATCCAGATTTTCACCACTGGCATTTTTCTACACTTCCTTATGAACAGTACAGCTGTCATTTTTCACATCATGGCCGAAATGTGTTTTCGCACTTCCAGCGTAGAAATGCGTGGTCGTTGTGGGAAATCACTGTTCGGGACAGATTAAGAAAATCGCAGTGACACTGTTCATGAGTGGAGGTTCCAGAATCCCTTTGTTGACAATCTGCTGTGAAAAAAATCACCAAATTGCATTATGGGTGTGTGTTGTGCATTTTCTACGCACGCGCGTGACTTTACCAGTTTTTTTTAATATTTTCACTGCAGAATTTCAACATTGCCATTTTTTTATACCTCCCCATGAACAGTACAGCTGTCATTTTCACATCCTGTTCGAAATGTGTTTTCGCACCTGTGGCCAATGGCGAGTTGCTTGTGCGACATCAGCTTTCGCAAACGAACTGATATTGCCACTGTTCATAAGGTGGGGGTCACAAAAACAATGTTGAAAATTTTGAGCAAAATGCCAACGAATGCCTGAGGCATTAGGGTTTCGACCATAACGCTCCCAGCCTGTAGAGATTGACAGGCATCAGGGGTGTGACTTGGGATTCTCGCCTGTAATGCTCATACCATTCCACACCCTGCAGCAAGTGAGAGGCATCGAGGTGTGCCTTGGACTCTTTGGCCTCACTGTTCACCCCATTCTGCTATACAGGACCCATCTCACCGTATTTCCTAATGGAATGGGGTGAGCATAAGGGCCAAAGACCCAAAGGCACACTGTGACACTTGTCAGTGTCTGCAGAGTAGGGTGTGGTGAAATGGCGTGGCCATTATGCCTGATGACCCAAAGGCACACCCCAGTGCCTGTCAGTCTCTGCAGGGTGGTGGTGGGGTTGGCTTCAGTTAAATACTTCACTGCTATTCCTATTATGCAGCTCTCTAACTCCTACACTACCAGTGCCAATGCCAACAAGCAAACATTTGGCATTGACAAATGCTTGTTGTTTCTGTTATCATAGTTCATTCTTAGGAGCCTTGTGTTGCCCTTTTCAGCTTCAAAATAATTCTGGCTGGGCTCTACCCTACCTCACACAGCACAACCTGTGACTTTCTCCTGATTGGCTAATTCCTAAGCTCATTAGCATTCACTCCACTCCTAACGCTCCCCAAAAAACTCACCCACCTGCAGGCAGCAACAGGAGAAACCATTATGGTTTGCCCCCTCCTGCATCTTCACAGATCAGGTGCGGGGTGTGTCTCAGGGTTGTCAACCCTAATGTTCACCCCATTCTCTTGTATTCTACACATCTCTGCTTCTTTAATAATGGAATGGGGTGAGCATTTAGGGTTGACAGCCCCGAGGTACCCCTGTCTCCTCTGGCTATGCTGGGTGGATTTTGAGTGCCCAGAAAACGTCTGGAAAACACCAGAATCTATCTAAATGTTTATCTAAGTTCAGGTGTTTTATTATTATTATTAATTTTTTTAACAGTATTTTTATGTGCTTTAAACATTTGTAAGTTTAAACAGTGAAAAGAAAATGATAGCCATATTCATTTCCTCACGAGAAAGGATTAGCCCCATAAGAGAAAAGATGCGTGTTGTTTTTTTTTTTTTTTTGGTTTTTTTTGGGGTATGGATCAAATTCTTTTTTCGTTCCAAGCAGCTATCCAAAAGACTGTACTGAGCATGCTCGGAACCAAAATGGTAGAATTTAATAAGTTTGAAACGGATTCATATTTATTTTTTTAACCAAACCTGCTAAAGGCACATCTGTAGGCCAAGCCTTTTCTACCCTGGAAATTTCAGACTAAAATTCCAAACTGTCTGGGTGCAAGGCGATGACAAAAAAACCCAGCAATTTTTTAAAAACTTTTTTTCACTATCTACATCTCTGAATCCGCACATTCGAGCAGAATGAAACTAGGCACATCAAGAGATCTACCCCACGAGATTGCATATGCAAAACTTCATGCAAATCTGTTGAACGGTTGTGAAGAGATTACCCTGCTCAACCCTAACTATGGTGACGCGTCTGTGCCACTATTACGTGTGTGTATTTATATAATTCTTTCCAAAAAAGCTTTGCTAGTGCACTATTTAGGGTTCCAGCGTCAAAAGTACAGAAATGTGGCCTGGTGGCACTGATGCCGCCACGCCTCGTGCCACTCTGGTGACCTGGGTTCGGGAATGGACTCTGGTCGCTTGGGGGTCAGCAGGGGTGAGGAAGGATTGAGCATCTGTAGACAGCTCTCCTTCCTTGGGTAGGGTGGACAAGTGCGATGTGCTGTAGACTGAACACCCAGCGGTCGGTGGGTGTCGGCACTGGCGCGTCACCCAGCAGAGGGGAGGGCCCATGTCTGCTTCCGCTGAGGCAAGGGCTAGCCACCCCACCCATTGCACAGTTCGTGGGCCCAAGGGGAGAAAACAGAAAATGCCGGGAGCTGACGGGGTCAGTGTTGTCCCACATGTTGTTCGCGGTATATATGCTGCCCCTCTGAGACGGTGTAAGACGGTATGGGCTGAGGTTTCACTGCTATGCTGATGATACCCAGCTCTACCTGTCTTTTGAACCTGACCAGGATAGTGCACGCGCTGTCTTTAATAACTGCCTCGCAGAAATCCAGGACCGGATTAATTCCGGATGGTTGAAATTGAATTCTGGAAAGACTGAGGTGTTGGTAGATCTGGGTCACCGAACAGAGCGGTTGGTGTCTGGACAGCCTTCTGGACTTTGTCTTGGAAGTGTCCAGCTGCCTTCCTCTGAATGGGTGCGAAACCTGGGGGTGTTTTTTGACGATGGGCTGACACTGCGTTCGCAGGTGTCAGCAGTCGTCAAGTCCTCATTTTACTGTCTTAGGAACATTGCCAGGATTAAGTACCTTGTTCCATCCAGCGACCTTCCAACGTTGATCCACATCTTTGTGACCTCACGCCTTGACTACTGCAACTCTCTGTACATAGGGCTACCAGGGGTTGATATCTGCCACCTGCAGCTAGTGCAGAACACTGCCGCACAGTTGTTGATGGGGACTACTTTTTCGAGTCGCATCACACCGGTGGTGCGCAAACTGCACTGGCTGCCAATTCAGTGGCGGATCACCTTCAGGGTTGGGCTTCTGACCTTTAAGGCCCTGCACAGACTGGGCCAGGACTATCTGCAAGAGCTCCTGTTGCCTTACTGCCCGGGACGACCACTCTGCTCAGTTGACAAGGGGTTGTTAGAGATTCATGCAATCGAATCCAACAGAAAAACAGTGCAACACTAAGAGCGGGTGCTCACAGCGTGAGGTGCAAACCTCAATACTTCACACAAAAGCCAAGGTAATGAGCACTCCAGGACACAGAGAAATATACTGCAAGTGATTTTAATCCAAATGGCAAGTCCAGACCCCTGCGCTTCGGCTCTATGCCTTCAAAGGGGGTTATAACCAAACTTTACAAACAACCACACTTAAATACAATCATAGTGATGACATCACAATTAAGGGACAGTTAACTCTTTCAGTACCCCATTCTGTCTTATATATATTCCCTTACTCTAATGTTTCTGATGAAACAATTAATTACAAAATGTATGCTAAGTGTGTACTAAAGTGCTTAACAAGAAAAAATGTTTTTTGTTTGTAAATACAGACCAAAAGAAACAATATGTTAAAACATATATGTGTACCTGAATTACTATACAAGACTATAATTTCTTCCAATTTCTTTACCTTTATAACACTTTTGACTCTTTGTAAATTATTTTAAAACATAAATAATTAAATGTTTAAACAAAGTTGTCAGTTCGTGTAAGAACTAGGTATATTTATATCTCCTCTTTTCTTTCTTAAATCCAAAATTTATTAGTTCAGTATAACATACTGTAAAAGAAGAAGTTATAAAACACACTAGGCAGGTACAGATGAAATGAAGGAGGTAACTGAATAACATACAAATGGCTCATGGCAAAACACAAAAAATAACATCTCACATCAAATTCTGAAATGACAAAACAAGACAGGATGAGTATCAAAGACAGGACACAAATTCTCACACTGAAGAAAATATTCTCTTATTTTTTCAACTATTTTCTGACATCTTTCAGAAAAGGTTTCAGATCCCACTGGTCGTTAAGACCATCTGGTCTGGCAGACTTGAGTCTGTATATCCACCTACTTTCTTTCTTAAGTAACTCATTAGTTCTATCACCTCCAAACTTCATTGGTGTTTGCCATTCTAATCCCATAAATTTCATGCCCTTAGGGTCAGAGTTATGTGCTTTCAAAAAGTGTTCTCCCACAGGTGTATCTGTCCTTGTATTCATTATGTTTCTCACCTCATCCTGTCTTGTTTTGTCAATTCAGAATTTGATGTGATATGTTATCAGAGTGGATCCCCATCAAAATGGTTTCCCTTCTCCCATTTTTGGTCTGAAGTGGAGGGTGATCACAAATATGACATTCATTTGTCTGTACTGTCGCCATTGTTTATAAATTTCATCTTCACTTCATTTCATTTTTTGTGTTTTGCCATGAGCCATTTGTATGTTATTCAGTCACCTCACCTGATATTATTATTGTGTGTTCAAACAACATGAAGTCTTGCTATATTATAGACATTAGCAGTTTGATCCAGCTCTAGAACTGCCCCGGAGTGAAATGGTTAAAACCATTCCAAAATAGAATTTTGGCAGGAGAGCAGCTCTATCTGTGTCATTTCAAACTTGAACTGTCAGATTCTTTACTCCGCCTCAGTGAACAGTCGCTCCGGAGATTTCTCCTTCTGCTCGGTTCATTTCTCGGTTTAAAAAGTGTTTTCTCGGTTGGATTTAACCGAGAATAGTTTTATTTTAACCACAAAACCGTTCGGTTCAAGCTCTATCTGTGGTAACCGTAAGTAAATGAAGGGTTTGTGTGTGTGTGGAACTTGTAAGTTATTGGTTCGGTTTTGAACCGATCAGTGGGTTTAAACTCATTTAAAACTAAAAGTTACTATTTTAGAGTGTGGTTCCGGTTCTTATCGGTTCTAAAAAAGCGGATTTATTACGGTTTCCAATACCAATGACTGCAGTTAGGAACGATAAGAATGTCTTACACACAACTTTTCATTAAAAGGCAAGTTTTTGGTTAGGCTGGCATTATGTCTGAGAAACCCAAAACCGGGCCCACTGGGTTTCAGCACTGTGATGTTTGTGGGGAAGTCTTTGCCAAGGCTGACCCACACACACATGTGTTTATTGTCTGGGGTTTGACCACCTCCAGTCAGACTGCCAGGTATAAGAATTCCCTGCAGCCACCCTGGAAAAAGATTGGGCAGGCTCAGGGAACGAGAGGCCAAAGTCTGCTGACCGATGGCAGCCCGGTTCGTGCCAACCGAACCAGAGGGAGTGCCTCTGACCAGGCACAGACTTCCTCGGCAAAGAAAAGCTGGTTCTGAGGAACCAATTCCAGTAAAGAAAACAAGAAATTCAGCAGGTCTGAGTCCAAAATTCCTTCCCAACTGCTGCAGAGATAGCAAAGCCATACAAATTGTCCAGTCATTGTCTCAGGGTCCGTCTGAACCACACACTATCTGGTAAAGGTTGGTTCGTCCGGTCCCAGTGGTTCAGGATTATGATATTGAGGAATTTTATGAACCAGAGGAGGGGGAGGAGGATTATGAACAGTATGAATGTGGCTGGGAAGGTCTGGGTGTGCCCATTGAACCGGACATCTCCCCAGACAGACCTTTAGAATCTCCCCCATGCTGTCTGAGTCCCCATCTCGTTTTATAAAAAAGTTGCTGAAACCCTCCAGCTTCCTTTAGAAGAGGCTGTGGATGAACAAGAGGAGCCTGATTTTGTAGAAATGATGGATATTCCAGAGTCTAGGAGATTGTCTATTCCTTTACATAAGTCTTTTAGGAAACAAACAATTAAAATTTTAAAGCTCCTAATTCTGTGCCTCCTGTAGATAAAAAGATGGACAGAAGGTATACATTGTCAGGCCCTGATACAGAATTCCTTTCTCAGCAATGCGGTCATGTTAGGTAGTTCAGGCTGCTGCCTCAGATAAAGCTAATATTCCCTTGGCTTCACATCCTCCGACAAGGATTCCAGGAAGATTGATGCCATGGCAAAAAACAGTATATGGCAGCCTCTCTGGGACTCGGGGCAAGCAAATTTTATGGCTTATGTAGCTAGGTATCAGAAATCTAGATGGGATACTGTTATGCAATTGGCCAAGCAGGCCCATGGCCAGCTGGCTAGTGAACTAGAACAGGTGGCTGCTGATGGCATTGAAGCCTCTAAGGTTCAGTTTCATGCTGCTGTGGATGTTAATGATGTTTCCTCTAGGGTCATGGCCACATCTGTAGCTTTTCGTAGGTTGGCCTGGCTCAGGTGTACTAGTTTGTCACAGGATACCCAGACTAAGGCTATGGATTTTCCTGTGGTGGGAAATTCTCTGTTTGGAGAGCAGACAGAGAATTACATGAAGAAGATGGATGAATATAGGACTACTTACAAGAGTGCCCATGCTAAGGAGCAGCAAGCCACTCCTCAAAGGCATGCCCCCAGGGGTAGGGGTAGGCCTTTTCACAGGCCTTTCTACCAGACTCAGGCCTCCTCTGCCTATGCTCAGAGGGGCTTCTTCAGAGGCAGGGGCAGATGGGGTGGGCAGACCTGCTCCCACCCCCAGCCTAAACCTCCTCATAAACAGGCACCCTGATGGGGTGCCCAGGGCCATTCTCCTGTACCAGTGGGGGCAGGCTGGCTTACTTCAGTCAGAATTGGACTTCTTTAACCTCAGACAAGTGGGTTCTGGAAGTAGTAAGCCAGGGTCTGGTTCTCAGCTTCAAAAGTTTCCCAAGTTGAGAAGCAGACTTTTCTAACTGCAAGTGCTTCAGAGACCCTCGCTCTGGAAACAGAGGTCTCATCCCTGTTAGCTCTCAGAGCAGTAGAAAGGGTTCCTCCCCTGCATCAGGGCAGGGGTCTGTATTCCAGATACTTCCTTACCCCAAAAAAGACAGGAGAATGGCGGCCCATTTTAGATCTCAGATATCTGAACAAGCATCTTTTGAAACCAAAGTTCAAAATGGTAACTCTGGCAATGATTTTACCTTCCCTAAGGCCAGGGGACTGGCTAGCCTCCCTGGACCTCAAGGATGCCTATTTCCATGTCCTAATCAGAAGATCCCATCGAAGTACCTCAGATTCGAACTGCCCTCAGGTCATTACCAGTTCAGAGCAATGCCCTTGACCTTACCTCTGCTCCAAGGGTATTCACAAAGTGTCTAGCAGTGGCCTACTTAAGGAGGCAGAGGATTGCTGTTTTCCCTATCTAGACGACTGGCTCATTGTAGGCCAGTCCCAGAACAGGTAAAATCTCACCTGCAGGTCACCCAGCAGCTTCTCACCTCCCTGGGTTTTCTGGTAAACCTACCAAAGTCGGTTCTGGAACCAGTCCAGGTACTCACCTTTATAGGGCAGATGGACACAAAGCTAGCCAGAGCCTTTCTTCCCCAGAAAGGGTAAGGAATTTAGTGGCTCTGGCTCTTCTTCACTCTGCAGGTCTCTCGACCAGCAAGACACTTTCTGCAGCTCCTGGGGCACATGGCTGCATCCACAGCTGTTGTGCAGGGAGCCAGATTTCAGATGAGAGACATTCAGTTTCACTTGAGAATCTTTTGGTCTCAGAGAAGAGACCCCTTTCCAAGTTGGTCCCAGTGACTCTAACCTTGATCCTAGCTCTCCAGTGGTGGCAGGATCAGAGCAATTTAGGCGGGGTCCCTTCATTTCCCTTCTCACGACTTGACTCTCTCACTGAGATGCTTCCCTTCTGGGTTGGGGGCCCACATGGGCGACCTTTCCACTCAGGGGTTTGGTCCCCAGGAATCTCTGCTCCACATCAATTTGCTGGAACTCAGAGCTGTCTTTTTAACTCTTCAAGCTTTTCTGCATCTGTCCATGACAAGGTGATACAAGTCAGAACAGACAACACCACAACAATGTGGTACATCAACAAACAGGGGGGCACTCGGTCTTCGGCCTTGTGCACCGAGGCAATGAAGTTGTGGTCTCTGGCCTGTTCCCTGAACACTTCCCTCATAGCAGTTCATCTTCCAGGGAAGGACAATGTCCTAGCGGATGCCCTCAGCAGGATTTCCCAGGGCCATCATGAATGGTCCCTGGATCCTCAAGTGCTGGGGATAGTTTTTGCAGCCCCAGACAATCACAAACTTCCTCTGTTCTGTTGCAGGCCTCCAGTGCTGGGCTCAGTTCCCCTGGATGCCCTTCTTCTGGATTGGGAGGGGAAGTTCCTCTATGCTTCCCCCCCTTTCCTCTCCTATTCAAAGTACTAGTCAAAATCAGATTTCAGCCTTGCAGGGTGATTCTGATTGCCCCGGATTGGGCCAGGCAGCCCTGGTATCCACTCCTTCTGTCTCTGACAGTCCATCTTCCCTTGTGCCTCCCCAGGAATCACAATCTGTTGACTTGTGCCCAGGGAAGGGTTTGGTATCCGGACCTCAAATCCCTCAACCTCAAGGCCTGGCTCTTGAGGAGCTAGAGTTTGCTGATTTACACCTCTCTCACGGTGTTCTTGAGATCCTAAAGGCTTCCAGAAAGCCTTCCACTAGAGGCTACTTATAGTTCTAAATGGAAAAGGTTTTCTATTTGGTGTGCTGGGAAAAATATTTCCCAGAATCTGCTGAATTGCCCATTTTGTTAGATTACATGGTACATCTTAATTCCTTGGGTCTCAGACCAGCTACCCTGAGAGTTCATTTGGCAGCTGTGTCTGCTTTTCTGTCAGCAGGAAAGTCATCCTCTTTCCTCTCATCCTGTGTTTTCCAAGTGTTTTAAGGGATTACTCCATACTAATCCTCCTTCGGGAACCGGCCCTGCTTGGGACCGTAATGTTTACGTGCCAGTTAATGCAACCCCTTTTTGAACCTCTGTCTTCTGCAGAGCTTAGAGTACCTAACTTGGAAAACTGTTTGTTTAGCGGCTATCACTTCGCCAGACGCATAAGTGAATTGTGTAAGCCTTGTCAGTGGAGACTGACTTTATTTCTTTCCACAGGGGATAAGGTAGTCCTTAGGACTAATAGGAAGTTTTGCCTAAGGTGGTTTCAGATTTCCATCTTAATCAATCTATCTCCTTCCAGTATTTTTCACTGATCACTCCTCCTCTTCGGTGAGGAGGTTGCACAGCCTGGCTGTTAAGAGAGCTCTTAGTTATTATATAGAGCGACTCAAAGGTCACAGGTTCGAATCCCTCCAACTTTTCCTTACCTATGGTGAAGTTGGGAAAGGCAACCTGCCACTAAGAGATCAATAGCCAGGTGGATTGTCTCTTGTATCCAGTTTTGTTATTGTGAAAGTGGCAGAGCCCCCGGTTTGAGGGCTCATTCTACCAGGGTACAGCTGCCTCTAGCTGCTGCCAGAGATATCCCTTTATTAGAGATTTGCCAGGCTGCTACTTGGAAAACGGGTACACACTTTTACCAAGCATTACTCCCTGGATGTCCAGGCCAGGAGAGATGCTCGGTTTAGCACAGCTGTTCTTCAGAGCCTATTCCCTAAGTAGGTTCTGCCCCTCTCCTCCATGGAGGTACTGCTGTGTATTCTGCTAATGTCTATACTATAGCAAGACTTCATGTTGTTTGAAGAAAAAATTACTCACCTTAGTAATGTTGTTTCTTCTAATGAGTCTTTTCCTATTAAACCTCCCCCAACCTGCCCCTCTCAGAACCTCTACTTGGTGGGGTGCGGGCAACTTAGTGTGGGCACTACTTATGTCCTGTTAGCATTTTGTCCCCTTTGGGACTTTGGTGTGTGTGTATGCGTGTGTGTGTTTTATTATACTTATGTTCCTTTTTCATATTATTAGAATGGTGTTAGTATTTCTGGTCCCCTGACTTGAGTCTTGGGTGTTGGGACCATCAATGGTTGTTATTATTTAGGTAGCCATTTGGCTAGTGTAGGTTACAGCTTCCACACAGACCTTAGTGAGTTTGGCTCGTAAAGATCTGACAGTTCAAGTTTGAAATGACACAGATAGAGCTGCTTTCCTGCCAAAATTCTATTTTGGAATGGTTTTAACCATTTCACTCCGGGGCAGTTCTAGAGCTGGATCAAACTGCTAATGTCTATAATATAGCAAGACTCTATTAGAAGAAACAACATTACTAAGGTGAGTAATTTTTTCTTCCATCTCCTTCATTTCATCTGTACCTGCCTAGTGTGTTTTTATAACTTCTTCTTTTACAGTATATGTTATACTGAACTAATAAATTTTGGATTTACGAAAGAAAGGAGGAGATATAAATATACCTAGTTCTTACACAGACTTACAGCTTTGTTTAAACATTTAATTATTTATGCTGTAAAATAATTTACAAAAGGTCAAAAGTGTTTATAAAGGTAAAAAAAATTGGAAGAAATTACAGATAGTCTTGTATAGTAATTTAGGTACACATATATCTTTTAACATATTGTTTCTTTTGGTCTGTATTTACAAACAAAAACATTTTTTCTTGTTTTGCACTTTAGTACACACTTAGTATACATTTTGTAATTATTTGTTTCATCAGAAACATTAGAGTAAGGGAATATATATGACAGAATGGGGTATTGAAAGAGTTAACTGTCCCTTAATTGTGATGTAATCACTATGATTGTGTATAAGTGTGGTTGTTTGTAAAGTTTGGTTATAACCCCCTTTGAAGGCATAGAGCCGAAGCGCAGGGATCTGGACTTGCCATTTGGATTAAAATCACTTGCAGTATATTTCTGTGTCCTGGAGTGCTCATTACCTTGGCTTTTGTGTTGTTAGATTTCCCAGGGTACATCTTAAAATGTCAGGGGCCCATGCTTTTATGTATTCAGCCTCGCCCCTGTGGAATTCTCTACCTCGTCAGATATGGGAATGCACGACTATAGAGAGTTTTAAGAGGGCCTTGAAGATCCCTCTGTGGTACATTGCCTACCAAGACTGATTATTTTTAGATCTGTATCTTTTGGCTAGCATGTTGTATGTAATTCTGTGTTTTATTGAATTTTATATGTGCTGAGTTGTACAGCGCCTTGGTTACAGAAAGGCGCTTTAAAAATAAAGTTTTATTGTTATGATGATGACCTGACTTGTTCTCCTGCAAGTTGCCGCCCCAGTGTCTGGATTTGTGCTCCATGGGAGGGGTATGTTGGTGCTCTTCTCCCTAGCCCTGCCGCAGGGGGCAATCTGCGGGAGAATTAGGGGGGGTTTGGCTGTGCAGGGGACGGTCGGGTTGAAGATCCTTCCTCCAAGGGAGGGCTGGAGCCACCCATTGGTTCCCTGGAGGAGCGGAAAAACTTAATTTAATTTAAAAAAAAAAAAAAAAAAAGTTAGAAATGTTTTAGAGGTTCCAACCCTAACACCCCACCCTGCAGGTGGCAGAGCAGGTGTGGGGGTGCCCTGGGGTTGTCTTACACCCTCAACGCTTACCCCTTTCTATGAGTAAATAAGCTGAGATGGGTGTAGCATATGAGAATGGGGTGAGGGTGAGCTGCTTGGGGTGGACAACTCCAAGGTACACCCCAGGCCTGTTGGTGCCTGCGGGGTGGGGTGTTGGGGTTGGAAACCTTAAAGAGATATACCAAGATCAGCCACTGCACCTAATAAACAGGTGCCTTACCGCCACAGCATTCTCCAGTTGTAAGATTTCCCCCAGTCATGCCACTGATTTTATATATTAAAAAAAAAAAAAAAAAAAAAAGGCACTCGTTTATTTAATTAAATCGGGTCCCAAGGACCTCCCGATTGTAAGGACCGCCTACGCTCCACCCCCCGTGCTCACTAACGTTATGTCGAGAGGCCAATGAGAGCCTGGGGCGCACTCCATTATAAGCAATGGGCGGCAACATTACGATCTATTTTTAACAACATATTGGCCAGTTGATAATGAAACGTGGGCGCTGGTCGAGTAGCAAGGACCTTGTTATGTATTGAGACGACCCGAGCTATTTTTCAGAGCGATGGTACTGTCTTTGTGTTGAGTGAGAGGTTGAAGATCCTGGTGACTGGGGCTGCTGGTTTAAGGAACCTTGGTATTAAGCCATCTGATCCTGACGATCATCCATATGCCGGGATTTTTCTCCTGCGATCCGGTACTTCCGCTGTGGTAACCTCTCTCAGGTTAAACGATGTGGAGGCAAGGGGCATGTCGCCAGGTGGTGCGGTTGAGGACTGGCTGGTAAACTTCCCATAACTAGAGAGATCAGTAAAGTGGGAATTCGGCGCATTTGCTATTGTGCTAATATTGTTACAGTTGGTTCCTGCCAGTGTCATATTGTTATGGAAGAATTGCTGCCCTGCCCCATGAAAAATTTTGTGTGATTCCAGAAACCATGTGCATCCTTGGCCGATGCCTGAAGCAGTTGACTGGAGTAGGTCCTTTTTGCAGCTCGAATGGCCTTCTTGCAAGCAGTCCGCTGCATTCTGTGTTCCTCCCATTCTGTTTGTTCAATTTCTTTGCAGCGATCCAGGTCTTATCCCTGCCTCTCATGGTGGCTAATAGTTCACTACGTACCCATCTCGTTACTGAGCCATGTACCCTCCTCTTTTTCAGGGATAAGTGTTTGTTCTGCAACTCCTGCAGGGTGGTTACGAGATAGGTTACCGTAACTTCAGCATCCTTTGTCTGGTAGATTGGGGCTCAGTCAGTGTTGCGGAGGTCCGCATGCAGGTCTCTTGTGTTTCAGTTTTGAAAAATTGTGGAATTGAATTTCCTTGAAAGGAGGCTTTAGAGTATGCAAGCTCCATACACACAAAAACGGGGCATGGTCATTGATGGAGTCAGGAAGTGTGCCAGACGTCCGTAAATGACCCACCCTGTTTGTGACTATGCAGTCCAGCATGGATTTGTGATTGCTGTGTTGTGATATTCTTGTCAAACACATTATCTTCAAACACCATGAAGTCTTGCTATATTATAACAATAGCAGTCAGCCACTGCAGCTGAACTGCCCCGAGAGGAAGGAGTTAACTCCAGAAGATCTGGAGTTCTACAGCGAGGGCTCTGTGCCCAAAGCTCTATCTGGCAGTTTCAAATGAAACTGTCAGATTCTTCTCCGCTCACTGAACAGTCGCTCCGGAGATCAGCTCCTTCAGCTCGGTTCATTCTCGTTCATGCTGCAGTATTTTCGGGTCATTTGAACCGCAGTGATTATTTTTACCGCATTTCGTTTTAAAGCTCTATCTGGTAACCGTAAGTACAAAAGTTTAAGTCTGTGTGGAAAATTAATTATCGGTTCGGTTTTGAACCGATCGGTTGTTTTTTTCTGTATTTTAAAAAGTGTACAGTGGGTTTTAGAGTGCGGTTCCCGGTTCTTATCGGTTCTAAAAAAAAACGGAATTATAACAGTTTTTTCAAATACCCGTGACACGGTTAGGAACCGATAAGGGTGTCTTGCCTGGCACTGCCATCAAAAGGGCAAGTTTTGGTTAGGCTGGCATTATGTCTGAGAAACCCAAAAGAAAAACCCGGCCCACTGGGTTTCAACACTGTGATGTCTGTGGGGACGCCTTTGCCAAGGCTGACCCACACACCACTTGTGTTTATTGTCTGGGGGCTGACCACCTCCTGTCAGACTGCCAGGTGTGTAAAAATTTCCTGCAGCCACCCTGGAGAGAGATTGGGCCGGCTCAGGAGCGAGGGGCCAAAAGTCCGCTGACCCGGATGGCCAGCCGGTCCAGTACCCACTGGACCAGAGGGGTGCCCTCTGACCAGCGCGAGACTTCCTCGGGCAAAGGAAGGCTGGTTCAGAGGAACCAGTCCCAAGTAAAAGACAAGGAATCAGTAGGTCTGGAGTCCAAAATTGTGTCTCCAACTGCTGCAGAGATAGCTAAAGCCATTTAGATTGTCCAGTCACTGTCCCAGGGATCTGTAGAACCACCAACAGCTGGTAAAAGGTTGGTTCGTTCAGTCCCAGTGGTTCAGGATTTTGAAGTTGAGGATTTTTATGAACCACAGGAGGGGGAGGAGGAATTTGATCATTATATGTGTGGCTGGGGGGGTCTGGACGTGCCCATTGAACCGGACATTTCTCCAGACAGACCTTTAGAATCTCCTCTTATTCTGTCTGAGTCCCCTTCTTTCTTTATTTTTTACAAAAAGGTTGCAGAAACCCTCCAGCTTCCTTTAGAGGAGGCTGTGGATGAGCAAAAGGAGCCTGATTATGTGGAAATGATGGATATTCCAGAGTCTAGGAGGTTGTCTATTCCTTTGTATAAGTCATTTAGGAAGCAAACAACAAAGATTTTAAAAATCCTCATTCTGTCCCTCCTGTAGATAAAAAAAATGGACAGAAGGTATATCTTTGTCAGGCTCGGGTACAGACTTCCTTACTGAGCAGTGTAGTCATGTAGGTGTGGTACAAGCTGCAGCCTGTGACAAGGCTAATATTCTCTGGCCTCACATCCTCCTGATAAGGATTCCAGGAAGATTGATGCCATGGCGAAGAAACAGTATATGGCAGCTTCTTTGGGACTCAGGCAGGCAAATTATATGGCTTATGTAGCTAGATATCAGAAATCTAGGTGGGATACAGTATAGAAGTTAGCCAAGCAGGCCCATGGCCAGCTGGCTAGTGAGTTGGAACAGGTGGCTGCTGATGGCATTGAAGCCTCTAAAGTTCAATTTCATACTGCTGTTGATGTTAATGATGTTTCTTCTAGGGTCATGGCCACTTCTGTAGCTTCCCGAGGTTGGCATGGCTCAGATGCACTAATCTGTCCCAAGATACCCAGTCAAAGGCTATGGATTTTCCTGTAGTGGGAAATTCTCTTTTGGGGAGCAAACAGAAAACTATATGAAAAGATGGATGAATACAGAACTACCTACAAAAGTGCCCAGGCTAAGGAGAAGCATGCCATGCCACAAAGGCATGCTCCCAGAGGTAGGGGCAGGCCCTTTTCCAGGCCTTTTTACCAATTTCAAGCCTCCTCTGCTGTCTCGCAGAGGGGTTTCTTCAGAGGCAGGGGTAGACGAGGCTCAAGTAGACCGTCCCCCTCCCCTCAGCCTAAGGCTGCTGCTAAGCAGGCACCCTGATGGGGTGCCCAGGGCCGATTCTCCTGTACCAGTGGGGGGCAGGTTGGCCTATTTCAGACGGAACTGGCTGTCCCTAACTACGGACAGATGGGTTCTGGAGGTTATAGGCCAGGGTCTGGTTCGGCTTCAAACACTTTCCAAAGATGAGAGCCAGGCATTTTCCACCTGCAAATCCTTCAGAAGCCCTTGCTTTGGAAGCAGAGGTTTCTGCTCTGCTGGACTGCAAAGCAGTGGAAAGGGTTTCTCCTTGCCATCAGGGCAAGGGGCTTTATTCAAGATACTTTCTTACCCCAAAAAAGACAGGAGAATGGCGGCCCATTCTAGATTTAAGATACTTGAACAAGCATCTGTTGAAACCAAAGTTCAAAATGTTGACTCTGGCAATGATATTGCCTTCCCTAAGGCCAGGGGACTGGCTAGCTTCCCTGGACCTCAAGGATGCCTATTTTCATGTTCTGATCAGGCCTTCTCACCGAAAGTACCTCAGGTTCGAACTGCCCTCAGGCCACTACCAGTTCAGGGCAATGCCCTTCGGCTTACCTCTGCGCCAAGGGTATTCACAAAATGTCTCTGTAGTAGTGGCTCACTTAAGAAGGCAAGGGGTTGCTGTGTTTCCCTACCTGGACGACTGGCTCATTGTGGGTCAGTCTCCAGGTCAGGTGAATCCCACTTGCAAGTCGCCAGCAGCTTCTCACTTCCCTGGATTCCTGCTAAACTTACCAAAGTCAGTTCTGGAACCAGTTCAGGTCCCAACTTTCATAGGCGCGAATTGAACACAAGGTTAGCCAGGGCTTTTCTTCCCTCGGAAAGGGTGGACAGACTCATCGCCTGGCATCCTCCTTTAACCTGCGGGTCTCTCGACCACCAAGGCATTTTCTGCAACTCCTCGGGCACATGGCTGCTTCCACAGCTGTCGTGCAGGAGCAAGATTCAGATGAGGGACATTCAGTTCCATTTGAGGGCCTATTGGTCTCAAAGGAAGGACCCCTTACCAAGTTGGTCCCAGTTACTCAAACTCTGATCCTAGCCTCCACTGGTGGCAGGTCCAGAGCAATTTAAGACAGGGGTTCCTTCATTCCCATTTCTCACTCCCTCACCCTCACCACGGATGCCTCCCTGTTAGGGTGGGGGGCTCACCTGGCGACCTTGCCACTCAGGGGTATGGTCTCCTCAGGAGTCTCTGCTCCACATCAGTCTTTTGGAACTCAGAGCTGTCTTTTTAGCTCTTGGTGTTTTCAGATTCTGTCCAGAACAAAGTGGTTCAAGTTAGGACAGACAATACCACACAATGTGGTACATCAACAAGCAAAGGGGCACTCGTCTTAAGACCTTGTGCGAAGCAATGAGGTTGTGGTCTCTGAGCACTCCTTGAACACCTCCCTGATAGCGGTTCATCTCCCAGGGAAGGACAATGTCCTGGCGGATGCCCTCAGCAGAATTTCTCAGGGCCATCACTGAATGGGCTCTGAATCCACAAGTGCTGGGTTCTGTCTTTGCCAGATGGGGCACTCCTCAGATAGATCTTTCGCAGCCCCAGACAACCACCAACTTCCTCTTTTCTGTTGCAGGCCTCCAGTTCTGGGCTCAGTCCCTCTGGACGCTTTCTGTTGGACTGGAAAGGAAGTTCCTGTATGCCTTTCCCTTCCTCTCCTTTTCAGGGTACTAGTAAAATCAGATCTCAACCTTGCAGAGTGATTCTGATTGCCCCAGATTGGGCCAGACAGCCCTGGTACCCTCTGCTCCTGTCCTGGCAGTCCACCCTGCCCTGAGCCTGCCCAGAGTCCACGACTTACTGGCCTGTGCACAGGGAGAGTGTGGTATCCGGACCTCAATCCTCCACCTCAAGGCTTGGCTCTTGAGGAGCTAGAATTTGCTGACTTACACCTTTCTCAGGGTGTCATGGATATTTTAAAGGCTTCAGAAGCCTTCCACTAGGGCCACTTATAATTCTGAGTGGAAGAGGTTTTCCATCTGGTGCTCTGAGAGGCAGATTATCCCAGAATCTGCTGATCTTCCCATTCTACTGGACTATTTGGTCCATCTGAATTCCCTAGGCCTTAGACCAGCTACCCTGAAGGTTCATCTGGCAGCTGTCTCTGCTTTTGTGTCAGCAGGAAGCCTGCCTCCTTTCTTCTCACCCTGTGTTCTCCAAGTTTTTAAAGGGTTACTTCATACTAACCCTCCCGGAACCAGCTCCCGCCTGGGACCTGAATATTTGCATTGCTCAGTTAATGTAACCCCCCTTTGAGCCTCTGTCTTCTGCAGAGCTCAAGTATTTAACTTGGAAAACCGTTTTCCTAGTAGCTATCACCTCTGCCAGACGCATAAGTGAGCTACAGGCCCTGTCAGTGGAAGAAGATTTTATCTCTTTCCACAGAGATAAGGTAGTCCTTAGGACTAATAGAAAGTTTTTGCCTAAGGTGGTTTCTGATTTCCACCTGAATCAATCTATCTCTCTCCCAGTATTTTCACTGAGCATTCTTCCTCAGGTGAGAGGAGACTGCAAGCTTGGATGTCAAAAGAGCCTTAGCTACTATTTAGAGCGCACCAGAGGTCATAGGTTCGAATCTCTCCAACTCTTTCTTACCTATGGCGAGGTTGGCAAAGGAAACCTGCCACTAAGAGAACAATTGCAAGGTGGATTGTTTCTTGTATCCAATTCTGTTATCAGAAACTGGGTAGAGTACCCCTCAGGATTGAGGGCCCACTCCACCAGGGGTACAGCTGCGTCTCTAGCGCTGCTAGAGACATCCCCATTCTGGAGATTTGTCAAGCTGCTACCTGGAAGACAGTTCACACCTTTACCAAGCATTATTCCCTGGATGTCCAGTCCAGGAGAGATGCTCGGTTTGGCACAGCTGTGCTTCAGAGCCTATTTCCTAAGTAGGTTCTGACCCTCCTCCATGGAGGTACTGCTGTGTAATCTGTTATTGTTATAATATAGCAAGACTTCATGGTGTTTGAAGAAAAATTACTCACCTTAGTAATTGCTTTTCTTCTCATGGAGTCTTGCTATATTATAACCACCTCCTCCTGCCCTCTCAGAACTTCTACTTGGGTAGGGTGGCGAATTGGTGCAAGCACTGTGTCATGCCATTGTAGTTTTCCCTTACCCCTTTTCCTTTGGGTTAGGGATCTAGATTGTTTCATTTAGGTTATTTATATTGCCCCCTTCCTGGACTTGAGTCTTTGGGGAAGGGGGGTTCATATGTGCTTGTCAAGGGTGGTAAAACGAACCATAATACCATCAATTTTTGTTGTTATGGCTCTGAGTGTTTCTTTGTTCTTTATATTGTTGTTATTACTACTAGTAGGTAGCCATGGGCTAGTGTAGTTTTTTCCACACAGACTTTCCGTCCTTTGATGTTAGCTTCGTAAAGATCTGACAGTTTCATTTGAAACTGCCAGATAGAGCTTTGGGCACAGCGCCCTCGCGCTGTAGAACTCCAGATCTTCTGGAGTTAACTCCTTCCTCTCCGGGGCAGTTCAGCTGCAGTGGCTGACTGCTATTGTTATAATATAGCAAGACTCCATGAGAAGAAAAGCAATTACTAAGGTGAGTAATTTTTTCTTCTGTGTCAAGTGTAGTTTTCCCAGGACTGCTTCATAAGATCCTGTGTGCTTTTCTCCCAGCTCTCTGGTTATACCATCAACACAAATAAAACTGCGACTTTACTGGTCAACTACAATCCATCTGTGGATACCCAGCTACATTATAATATGAAGTGGGACTAACAGTCCCTTAAATACCTAGAGATTAGAATCTGCAGGACGTAAGGCAGCTCTACGTCTGCAACTATCCCCCTCTGATTACCAGTCTGAAACAGGACATGAACAGGTGGACTACTGTGCCTCTCTTTTTACTCTAGAAATGTATCCTTGAAAGTGAATGCCCTCCCATGCCTGCTTTACTGGTTTCAATGCGTCCCCTGTTCACTTACAATTAAGAAGCTATTGTGCTGGCAGTGGATGTTCTCCCGGTTTTCTGTGGAACAACAAAAAGCAGAGAATAGGATTACAACTCCTCCATCTTCCCAGGAATAGGGGTGGGATAGCGCTGCCCTCTCTGTCACACTACTGGGTAGCTGGTCAAATGTGTATGGCACTTCTGTGGGGTCACAGAAGCTACCAGGCCCACTGGAAATCAATAGACTTGGCTAGGGGGTTCCCAGCCTATTTATTTAACCCCTCACTCTTCACTCGAGTGCTGACTCTGTTACCAAATAGCTGTATTGCAATACTGGAGGGATGGGCACTGGGTACTAGAACCAAGGTGCTTCAACCACGTAAGTGGAAGTATGAATGGTTTCAGTATAATCCACAATTTGCATCAGCACAACAAGCCGTGTGGTGCAGGGGACAGGCAGCCAGGGGCCTCCAGGCCCCTTGACAGTTAATAAGAGGAAACACAGTCCTGACATTTTGAGGAGGGTCAGAGGGCCTATGCATAGACTGAAAGGGACAGGATATACTACTGTCCACTTAGAAATTATATTAATAAACATTTACAGAATGCTGATTTAAGAACGCAACAGTTCCAGGATGAACTCCCCTATACTCAGATGTGGTCCTCAGAAATGGGGTAGAGGGCGATTTCAGTTCTGTATGCATCTCTGATACACCTCCTCGCCCACCATGCTAATTAGGATATGGGGGAGGGGGGGAAAGAGAATTATCCACCACATTTTCTGAGGTGTCTTGGACGAGGATATGGAACTTCCTTTCCCACTTGGAGCGAGTTCACCTGGAAGACTCTGGTAAGATTCTTTTTGGTACCCGAGCAAGTGGCCAAAACGAGCTCCAGGGACGCCCTCTGCCTGTTGGAGGGAGTGTGGTAACCAGACCGCAAACCATCTGCATGTATTTCTAGAATGTCTGGTCCTCCATAATTTTTGGTCGCTCTATAAGCCATTAATACAGCTCTTTCTCTCTCTCTCTCTCTCTCTCTCTCTCTCTCTCTCTCTCCCTCTCCTCTCCTCCCTCCTCGAAACCCAACCCCAGCCCAGTTGATGTTGGGACTCCCACCTGATTATCTCAGAGGCAAGGATTCCATTTATCTATGGTCCGTATGTTTAATGGCAGCATATAAGGTAATAACGCGAAGGTGGCTTCAGTAAACACCACCTACGAGGGAGGAATGGTCAGCCACGATTCAGCATATTCAACAGTTTGAACAAATGACCTTCTCTATAAACAACAGACCTGTGCTCTCTGTTCAAAGATGGACCAGGTGGGAACTCGGTGTTCAGGTACTCGTGGGAGAGTTGAACCTTGTCATTTCTGGGTGACCCTGTGGGGCTAGTTCCTGAGGGCCTGCCCTGTTGTTCCCCCCACCAGCTGTAGCCTTCAGCACCCAGACTGACCCAATCAACACATAGAAAATAAATTTAATAATAAATAATTACGTATCTCTAGATATATAGCCCAGGATTAGTTTGTAATTTAGGTTGATGTAGTTTTGTTTTACCTTTATTAATACTTTCAAGAATACATTCACTATTAGATCAGAACAATGATTTGATACTTTTATTGATCAATATGGATGTTACAGAAAATAATGTGTTCTTTTCTGTAACATCTGTGTTGGTCCAATAAAAGGTATCAAATCATTTGTTTCTGGATCTATAATTAGTGAGATGTAGTCTCACTGGAACTGGAAGGGGACAGGATCAGTTGTGTTCCAGGACAGTAGCTGCTGCTGTTGTTTTCACAGGGTTCTTGTGGATTTTAGTTGGTAGGTTAGTTCTTTTCTTTCTTTCTTCTAAGAGGCTAGCAGGGTATTGTTTTGGGGATGCTGGATGTTTGTAAACTGATTTGGTGGCTGTAAGTGGGGCTCTTTTTGTAGATGTTTCACTGTGTAACGGGCTGCGCTGGTAGAGGCCTATTTCTGCTGATTTAAAATCTATTTGGTGGATTTGCTTGGGCCTGGTTCTTTAGCTGCAGGGCTTGGAGGGGAGCACAGGGCTGATACACTCTCTTGTCAGGTGTCTGCCCAAGACCGCCTCCCTCCCCAGAAGTCTGCAAATTTATAGGGGAACACCTGCCCTGCAATTGAGGAAACGCTGCTGGTGCAGCCTGCGTAGTTCTCAGCCACTGGGGTTGGATTAAGGCTGGGAGAGAGGAGCTTAGGGAGTTCATTTCCTTATAAGTTTAATGTGTTGTACTGCACCTAGTAACAGAGTTACTGGTGTACAGTGGACTGTCTCTAAGATTAGTGGGTGACCTGATTAGGCAGTAGGGGTATCTTGGACTAGGGGGAACCTGGTGGCTCACCCAAGGAAACCTATTTGGAAGGGGATGGAACCACACATCATTAGGGGCGGCATCTTGGGAGGGTGGTGGGGTACAGGGTGTGGAGCAGCCATGATACTGGACTGGGCTTGGAAGTTTGGTGGTTGCCCAGTGTGCTACCAGCTAGCACAGCTTAGGAGGAGGTTGTGGGGATGAGGAAAGCTGGGGAAGGGGGTGGTATGGTTGGGAAGGGGCTGGAAATCTCCCACAGGGTTGCACCAAGCACTGGGGTGGGGGTATAGGAAAGGAGTGCAGGAGAATCACTAGGGTCACATAAGGACCCTGGCAGAGGGGGTCCAAAAGGACACTACCAAGGAAGCAGGCAGGTAACTGGGGACCCTCACAAAGGGGGACGGAGGGACAACATTCTCAGGGAAGTAGGCAGATGGCCAGTGCTGGACAGAAGGAAGCAAGGCGGGAGGTGGATCAGACCTCACACTCAGTAACCGCCTAATTTCTTCTTCTGCTCAAGGATGGGGGGTGAGTAGCCACGACAGAGGTGGTTAGAGACGGAAAGGGAGTGGGAGGCAGGAGGCAGGGGCCAGATAGCAGGAAGAACAGGGGGACCTGGAATGCAGGAGAATGGGGAGCAGTGAATCAGAGCAGGATGGGCAGGGGAAGAGGGAGGAAAGCGCAGGAGAAGGACCAGTTGGGAGGAAAGGTAAAGGAGAAGGACCAGAAGTACAAGGAGGATTCAGTAAAGGGAGCTGAGGGTTTGGCCAGGGAGCACGAGCAAGGAGGAACTAAATGGAGACAGGAAGGAAGGGAGGATGAGCCAGGCTAGTTTGCAGATGGGGAGAAGGACCAGTTGCAAGCAGTGAGGGGGGGAATTAGCAGGTACAGAAGGATACCTGGAGGAGAAGAGATAGGATTGAGGGAGGGGCTATTATGGTAAATAAGGAGGGGTGGTATGGCACCCAGATAGGGGAGGAACAAGGAGCCAGCTGGGTGGAGGGGCCGGTAGAAGGATGAGGGACATGGAAGGGGGAATGGAGAAAAGGAGTGGTCAGAGTGCCCTGCTGGGGATTCTATGATCAGGGGTATCAAATGGGATAGGGAGGGAGAAGCCGGCCAGTTAGAACAAGATGCTTCCCTGACCAACGTGCACAGGGCCAAGCACGAGGTATATCAGCTGGCAAAGGACTGTGGGGGTTCCCCAGACATACTGGTCCACCTGGGTACAAATGACATTGAGGGAAATAGCGAGCTAGAGATACAGGCAAGATTCAGGGAGCTCGCCAGGGTCTGTCATGACATAGGATGCACAGTTTCCTTCTCAGAAATCCTGCCAGTGCCAAGGGCTAGTGGGGAACACAAAAGGAAAATTAGAGAGATAAACCAGTGGCTCAGGGAGTGGTGTGAGGCCAGAGGGTATGGGTTGATGGGGGATTGGGGGGAGACCTGGGAGGATAAGGAGCTGTATGCTAGAGATAGACTACATCTCAATTTGGAGGAGGGAATCCTTAAGTTGAAAATAGAGGAGTTCATTGGTGAAAAGTGGGTTCAAGCTAGTGAAGGGGTGGGATGGGAGAAAAGGCTGTCAAGGGGTGCCGATAAGGAGGGACTCTGTCTCCACCCCTGGGGACCAGGAGGATTGCAGGAAAAGGCCAGCTGGCAAAGTGCAGACCAAGAGAAAACAGAATCCCATGGGAACATGAGCAGGAAATGGAACTATAGGAAAGGGTGGAAGGTAGTCCTGCTAAATGCCAGGAGCTTGGGCAATAAATGCCTGAGCTCCAGGCGATGTTAACTGAGGGAGCAGTGGATGGCAGCGGTCACTGAGACTTGGGCCACTGCAAGACATGATGGGACCTGAACCTGGAGGGTTACACTATGTTCAGGAAGGACAGGGGAGGAAGGGAGGAGGTAGCAATGATAGTCAAAAACTGCATTGGCATAGGGGGAGTAGAGGAGGCGGAGCGAACCGTGGGAGGCGCATTTGGGTCACTTTGATAACAAGGGGGCAAGAGAGTAAAATAGGAGTGGTGTAGACCTCTGCCCATGGAGGAGCTGGAGGACAGTCTGGTGGCAGATGTTAGGAGACACTGCAGACTGGGCAGAGGAACGGTGGTGGTGTTAGGGACTTAAACATGCCAGGAACAGACTGAGACTATGACATCCTCTGTGACCAGGGAACAGAGGTTGTTGGATGTCTTTCAAGACGCTGCTCCTAACTCAGCAGGTGAGGGAACCGACCAGGGAGGCACGGGTACTGGATGGTCCTGGCAGACAGTGACCAGATTGGGGGCCTGGAGGTAAGGGACCCATTGGTGGGGAGGACCATGCCACGGTCTGGTTCTGCCTGGACCTAGGAGGGTAGAAGGCTGCACAAAGACAGAAGTAACTGACTTCAGGGGGCGTGATTTTAAGGAAATGGGAAGGATCCTATGAGCATTTGGATGGGATTGGGTCAGACATGGACGCTGATAGTAGGTGGAAATCATCAGGAGAGGGGGCAGGATGCTACCAGCACCTGTGCAAGAGTAAGACTAAATGTAGGGCCCTAAAACTCTGTTGGTGGACCAGGGAGGTCCAGGAGGTGGTGCGGGAAAGAAAGCAGCCTATAAGAAATTCAAGTGCTCAAGGAGGAAAGGGATCGAGGGGAGTACGAGCTGATGGCTAGAAGGGCCACCAGAGTGGTGAGGGCGGCTAAGGCAAGGAAGGAGCAGAACCTGGCCAGGGAAATTAGGAGAGGGAAAAGGGTTCTTTAGATACATTGGGGAAAGACGAATATGAAGGGCAGATTAGCAGGATTAAATCAGGGAGAGATGGGCACAAGACCCGGGGAGCAGGCTGAGGTACTAAATGAGTACTTCACCTCAGTTTCACCAGGGAAATGGGGATGCTGCATCATACATGGAGGAGACAGAGATAATGAGGAGGGGGGGACCCTCACCGATCGGCAGGTCTGGGAAGAGGAGGCATCACTGGCAGGTGGGGGAGGGCTAGCAGGGAGAAGAGGTACCAGAAGTGGAAATCACAGCAGAGAGAGTGAGGGAAGCCCTCAGCCCTTAAGACGGAGAAAGCACCGGGCCGATAAATTACATCCTAGAGTGCTGAAGGAACTTGCAGATGTCCTGGCGAAAACCCTGGCAGAGCTTTTCACCATCTCTCTGAGGACAGGTGGGTGCCCCAAGACTGGAAGGTGGCGATGTAGTGCCTCATCCACGGGGGATCAAGGGAGGTGGTGAACCAGGCCTGTCAGCCTGACATCGGTGGTGGGCAAGGTGATGGAGGGCATTGTCAAGGAGAGGCTAGGGGGACTGGATAAGTCAGGGTGCCTGGACGATAGACAGCATGGATTCATCCCTGGAACGTGGTCAGACAAACCTGGTGGAGTTCTATGACTAGGTGACAAGTGCCTTGGACCTGGGTAGACCAGTGGATGTCCTCTTTCTAGACTTCAAGCAAGGCATTTGACTCTGTTCCTCACGTGGGCCCGTTGGATAAGCTAGGAGAAATGGGGTGGGAAACCAGATGATCAGATGGATGAGCAATTGGCTCCAGGACCCGACCCAGAGGGTCGTGGTTGATGGGATAGTCTCCATCCCAAGGAGGGTCATTAGTGGGGTCCCACAGGGATCAGTCCTTGGGCCCCTTCTGTTTCAACGCCTACGTATCTGACATAAGGACAGGAATCAGGAGTGAGATGAGTCTCTTTGCAGATGACTCGAAACTGGGGGCCGTGGTGGATGGGGAGGAGGGGAGGGTGGCCCTGCAGGGGGACTTGGAGGCTCTGGAAAGATGGTCTAGAAAGTGGAAGCTGAGGTTTAATGCAGGGAAATGCAAGGTACTCCACCTGGGAGCCAGAAACCCAGGCCAAGTGTACACCCTGGGGAAATACTACAAGTCTCAATGGCTGAGAGGACCTGGGGTGGTGGTGGATGTCAGGATGAACAACCTGAGACTTGTAGGAGGGCAGCAGCCAAGGCCAACAGGATGCTGGGATGCATCGCTAGGGGATCACCTCCAGAAGGAGGGAAGTGATACCCCTCTGTATAACTGCTTGGTGAGGCCGCACCTGGAGTACTGCGTGCAGTTTTGAGGCCACACTTAAAGAGGGACATTAACCTCCTGGAGGATCCAGAGGAGGGCAACCAAAATGATTTGGGGCTTGGGGACAGGACCTATGAGGAGAGGCTCGAGAGCTAAATATAAAATACATTGGAAGAGAGAAGGGACCGGGGGACATGATGGAGGTCTTCAGGTACATGAAGAGGGGTAAATGGGGAGGAACAGTCAGGGTGCTTCAAGGAAGGAGGAAGGGCCACTAGAGGGCATGGGTGGAAGCTGGAGGGGGGAAGATTCAGGGGAGAAAGGAGGAGGTGCTGCTTCAGTGAGAGGGTGGTGGAGCCATGGAATGCACCATCTAGGGGCTGGTGGAGGCAGAGACAGTGGAGGGGTTCAAGAGGGGGTGGGACAGGTACAGGGGAAGGGTTCTGGAAGCAAAATCCAATGCAGCAAGAATATCCGGAACTGGGAAGGGAGAAGCCAGAGAAGGCGAGGGGGACAGCAAGGTCAGCACCCAGGGTGGGGGCTGACCAAACGAGCAGACACGAAAGACCGTTAGGCCTATTCTGCTGGCATTTTAGTATGTTAGTATGTTTCTGGATCTGTTCTTAAAAGGACCAATACGGCACCTACAAAATTTTTTTTGCATCTCGGTAGTTATGTAATTTACGTATTTATTTTTTTTTTTAAACAACCTGTAGAGTAAATGATGAGATTGAAGTAACAAAAGTAACTGTTGGTTTTAAGATGTGTTACCAGACTGTACAAGGTTGTTACCACTTGAATGATTCAATAAACTAAGCATAAAAAAAAAAGATCTTGTGTGTTTCCCTGCCCAGTCCAGATTGAAATCACCCACTACTAGGAGTTCTTTCTGACCTTTTAGAGAGGCAAAATAATCCATAAGGTTTGTTAATCCCGAGAGACCGCTTTTGGTGGGTTGTATATACAGATCAGGTTAATTTTCTTGGTGTTTCCTAGTAACAGGACCACATGGAGGGCTTCAAGGGTGCTGGTTATGTCCACGAGTTGTACTGTTGGGTTTAGGTGCTCCCTAATGAATAGAAGGCAACCACACCTTCCCTTTGTGTGGCACCAAGGTCCCTTCTCAGTAATTTTGTAACCCTTTATAGCGCATAATGAGTCTGTGATGCTTGGTTTTAACCAAGTTTCGGTTAGTCTAAGTATGTCTGGGGAGTAGTGGTATACTCATGCTTCAGGTTCGTCAGAATTTGCCGTTACACTCCTAGTGTTCACGCGTGCAATTTTTAGCCCTTTAGTTTTGAACCACTGTGGGATGATAGAGGGATCCGTCCCAGGAGACTGCCCAGGGTTCGTTTTGATGTCACCCGACAGGGATAGATATAAAAGGTGAAGCCATAGCTTTGCGATGAATTTTTGCAGGTGTATCTAGCCCTTTTGTCCCCGGAAAGAATGGATGTTAAAGTAGTGCCCAAATCTTGCTGCATTGATGTTCTTTGAGTACCAGTTACTGTCTGTGGGTTTCTGTTTGGATCATTAGGTTAGAAAAAGTGAAGGGGGTCGCATCATACTAACCATTCGCTCTTTCGGGTGAAGCTTGTAGCTGGTCCCAAGACCATCATGATTAAGAATCCCCCCCAGCAGACACTTGATGTTGACAGCCTCAATTTACACTTTGTAAAATCACACTTACAGAGATGAGGAGATGGCTAGATCAGTTGACAAATCAGGTTGTTGCACGGTGCTCTGGAGCTTGAGATCCTGGAGTCAAAGTTGAGATTTAAACTGCACGATTGTTACCCTGACACAATAGAACATCCTAGCAGGAAAAGGTAAAACATTCACTCCTCAATTAGAATTCTGTATCACCCTCTGTGTAAAGAGGCTTAAACTTCTACTTATATGCCTGACACTAGGGTAAATTGCTTGGGCAGACTATGGGAGCAAAACCCTTCTAGTCAGCTTTAACTGACTTATTTCAAGATAAAGAGAATGATTAGCTGATCACAAATGCAGTCAAATCCCGGTCAACTCTCAGGAGAAACGATTGTTGACAAACTTTAGTAGAAATGCAAACTTACAGCACTGTCTTGTTAAAGAAAGAGAACCATTTCAACTAGCTATTAGCAGCTATTGACTAGCATTCTGCTGCCATTCCAGATAAATCTGGCAATCGAAGTTTATCATTGCCACTAGGTTTGTGCAGTGATGGGGACATTCTGAAATATAGAAGGACATTGTGAGAGTGTCACCATGGTGGATTGTATCCACCCTGCATGTATGAGGCTGAAAGGCAAGGTGTGCCAGTGTTTCAGGTCAGCTTTTAATAGCAAGGCTGGAAGTATGACATTGGCATCATAAAGTCTACTTCATTGTAGTGGGATTTTGATGCCAGGTGTTAATTTCTGCAGTCCCCAGTGGAAAGGGAACTGTGCCTGTAACCCTGCTGATGGCTGCCAGTTAGTCAGCAGCACCTCAGTTTCTGTGGTCTGTTAGTAGGCAGAGATCTCCCTTAACCTCTCTAACAGTGAACATTTCTCTGAGGAGGGGTGTTCAGGTTAGCCAAATAGAGGACATTGCTCGCATATAAAGTGACACGATGTTCCATACCTACCAGCTGCATCTCCTGCCCTGTGGTAGTTTTCCCTGATGGTAAAGGCCAGAGGCTTAATATACAGGGTGAAGAGGACGGAGACAGGGGACAATCTTGACATATGCCCCGACCCCAAAAGGAGACTCTGTGAGACGTGTATTCACCTTAATAAAGGCCTAGGTAGTGGAGCAGATCTGCTGCAGTAGGGTATTTTATGTAAAGCTACAAATAAATGGGGCCAAGAGACTCTTACCAAAGGCATTCTGTGCAGGCAAGCTAGAAGGAATGGGGTAGCCATCGAGTGGGCCTTGTGTAGGATATGGAGTGTATGACAAGTGTCACTCATCTGGTGGGCACAGACAAACCCTGTTTGATCTGGGTGTATCAATTTGGGCAACAGTGTCTCCAGCCAGTTTGCCAGCACCGCTGTGAATAATTTGTAATCCGTGTTCAAGACTGATACCTGTCTATATACACACGGTACTCTGTGGGGTCTTTTCCCGGTTTGGGGATTACAGAAATGGTCTCATTGCCATTTTCTGGGGATTTCTTAATCCGCTAATACTTCGTTGCACACCTGCCTCAGTTGGGGGTGGAGAAGGTCTTACTGAGATTAGTAAAATTCAGTAATATACCCATTAGTGGCAAGGGCCTTTGGAGGGCGAGGAGCAGTTCTTTGTCAGATACAGGGTGGGTAAGGCCAGCAGACTATTAGGGGGTTCACTGCAGCAGTGAGAGAGGTGCTAGGAATGCCTCTGTTTGCTTCGGTCTGTGAGGGCCATCCGTAGAATAGAGGGAGGCATAAATGGTGTGAAAGGCTTCAGCAATGTCCGGTGTTTTTCCAGAGTCCCCTGTCCCATTTCATTATCTAGTACCACTTGCAACCTTGAAGGGAAGAAAGACTCGACCCAAATCAGTGTATCTAGTTTGTATAATTATTTTTCACAAGCCACATACGGTCAAGTCTGCCGTTTCTTAGCCACAGCCCAATTCCTCAGGGCTAGTGGTAGTCTTAGTTTTTAAAGTGTAATAGGCAGAAATTTAGTATTGTCAGTAGGTGATTTACCTTCTTGACATTAGTTCTTTATGTGCATACTGTCAGATATCTTTTTTTTTTTTTTTGTCCCAAGTGTAAGGTTCTGGCTGCTTTCTGTAACTAACATGCACGGACTGAGAAGCAACTTGCTCTCCAATAGTCACATTGGTGTCACTGAGGAACTCCCCCCCAACAGATAGTTGGTTTTAAACCTTACTACAGGCCCAGGCATCCAGTACCACCACCCTTTTATACAGATAATCTAGTACCACAAAAATACATTTGGGATTTCATCATTCCATTTTGCTGAAAATGTATCCCATGACTATGTAAAGGAATAGTGAAATTTTTTCTGCCCACACAGTGTAGGCACACAATCGGCCTCTGCAGTTCAGTTGGTGACTGATCGAGGTGCTGAGCAGAGGGCTGTTGTGATTGCCATATCTAATGTATTGGGGAGCGGGGTGGAGGATCCTGAGCTGGCTTGTCCGGGGGGTGGGGGGATAAGTTGCACTTTAAGGGGGTGGGGTCCACAGGTCGAGTAATCTGTGTGAAGAGACCGAGTGATGGGATAAGGGGAAGGTTTCAGCAGCGTTGGCAGCACTGCTATGGTGGCCATTTTAGTGCTGCCAAGACTATTCAATATATCGCTGTGCCTTTTATGTATGGGGATCCCTCATTTGCATGTGCACAGTGTTGTATTCTGCATGATCACGCTACCTGCTAAACACCACACTTCAGGGGTCATTGAATGTGGCCTCCATCGACCCGTACTATTCTGTGTTAAAACCACGCTAACTATTTTAATATGGGGGCCCATATCTGTATTAAACCATTAACTTGGAAAGAACCAACTCTGGCTATGCTGTTGTGAAGCTTTTTTTTTTTTTTCTTTCCTAAAAGATTACTTTCTGAGTCAGGCTTATTTATGGCTGTGCCAAGTTCATCTGTAGTCTCAGCTGTTTGTTTTTTTTTTGTATTTTTTTTAAAACCCCTAGGTTTAAAATATTTTCCTTTTGTGAATAAGGTGAGGTAGCAAATAGTAGTAGACACTGCTCCCTGACGTTATGGAACAATGTGTGTATGACCAGTTCTGTATTTTCATGACAGATGCAAGGTAAATTTTAATCATAGAATCATAGAAATCAGACGGCAGAAAAGGACCCCATCGGCCCATCTGCCCCTTCCTCCCCCCGACAAATAATGACTGAATTTGCTTCTGTTTCTTTTAGCTGGAGTGTATCATGAAGTTGGTGCAGGCTGGTGCTACAGTAAACGCTGTCACAACTCGCTTCGCCCAAACTCCAGCTCATATTGCTGCTTTTGGTGGACATCAGGAATGCCTGCGCTGGCTGATTAAAGCATGTGCCAATGTTAACGAGCAGGTAAGGATTGTTGTGTCTTGTTTGTTTTAGTACAAACTAGAGCCATTCCTGATCATCACAGGGGTATTTGTGTTGCACCATGTTGTCAGTTGGAAAACCTTACACATGGAGAGAGATAGATATATATATATCCTGAATAGGAGTCACTGGTACAGCTATAACTTTACGAAGCTTTACTGAGTATTTATTTTTTTATTTTATGTATTATTTCGGAAGACACCTTTGAGCCTTGGCTCTTTTACAGAGGTTCCACATCGGGAGACGATACAGAACAAAGTGAGGACAATAGCAAGTACAGCAGTTAAAAGCAGCCAGTGGCTTTGTCAGGTACACTAGAAAGTTCATACAGAAATATGTACAGTGATTCAGTGTGTACGTTATTTACAATAATTTGAGTATTCAAGAACATATGTACAGTAAAAACACAGTTGTAATGTGGTTCAACTAGAATAAATTAAAAACTGCTAGAAGAGAGGGTAGAACATGTGACGGAAGCTAAGAGAAGAGAGTGTGGATAATAAAGGGAAATTAAAAGTAGGGGATAGATAGTGGAGGATAGAGTGACTTAGGAAGGGGGAAATTAGAGGAGAGGAAAGAAAGTCATGTTATGAGAAGCATTTGTAGGAGGCCATTTTGACAAGGTGCTGACGCAGGTTGCACTTGAAGGTGCCCAGGGTAGTGTTAGTAACAGCAGGTAGAAGCGAGTTGTACCAGGATGAGGCTCTGTACATAAAGGAGCGTTGTCCTTGGGTAGTGCGGCAACGTGGAACAGAAGAAGTAAGGAAATCTGAGCTCCTGGTTAGGCGGTGGCTGCAGCGAGGAGTCGGTGATGACTGAGTCCTTGAGGATAGGAGATTTAAGGTGATCTTTTTTTGCTAGCATACAAGTCTGGTAGTTGAGTCTGAGTCTGCCTGAGAGATGGAGCCAGTTTGCTTGCTTGTAGATGTCACAGGTGTGCGAGAGCCATGGAGCAGAGGTCAGTAGACTACTGGCTTTGTTTAGGGCAATGGCTATTCGTCGAAGTGTGGTGTCAATGGCAGAGCCGTAAATCACTAGCCCATAGTTGATTATTGATATAACTGAGCTCTGAAGGGCAATGCTTAGGGCTTCATTGGTGAGGCAGCTCCTATGCCTAAAGAGAAGTCTTGTGTGGGTGTTCACGGTCTTGGCAATACTCTCAGTGTGATCAGAGTAAGACAAGGTGCTGTCGAGGGTAACCCCCAGGTATTTAAACAGTTGAATTTGTTCGATAATGGCCCCTTCACTGTTTGTGATAGACATTTGTTTTTATGCTTGTTATGGACGCCATGAAGCATTGTTAGTGTTTTTGTAATTTTAGTATTAGTTTTTGCAATTTAAACCATGTCTCCACTTGCCTAAAGCTTGTTTGCAGTTGCATTTGTAGGAGGGAGGGTTCAGGGTGGGAGATGAAAATAACTGCATCGTCTGCATATAGTAGGAGTCTATTTGGGCATGGTGCAGGGAGATTGTTCAGAAAAATACTGGAAAGCAAGGGACCCAGAGCTAATCGGAAGGGAGGGTGAGAGGGACTCACCAACTCTAACCTGTTGGGTTCGGTCACCAGGGTAGCTTTGGAACCAACGTGCGGCGTCATCTGAGAGACCAAGACAGTTGCTGAAGTAGCAGGGAGTGGTTGACTGTGTCGAATGCCTTTGTCAAATCGATGAAGGTGGCACCAACAAGGTGTCCCTGATCCAGAACGTTCTGGATGTAAGTGATAAATTCGTGGAGAGCTGTGGTGGTACTATGCCCTTTTCAAAGACTGTGCTGCTCCTGACATTGCAGGTTGTGGCTAGCAAGGTATTCTGCTAGTTGATTGGCAACTATTCTCTCCGGTGCTTTTGAGAGAGGGGGGAGAATGGATATAGGTGTATAGTTAGAGGTTATGGTCTCATCCTCACTTTTGTGAATTGGCACCACAACAGCAGATTTCCATATTTGGGGGAACTGAGAGCATTAGGGATTGGTTGAGGATTTTGGTGAGCGGGGTCAGGACATAGTCAATGGTGAGGGCAAGGATTTTCAGGTCTATGGAGTTGCCACTGAATCTGGACTTACCAAGTACTTTGAGCAGTTGTTTTTTGGCTAGAGCTTTCGAGATGGTTTCAAAGTAGAAAGGTGGATGGCTCTGTGTTGTTTCTTGCTTTGTTCAAGCCTGGTGAGTCCAGTGGGGGGTCAAAGAAAGTTAGAGGTAGCACATGACTAAGATGGGTAAATGCCACATTAAAGGCGTTGGCCATGGTGACCTGGTCTAGAGTGAGGCTGCCATTTATGTTGAGCATAGAGGTTGGTACTTTGGAGATATGCCCTGTAACTTCAGAAAGATTAGACCAAAACGTCTTACCATCTTTCCTTGAGTTAGCAAGTGCGTTCCTGTAGTATTTTTGCCTTTTTGTTTCGAATTGCTCTAGTACAGGCATTTCTTGCTGTTTTGTAGGCTGGGTGTCAGCCTGGGTACCAGTCAAGTTGGCCACAGAGGATCCCGGGACCCGAATTGTTCCAGAAGATAAGAGTTAATTCAAGGGTTGTTGACTCCTTTAGTCTTGCGTCTTTTGAACGGGACACGGATATCACAGGCGCTGTTAAATTTATGGATAAAATATTCAAGAGCAGTGTCAAAGTTGGGGGACGTGTCTATCAGAGACCAATCTTGGTCTCGTAGGAGAATGTTGAGAGGCCCAAGTCAACCAGGAATAAGTCTTCTGCTGTTAATAATTTTGGGAGGGGGCTTTGTATTTGTTCGACCAGTAGCATAGGATTGGGGAATGGTCACTTAAACCGGCAACAACTACAGTTATTTTGATGTGCTCAGGGAGGGCGGTTCATGAGTAGCTTTGAACATCTGTGTCCTTGGTGTTCCAAGGCTCCTTCTTCTGTCCTTCAGTGTTACCAGTGATGGGTTAGCAGTTTTCCAGTTAGCTCTCTACAGCAAGTATTATCTTAGTCATTTTTATTTATTTATTTATTTTAAGGGTAATTCCAAGTACTCCAGGAGGCAGGTTTTGTCTGGGTACCAGGCAGCCCCTCTAAATTTAAATTGTGCCTTATTTATTTTTTTTGCTGGCGTTGTCGTTATTGAACAGAGAATCCTCTTGATTGGCAAGCATACTTTTCTCCATTACACCCTCCATTTGAGGGTCTGGATGGGACTAGGTCACTAAAATTGTACATTCTAGGGGTGAAAAGTTTACTCTGTAGTGGTTTTTTATATTGCTGCCTACCTGGTGCCCAGGGATAGTAATAGCCTGTGAAGATGGTTTTAGTCGAGCCCACCTCTCCCCACCACCCCAAGTGGAGGAAGGCTCTGCTTTTTCTCCTGTTATTTTGTGGTGGAGTGCTAGGTGTCTTCGGGGAGCCTTCAGCTGGATTGGCTTCTTTAGGTTTCCCTGTACTTTTCTTAGTGTGGGGAGTGCAGCAGGACCCTCTGCTTTGCCTTATTTCTTTTCCAACTGAGATGCAAATCCTTGTGTCCGAGCCTTTTTTAGTGTCTTTCCTAGGCTTTGTTTTTGTCCTTGGGTGATGCTCTTCTGACCATTGGAAGTGCAATCTCCGTTTTTTTTTTTTTTTTTTTTTTTAATGCTCCTCCCAACGGTGTATCACTCACACACTCACTCGCGCACACACACATGCACGCACGCACACTCACTCACTCACTCACTCACAAAACTGTTATGGGAAAGATTTCTCCTTGTGATGCACGGACACCCTTCTCCTGACAGATGCGTCTCCCCAGCTGGTTGCGTGATGTCATCATGCATGCGCATTCGTCATCACACTGTCTTGCGTGTGTGCCAGTCATAACGATATTGAGAACCGTTCGGTTTAGGGGAAATTCTCTTGCATCTCAGCAGCACAGCAGGCACCTGCTGCAGAGTTCTTTCCAGTGCAGGGCAGTCTGTGGCCCTCCTTCATTGTTTCCTCTTCGGAATAGGGAGTTCTCCTTCTCCCCCTCTCCCTTGGTCATCTCAGATTGCCCCCAGATCTTTGAGGTAAGGGGGCTGCTATTCTCCTTCCTTGTGTTGATGGCAGTTTGAGGAATTGTCTAGCTGATTATGTTTAACAGATAATTTAGACTGTCACCAGTCCATTATCCCTGTTTTTAGTATTACAGCATGGTAGGTGCTGAATATTAATTTCAGTTTGTAAATGATTTGCAGTATTTGTTTTTGGGATACACGATAATGAAAAGATAAAACAGGCCTATTAGAAGGGTCATGAGATTATCAGCAGTAGGGATGTCGCAACACGGTATGACAATATATCATGATAAATCTGTAATAATTTCTTATAGAAAAAAATATATTGCTAGTATTGTGCTGCACGATAAACAGAATTTTACTGTTTTTCCAAAAATGAGAAATGCTACAAATTATAGTGATTAATATAGTGTGAATTATTTTCCACAAAATACTCAACATTTGACATCCTAACAGTCAGCAGTACATATTACATTGTAGATGCATCCTACTTCGAGTGCCCCTTGATCGTTCTTTTTTATTATGGGCAACATGGAATGCAAAAATGAGAGAGAAGTGGCCTGCCCATGTGACTTGCCCTCTTTCTTGGCTCCTTCTGTCCTATATTTGCAAATGATTGAATGGTAACACTTACAAACCCCATTGTCCAGCACTCTGGGCTCGTGGGAGTTGGTCCAACTGGCAGTCAGGAGTGGGGAAAAAAGAGTTTTCAGGCCCCTTCAGAGGCACCCGTATAATGATTAACAATATAGTACACCAGGTCTACAATAAGATCCTGCATCGGGCGCCTCAGACCAAGGGGACCGCAGTAGGCATATCCAGTTGTACCAGGGCACTTTTTATGTAGCACAAAGGCATATGAATGTGGTATAAGTAACGATAAAAAATTTCTGCAGATAATGACCTGTCTCAGTTGTTCCTTAACCACTGGATTTTTGAATAATTCTCTCACAGGGAGACAGAGAGAGCTGATGACTTGAATACTAGGGGTGCATGTGTCTGGAGGCATTTGACCATGCCAGGATGTTCTGCCTCATCAGTTAATATCCCTGTTGGTCCCATCTCAGCTGTCCTCCTGAGTGTTGGACACTTAAGGGTCTCTTTCTGTGGCAGTCAGTGAGTGATGAGAATAGTCCTTTTCCCATATTTGTGTCTCAGTATTTTATTTATTTTTTTGTTAAACCTGGGTCGCACTTCAGCCAAACCTTAACAGATGTATTTTTTTCCTTTATTTGAACCGAGGATCCCCATCCTTTGGTAAAACTATTAATTGCCAGAGGTATTCTGATTAGCATGGATGCCTTGTTTTTGTATATCAAACTCTATTTAAAAAAAAAAAGACTGCATAAGAATATCAAATCCAGTGATGTCTATGCCACTAAACCTGATTGCTGCTGCCACCTAGTTTGATGGCTTTTTTTTTGGGCTTTTCTGTTTCTTTCTACTGTAGATGCATTGCCTTTCTCCGCTGAGTTGATCATGACTTATGCTATACGAACATACTTAAAATGCCAGCAGAAGCAGGCCTTGCAGTGCCTCTAGTCTGTTTGTGCAGCTAGCCCCTCAGCTTGCAGCTGCCCCACCCCACTTCATCACAACCCCTTCCCCTCACCTTGTCCCAAACCCTCTTAAAGCCGCCTATAGTTCTACAGGATACCACTTCCTTGGGCAAAGTATTCCACCTGTCCACCAACTGTTCTGTGAATAAAATGTCTCCTGATTTTTCTCTCCTGAATCCCCCCCCCCCCCGCCAAATCTCAGACGATACCCTCTTGTATCCCTCCCTTTCTAATCTGGAAAATCCCTTCTGTATTAGGCTTGTTTTATCCCCTTAAGGTATTTGAAGGTTTCAGTCATTTCTCCTCCTGTCCTCCAGGGAGTATGTGTTCAGTTCGCCCAGTCTGTCCCGTAGGGATATCCACTCCAGTCCCTGGGGTTTGGGGTTTGTTCTTCCAACTGTCGAGAGGGTGTCCCCCACTAGCAGTCTCCCGGTGTTTACCCTTGTCTTGTGGTTGCCTTCGAGTTCCCAGATTATTCTGTTACCAGTTCTAGTTTGAGTTTAGTCTGCCAAGATTCTTGGCTACTTTTTTTGCTAATTGCAGGAAACTACAGGCAGTACAGTCCAACAGGCCTTGATTTTATTCCAGTGTGGTTCATATGTTTTAACATTTACCGAGCTAGTATTTACCCAACTGCCTTTCTTGGGGGGGGGGGGCAGTTGAAATGTATGTAAGGTAATGTTAGTATTGCCAGTACAGGTTTGTTTCTGAAGCCTGAATCCTTGAGCTTCATGTAAATGTTTCTGCAGATGCTCCATGGCTTCAGGCAGCAGGGCTGTGAAGCCTCCAACATGCCATGACCAGTTGCATGAGGTTATGCCTGTTCCCAGTAGGATTACGATTAGCAAAGATACCTCCTTCCACTACTACCTTTTTGTAGAGGAGCCGAGTTATTTTTCCTTACTTTAAATGTTAAAAGTCCTGCTGTGCAAGATCAAATCCTCAGATCTGCTGTCATGACTTTTTTTTTTTTCCCTTGATACCATCGTAAGGTAACAGATGTTCTGGTGTTTTTATTTGGGGTTTTTGTTTGTTTGAATCCAGAAGACTATTTTCTCCTCTGAAATATGGACTACCTCGGGATCAAATTTACAATCTGCTTTCTGGCTTTTCCTACTGGTAAGCCCTACTGGATTGGATTTAGCCTTACAGATTTCCTTTCTTATGGTCCCTCCAGGATTTAGTCCTTAGTCTAAGAGCCCTTTAGCCTGAATGAAAGCTGGATATGAATCTTGTAGATCGTGTTCAAGGCACTATGTGGTAGGGTTTTGGCAAACCAGGTGCATCCTGGAGGCTTCACTGATTCAGAAGAATTTGTAGCCTGTTCAAGGGATTGGCCTTCCTTGAGCCTGACCTAGATATATAGATAGGTGTGTATTCCACCCTTCATCCTCATTCAGAGAGGAGTATGCTATGGCTACACTCTGAGGACCTCCATGAGATTCTGAGCCCAGCCATGTTCAAGCCTGGGATTCTTTTGAAAGCTAAGATATTTTATATTCTAGGGACGTGGATATGTTCTATCCATACTTATTGGCATGTCCTTTCCCCTTTAAGATCAGCCGAAAAGTCTTCTTCAAGCGGGCTCCTCCCACCCACCCAGGTGTTATATCCCTCGGCTCCGCCCCATGACACCAGATCTTCCTTTCCGCTGAAAGAAGCAGGTTCCCTCCTTACCGCTTGAGTTGGCCCTGGCACGTAAATCTTTGGATTTACTTCCTAAACTTACTTTAAAACTTGTTCGAGTTTCATCTTCACCTTGATTTCTGATCACGACTGCAATGGAGGATAAATCCTCACCCGGGTTTCGCTGGTGCCCATGTGGACAGATGTCCCCTTACGGACTCTCATGCCTTGTGCATCTACTGTCTGGGTCACGATCACGATCCGCAGGCATGCGACATTTGTCAGTTGTTCCACCCGAACGTTCTCGACGACTGTGCTGCCTGCCTGAAGTTGGGCCGTTCAAAGAAACGTTACCTGCCAGTCAAATCTAAGGAAGCCCATTGGGTGGTCTCCGCTGCTATGGGGTCCGCCAAGCAGTTAGAGCAACTTAAGACCTTTGAGGAGGAGGTGGCCCAGGCCATTGCTCAATCCTCTTTTGCCTCTGCCTTTGTTCCACTCCAGTTGAGCTCCACCTATTCGGCCTCCTTCAAGGAGCTGTGCCAGTACCTCTTGACCAAGGGAATGGGCCCTCTGAGTTGCACAATTCCCGCCACGCAAGGAGGAGTCCAAGAAGGATAAAGAGAAGATTCATTGTTCACGCTTGGGACCGAACGCTCTCGCTTTTGAGAGACTTTGTGTTTTGACTATCACAAAATCGAGGCCTTGGCCGCTGGCTTCACGGTAACTCTTGTCGGACCAGTTGGCTAAGACTCTGGCTGATGTTGCGACCGAGATTTTTCTTGACCCGGCCAACTGGTTGTCATCTGAAGAGGCCAACAACTCTTTCAGGACTCCGATCCTGCCGGTGACCACTGACAGGTTGGCCCAGCCTGCTCAGCCGGACCCGCCAGTCACCATCCCAGACCGGGAGGAGCCGCGAATCTCCACTACTCCCTCCGAGGCCCCCTGTGGGCACCACCGACTGTTGAGGTCTCTGTCATCTTCATCTTAGTCGTCGAGCAGGTCCCGCCGACGTCTGAGGTCTCGCTCTCAGCACCATGGTAAGTGGCGCCACTGCTACTCTTCTTCGTCCTCCGCGGGCGAGGAGAGGCTTCCGTGCAAATTGTGTCGATGCTACGAAGGCCTCATGTGGCAACAGTTCTGTCAGCTGACTCTGGCTGCCACCCCGCCCATTACCTGGCTGTTGCTCAAAATGCCGATGTAGACTTCCTTGGCGGGACCGATCGACGCTGTTCCTTCCCAGTGGAGCCGGTTCAGACCACGTCAGCCCGGCCGAAGCAGGCTTCTCTGCAGATTGTTGTAAAGCCACCACCTGTAGTTTAATGTAGTTAATGTAGTTGTTTTTTAACCCGGTATAGCACACTAAGCTGAAAGCTTTTTTACAGGAACGACCTGGGAGCACAAGGAGGTTAACTGACTTGCTCAGGGTCACACAGTATGCAAGTGGAAGCTGTGGGATTCAAACCCAGATCTGGTCTGCTGGATGTCACCAGATTTGCAGCTCAGAGCCTTAGACCACTGTGCTGTACTGCCTCCTAAACAGCTGACGACCGGGGCTTCGACCAAGGAGTGTCTGCCGGCTAAGGGGCTTCCCCATTGGCTGTTGGTCACCCTTACGTCTGACTGTTCATGACGGGTTGATGGTGACATGGGTGGTCGACCGCTTTATCCGGACTTCTCGGAGTCCAAGGATTCCTCCTTACACTCCCGTCCATTGGATACGGAGTCGATCTGGGATCTTTCCACGAACGAAGGCCCTACTTCGTTCCTGGACATTCTCCACCTCCTCTGCAAGTCTACAGGGATGAAGCTGGAGCCTGCCCAAAAACGGGCTTGATATCCTCTTACAAAGATTCTGGACAAAGGGGACTCTCCGGATCTCTTCCCAGTGGCAGAGGCCATTGTTGGCCCTGGAGCTCTGGCAGTGCCCTGCCTCCTGCCCGGATTGTCTGCTAGTAATGCGGTGCCCACCGGTACTCTTTCAGGGTTCACGGAGCATCCCTTTGCTGAGGGGTTGGTGGCTGACTCCAGGTTTAGGCGCTTCAGGCAATACTAGGGACGTCGATAGACTGCCGGACAGAGAATCCAAGAAACTGGACCATTCGGCCAAAAAGGTCTATTCTGCCTCCTTGCTTGGCCTCCGCCAGGCGAGCTCTGCCGCCTTGATGGTGCATCTCTCATGGCCTGTTAGGCTCCATAGATGGTATTATTTCTCACCTTCCTGCAGAACTTCAGACCACGGTCAGACAGGTCTGGGATCAGGGTAGGGCAGTGGCAAAACGACTCCAGATGACTCTGGACATTGGTGATTCTTGTGCCTGCTCAGTGGCGGCCGCGGTTGCCATGCGTCATAGGGCTTGTCTGTGGATCTCATCTTCATGGCAGATATCCAGCACAAGCTGGCGGATGTCCCTTTGGGTACCAGCTTATTTGGGCCTGGTGTGGAGGGTCTCCAGCGCATTGAAAAGTCCAGTGCCACCCTGGGCTCTGACATATCCACCCAAAAGGACCCCAAGGGCTCCAAGCAGCAGAAGCGCAAGCCCTTTCGGTCCTCCACTCCCATAGCAAAATCAGCCCAGTATCATTCTGGCCAGCAGGCTCAGTCCGTGGCCTCGGTGGTCAAAAAACCTGGAGGGAAGGGACCCGGTGGCTCCTCAGCCAGATCCTCCTCCTCCTCCTCCTCCAAGCCTGCCCAGTGACGGGATGGGGTTGCTACCCTCTTGCCTCCCCAGGGTCCTCCTGTGGGGGACCGGCTCCGCCACTTCCTTTCCGCCTGGTCTGCTGGTACCATGGACAGGTGGGTTCTGGAAGTCGTTGATCAGGGCCTGTCTCTGTATGGAATTCGAGCAGTATCCTCCAAGCTGAGCTCGTGCCCCACGGGAGGACTTGGTATCTACAGACACTCGGTTGGCTTTTCGAGACCACATAACCCAGCTCCTCTGCAAGGAGGTTGTGGTCAGAGTTGTGGATCCACTGGCGCACCCAGGGTTTGTCTCCAGGTACTTCCTGGTGCCAAAGCAGATGGAGGGGGCTGGCGCCCCGTTCTAGATCTGCATGACCTGAACAAATTCCTCAGGTCCCGCACCTTCAGGATGGTCACTCCCAGATCATACCATCTTTGGAGTAAAACATGTGGTTTTGCTCTCTGGATCTTCAGGACACGTTCTTTCACGTCCCGATCCGTCCATCCCACCGAAGGTTCTTCCATTTGCGAGCAGAAGAAGCCCTTTATGAGTTCCAAGCCATGTCTTTCAGCCCCTCCTCGTCCCCCAGGGTCTTCATCAAATGCATTGCAGTGGTGGCAGCTACCTGAGGCACCAAGGGGTCCAGGTGTATTCTGATCTGGACGACTGGCTGATAGCAGGTCCCTCCAGGCAGGAAGTGGAGCGGTCCAGGGACCTGGCCCTCCAGACCTGCATCGATCTTGGCCTCCTGATCAACGAGGCCAAGTTGAAACTCGTGCCCTCGCAGGTGATCAGCTTCATCGAGGCAGAACTTGACTCTTCCCGAGTCGGAGCTCGGCTCCTGGCTGACAGGGTGGAGGTTCTCTCTCCTTTGCCCGATCATTTCTGGTTGGGCACTTGTGCCCTGCCTGGGACTTTCTACGCCTTCTGGGGTACATGGCGCCTGCACCAGCGTGGTCCAATGGGCCCGTTGGCATATGTGCTCCTGGAGCTAGCCAGCCAGTGGTCTTGGCACAAAGGTCACTTCACCCAGCTGGTCACTGTGACCCAGAGGATGTGGGACGCCTCCAGTGGTGGCTCATCCCAGAGCATCTGCAGGAAGGGACCCCGCTTGTCCGCCCCAAGCCGACGTCCATCCTGACGACGGACCTCTCATGGGCTGGGGTGCCTACATAGGGGAACACTGGGACCACAGGCTCTGGACCCCCAGGAGTCCTGATGCCACATCAACCAGCTGGAGCTCCAGGTGGTCTGCTAGCCTGACCGCATTCACTCTGTTTGTCCTGGGTCAAATGGTCCAGATCCAGATGGACAACACCACAACCATGTGCTACCTCAACAAGCAAGGAGACGACTCCTTGCCTGTGTGCAAGGAAGCTCTTCGATCTGGACCCTCACGCACAGCCTGGAGACAGATCTCCTGACCATCCATGTGGCAGGAGCCCTCCAGTCAGCTGGTGGATGCCCTCAGCTGGGTGGGAGAGGCATCTCATGAGTGGTTCCTCCACCTGGAGGTAGTTCAGTCTGTTCTCCCAGTGGGGCACCTCTCAGGTGGACCTGTTTGCCTCCAGAGAGAATTCAAAGCTGAGGCTGTTTTGTGCCTGGCCCCCCTCAGCAGGGCTCACTGCAGGGGGGAGGCCTTCTCGAGGTCGTGGGCCCCTGGCCGCTTTGCCTTCCCTCTACTTCCCTTGATCCACAGTGTTCCTCAAGGTCAGGAGGGACAACGACAGTGATCCTGGTGACTCTGGACTGTCCCCGCCAGTTTTGGTACCCCGATCTCCTCCACCTCAGCAACAGGCTCCCCAGGCATCTTCCAGCACGCCCGGACCTGCTTCCAGTTGGGGAAGGTACTCCACCCGGACCTTCAATCTCTGCACCTGACAGCCTGGTTCCTGAACGGCTAGAGTTCCAGACTTTGGGTCTCCCCCCGAAAATGTCTTCACTGTGGTGGAGGCACATAGAAAGGAATTGACCAGAAAATTCTATGCCTTCAAATCGAAGAAGTTCTCCATTTGGTGTTGGGGCAAGTGGCTGGACCTTTGACCTGTCAAGTTGCTAGCATTCTAGACAATCTTTGGCTCTCTTCCCAAGGGAGACTTCGGTTGATGACCCTTAAGGTGCACCGGCAGCCATCTGTGCTTACCAGGTGTGGGCGTCAGCAGTCAGCACAGGAGAAGGTGGTCTGGTGCTTTTCAAAGGCCTTGACCACATTTCCTCCAGTGTGTGAACCACCACCACCACTGTGGGACTTGTTGCTGGTTTTGGCAAAGCTCATGGGCAGCCATTTGAGTCGCAAGAGGTGTGACATGTCTCACCTGTCGGGAAGACCACCTTCCTGGTGACTGTCACATCACCCAGAAGGATCAGTGAGCTCCAGGTGCTTTTGGTGGAGTCTCCTCACCTGCCTTCCACAGGGACAAGGTTGTCCTCATGCCCCAACCCAAAGTTCCTCCTGGGTTGTGTCGGAGTTTCACCTGAACCAGGTGATGACTCTTTCAGTGTTCTTCCTGAATCACACCTCTAAGGCCGAACACAGGCTCCATACTCTGGATCTGAGGTGAGCGCTTGCTTACTACAAAGAGCACATGGCTGGAGTTTGAGGAGAGGTTCGCCAACTGTTTCACCTATGCTAAAGCTGCACCTGGCAGATCTGCAGCCAAGCGGATGATTGGCAGGTGGATCGCTTCCTGCATTGATCTCTGCTATAGGTTGGTGGGAAGGGTGCCTCCCAGTGGGCTAAGGGCTCATTCCACTTACCATGCCGCTGCGTCAGTGGCTTCTTCTAGAACGTCCTATCCAGGAAATCTGCAGGGCTGCTACCTGGAAGTGAGCATACACCTTCATTTCCCATTACCACATTGACCTAGAGTCACGCCAGGATGCTGGTTTTGGGGCCTCAGTTCTCCAATCTGTTCCCTGTAGGGGTGTACGCTTTGCCTCCTCCCCTCCTGGAGAACTGCTAGTAGTCTGCCAATAAGTGTGGATACAGTAACACATCAGTGTCCCTAGAAACACAGGTTACTCACCTGTCGAGTTGATCTTCCACGGACTGGTCTCTTCCATTAAGTCATTACTTGTGGAGTTACCATCAGGTGGAGCTGCCTCACAGCAGCTTCTTCAGCAGTCCTGTATAGGGCCGTCCCAATGACATCACTCCGTAGGTGGATTATAAGAGGGGCAGCCCCTAGTTCCCTTTGTTCACTTTCCCTCCGACTTCAGCTCACAGAGCAACTAACTCAGTCTCGTGGAGTAGCAGTCTTGATGGAACCTGAACCTGATATTCTTTTTTCTCCTGGGCCTGTGGCTTGCTCCCAGGCCCTGGATCTTCAAACATGAAGTCTTGCTATATTCTGACAGTAGCAGCGAGTCCCAACCTTGAACTGCCCCCGAGATGAGTCCACTTTCCATGCCAGGCATGGAACGCTGAGCTCGAGCTCAGGTGAGACTCTGTCTGTCTGTTCTTCAAACTCAAACCATCAGATTCTTTACTCTGTCTCACTGAACAGTCGCCCAGAGATTTCTCCTTCTGCTCGGTTCAATTTGTCGAATAAAGTACCGCCGACTCAATTTAAACCGTAACTCTGTCGGTTCAGTCTCTGTCTGTGGTATTTGTGAGTACAAGATAGGTTTTATTTTATTCTATTCTGTGTGGAACTTAAACGGTTTATCGGTTCGGTTTGAACCGATCAAGTTGTTTAAAAAAAAAATCTTAAATTGTGCTTTTAGAGTGTGGTTACTGGTTCTTATCGGTTCTAAAAAAAAAAAAAGGGGATTTTATTACGTTTTTTTCCACGACCCATGACACAGTTGGGAACCGATAAGAGGGTCTTGCCTGGCGGATTGCCATAAAAGGTTAAGTTTGGTTAGGGCTGGCACTATATCTGAGAAACCCAAAAGAAAAACCGGACCCACTGGGTTTCAACACTGCAGTGTGTGTAGGGAAGTCTTTGCCAAGGCTGACCCCCACACCACCTGTGTTTGTCTGGGGTTTGACCACCTCAATGCAGACTGCCAGATTTGCAAAAATTTCCCTGCAGCTACCCTAGAAGAGAGAGCTGGTAGGCTCAGGGAAAGGGAGGCCAAAAAGTCCGCTGAACCGGATGGCCCGCCTGGTTCGGTTCAAACCGAACCAGAAGGAGTGCCCTCTGACCAGGGCAAGACTTCTTTGGGCAAAAGGAGAGCCGATTCTGAGGAGTCTGTTCCGGCTAAAAGAACTAGAAAAGAAAAATCAGCTGGTGTGGAGCCAAAATTTTCCTCGCCAACCGCCGAGAAATGGCCAAAGGATCAAAATTGTTCAGTCGGTTTGGCTGGTTCCACCGGTTCAAGAGTATGATTTAGAGGAATTTTATGAACCGGAGGAAGAGGAATATGAGGAAAGTGAATGTGGATTTGAAAGTCTGGATGTGCCCATTGACCCGGACATCTCCCAGACAGACCTTCAGAGTGTCTCCTAGGCTTTCTGAGTCCCTCCCATTTCATGTTTTTAAAAAAAAAAAAAAAAAAAGTAGCTGAAACCTCCAGCTTCCTATGGAAGAAGCTGTGGATGACCAGGAGGAGCCTGACTGTGGAAATGATGGATATCCCAGAGTCTAGGAGGCTGTCTATTCCCTTGCACAAATCTTTTGGGAAACAGACATTTAAGATTTTAAAGACTCCTAACACTATACCTCCTGTGGGTAAGAGAATGGACAAGAGGTATACATTGTCAAGCTCTGACACAGAGTTCCTTACACAACAATGCAGCCATGTTTGGGTAGTGCAGGCTGCAATCTGTGATAAGGCAAACATTCCTTGGCTTCACCACCCCCGGACAAGGACTCCAGGAGGATTGATGCCGTGGCAAAGAAACAGTACATGGCAGCATCCTTGGGACTCAGACAGGCCATTATATGGGATGGGACACTGTTATGGCCCTAGCAAAACAGGGTCCCTGCCAGCTTGCCAAGGAGCTGGAGCAGGTGGCTGCTGATGGTATTGAGGCATCCAAGGTGCAATTTCATGCTGCAGTAGACTCCAATGATGTGTCTTCTAGAGTCATGGCTACATCTGTGGCACTTCGAAGAATGGCTTGGCTCAGATGTACTAGCCTGTCACAGGATACCCAGACTAAGGCCATGGATTTTCCTGTTGTGGGTAATTCTCTGTTTGGGGGAGCAAACGGAGAATTACATGAAGAAAATGGATGAGTATAGGACCACCTATAGGAGTGCACAGGCCAAGGAAAGGCAGGCCATTCCTCAAAGGCAGCTTCCCAGGGGCAGGGGCAGGTCTTTTCATAGGCCTTTTTACCAAGCCCAGGCCTCCTCTTCTGCTTATACCCAGAGGGGTTTTGTTTTTTTTTTCAGAGGGAGAGGCAAACTGGGTACAAACAGGCCTACTTCCACCCCTCAGCCCCTGCCAAACAGGCACCTTGATGGGGTTGCCAGGGCCGATTCTCAGCTACCTGTAGGGGGCAGGCTGGCTTACTTTATCCAGGACTGGGAGTCTCTGCCATCAGACAAATGGGTCCTGGAAGTAGTAAGCCAGGGACTGGTTCTCAGCTTCAAAAGTTTCCAAAAGATGAGAACCAGATCCTTTCCACCTGCAAATCCATCAGAGGCACTTGCCTTAGAGGCAGAGGTCTCTTCCTTCTAGCTCTCAGAGCTGTGGAAAGGGCTCCACCCTACACCAGGGCAAAGGGTTGTACTCCGGTACTTCCTTACCCCAAAAGACAGTAGAATTGCGGCCCATCCTGGATCTCAGATACTTAAACAAGCACCTTTTAAAACCAAAATTCAAAATGGTGACTCTGGGAATTGTTCTACCCTCTCTAAGGCCAGGGAACTGGCTAGTGTCCCTGGACCTCAAGGATGCCTACTTCCATATTCTCGTCAAGCTCCCATTGAAAGTACCTCAGGTTCGAGCTGCTCCAAGGGTATTCACAAAATGCCTGGCAGTGGTAGTTGCTTCTCTAAGAGGGCAGAAGATTGCCATCTTCCCTTACCTGGACGACTGGCTCATAGTAGGCCAGTCCCCAGACCAAGTCAAATTACACTTACAGATAACTCAACAACTGCTCACTTCTTGGGTTTCCTTCTAAATCTTCCAAAGTCAGTTCTAGAGCCTGCCCAGCTCCTCACCTTCATAGGTGCAGAGCTAGACACAGAGAAGGCCAGGGCTTTCCTTCCCCTGGACAGGGCAAGGACCCTGGTCTCTCTGGCCTCCTCATTCACCCTGCAGGTGTCTCGACCAGCAAGGCATTTTCTACAGCTCCTGGGGCACATGGCTGCTTCTACAGCAGTAGTGCAGGGAGCAAGATTTCAGATGAAGGACATTCAGTTCCATTTGAGAGTCTTTTGGTCTCAAAGGAAAGATCCTCTGACCAAATTGATCCCAGTATCTCGAACCCTGATCCAGGCCCTACAGTGGTGGCAGGATCAGAACAATCTGAGACAAGGGGTTCCCTTTGTCACTCAGTCTCGCTCTTTCATCCTTACTACAGATACCTCCCTCTTGGGGTGGGGGGCTCACATGGGCGACCTCACCACCCAGGGGTTGTGATCCCCTCAGGAATCTCTGCTCCCACATCAATCTGTTGGAACTCTGAGCAGTATTTCTAGCACTTCAAGCTTTTTCCAAATCTGTTCAGAACAAAGTTGTACAGGTCAGAACAGACACCACCACCACAATGTGGTACATCAACAAGCAAAGGAGGCACTCTGTCTACGGCCTTGTGCACAAGCAATGAAGTTGTGGTCTCTGGCTTACCCTGAACACCTCCCTCCTGGCAGTTCACCTCCCAGGCAAGGACAATGTCCTGGCAGATGCTCTCAGCGGATTTCCCAGGGCCATCACAAATGGTCACTGGACCCCTGGTCTTGAGGTGATATTTTCCAGATGGGGCACCCTGCAGATACATCTTTTGCAGCCCCAGACAATCACCAACTTCCCCTTTTTTGCTGCAGGCCTCCAGTGTTGGCTTAGTCCCCTGGATGCCTTAGTTCTCAGTGGGAAGGAAGTTTCTCTATGCTCCCCGTTCAAAGTGCTAGTCAAAATCAGATCTCAACCCTGCAAGATGATCCTGATTGCTCCAGACTGGGCCAGACAGCCCTGGTATCCACTCCTACTGTCCTTAGCAGTCCATCTTCCCAGGAATTACAACCTGTTAACCTGTGCTCAGGGGAGGATTTGGTACCCGAACCTCAAATCTCTCAGTCTCAAGGCCTGGCTCTTGAAGAGTTGGAGTTTGCTCTCCCAAGGTGTAATGTATATCCTGAAGGCTTCTAGAAAACCTTCCACCAGGGCTACTTATAATTCCAAATGGAAAAGGTTTTCCATATGGTGCTCTGGGAAGCATATTTCCCCAGAATCTGCTGATTTGCCCACAGTCCTTGATTATATGGTCCACTTAAATAGCTTGGGGCTGAGACCAGCTACACTGAAAGTGCATCTGGCAGCTGTGTCTGCTTTTATTTCAGCAGGTAAGCCCTCTTCTCTTTCAGCTCACCCTGTATTCTCCAAGTTTTTCAAGGGATTGCTTCACACCAACCCTCCATTCAGGGACCCTGCCCCTGCCTGGGACCTTAATGTTTGCATTGCTCAGCTTATACAACCTTTTGAGCCTTTGTCTTCAGCAGAGCTTAAGTACTTGACTTGAAAGACTGTGTTTCTAGTAGCCATCACTTCTGCCAGGCGCATAAGTGAATTACAAGCTTTGTCAGTGGAGCCTGATTTTATCTCCTTTCATAGAGATAAGGTGGTCCTCAGGACTAACAGGAAGTTCTTGCCTAAGGTGGTTTCAGATTTCCACCTTAATCAATCTGTGTCTCTTCCAGTGTACTTCACTGACCATTCCTCCTCTGGCGAGAGGAGGCTTCACAGTTTAGATGTGAAAAGAGCCCTTAGTTACCTGTGCTCACTACATAGAGCGTACCAAGGGTCACAGGTTTGACTACCAGCCTCACCATAAGTGAGGAACAGTTGGAGGGAAAGGGAAACCTGCCACTAAAAGATCCATTGCCAGGTGGATTGTCTCTTGTATCCAGTTTGCTATGAAAAACTGGGTGAGGTTCCTCCCTCAGGCCTGAGGGCTCACTCTACCAGAGGTACAGCTGCTTCCTGGCTGCTGCCAGGGACATCCTATTCTAGAGATATGTCAAGCAACTACCTGGAAAACAGTTCACACTTTACCAAGCATTACTCCCTGGACAGCCAGGCTAGGAGTGATGCTCGGGTTTAACACAGCTGTGCTTCAGAGCCTATTTCCTAAGTAGGTTCTGTCCCTCCTCCATGGAGGTACTGCTTTGTATGCTACTGTCAGAATATAGCAAGACTTCGTTGTTTGAAGAAAAAAATTACTCACTTTAGTAATGTTGTTTTTCTAATGGAGTCTTGCTATATTCTAACCTCCTCCCCACCCGCCTGCCCTCTCAGAACCTCTGTTTTTGGGATGTGGTGGGCAGTGCAGTCTTGGCATTTAGTAGGTGCCCACCTTTTGTTTTCACCCCTTCTTTTCTTTGGGTGAGTTGGTGGTGTGTTTTTCACTTTTGGGGTCTCCTGACTTGAGTCTTTTGTTTTGGGACCAAAAATGTATTTTATATTTAGTAGCCAGTTGGCTAGTGTAGGTTTACAGCTTCCACACAGGACCTTAGGGAGTTTAGCTCGTAAAGATCTGACTGTTTGAGTTTGAAGAACAGACACTCAACCGAGCTTGAGCTCACCGTTCCATGCCTGGCATGGAAAGTTAACTCTTTCATCTCCGGGGCAGTTCGAAAGTTGGGACTCACTGCTACTGTCAGAATATAGCAAGACTCCATTAGAAGAAACAACATTACTAAGGTGAGTAATTTTTTCCTTTTTCCTTTGTAAGTTCATGGCCGGGCCTGTGCTCCTCACAGTACCCCCGGCTCTCCTTGTATGCGGGCCTGTGTTCACTCACAGTACCCCCGCTGCTCCTGGGTCAGGGACCTCTTCTATGGTTGACAAGGCAGCCTTCAGGAATCCGGAGCAGGACTCGGGGACCCATCATCAGGGTACCCCTGCTAGGAGCTGTCGTTCCCAGCATCAGAGGGCGCAGGACTCGCACTTCTCACACCCATACCGATACTCTCGACTGGGCATTCTGTGTCAACAGGGCCTTCCTTGCTCCCGCTATCGTTGACAGGACCTTCCCTGCTGATGGAGTACTCAGCGGGACGTTTACCCCCGTCACAGGCATGTCCCTCATCGATGGGGGACCTCCCTCTGTCGACCTGAGCTTGTTGCTCCTCCATCTCCATCAACGGGGGGCGCTCTAGGCACACTCTTGTCGACAGGCGCTCCTTCCTCATTGATGAGATGGCTTCCTTTGTCGACTGAGCGTTCCTCATTAACAGGGTGGCCTCTCCGGGAAGTCCTGCTATGCTTCCCTGATCAACGGGGCTGCTTCCCCCGTGGATGGCACATCCTGGCGGTCCACCCCCTTCCATGGGGCGGCCTTCCTATTTGCAGGGTGCGCTGTACCCTGGCCCCATCCTGGACTGTGGGTCCACTTTGGGTTCAGACCCCCTTTCCAGCCCTGACATGGGCACCCTGCTTGGCGTGGCTAGGGTTCGCTCCTGTCACCCTCCGTCTGCTTTGTGGCGAGACCCGCACCCGATGCCCACTGCCAGATGCCCAGGTGCCCACCCGATTTCCTTGCTCCGTCTCACATGCCACCTTTCGGGGTCCACCAGTGACTGCCCCTGTACCCCGCCCTTGGCCCCGCCACACTTGGGCGCCCTCCTTCTGTTGACCCCCCCCCTTCCCAGGTGTTGGGCATTGTCTGCATCGCCATGAGGTCCTCCGTTCCTTGGTTCACGACCAGATCTCTAGCTCCCTGTGGGTACCCACCCGTGCCGCTCTGTCACCCAGCCCCAGCGCTTTTGCCTGGACCCCTCTTCTCCCATATCTCTGCTCCCCTTTTGGAGCCTTGGGACGAGAGGACCCCTTTGGGGTTCCGGCTCGGACACGGCTATTCGGACTATGGGGACCCTGGTTCCCCCTTCTCCGTGTCTTCTCTGCAGGCGGATGTCCCGCCTGCCCTGTGAGATGCCCCGCTTCTGCAGATGCCTCCCTCTGGATCTTTTGATGCAGATCTGGGACATCTTCCACTTTCCCAATGACCCGGATTTCCTTCACCAGGACCTTGCGTGACTACCTTGGCATGCTGGTTGCACCTGTCCGTATTACCACTTCCATGATTCCGTAGCAATACCATCACCAGGCATGGCACCACCTGCTTGCCCCCCTCCCCAGCGTGGGCTTCACTGGCTTTACCGTGGGGCCCCCCATCACTCTTGGTTGTCTGTCACCCTGCGGCTCATTCCGTGATCATTGCGGCGTCTCACGGTCGGGCCACCCGGCCTTGCTATACTAGTCTGGTGCCGCCGGATGGTGAGTCCTGGCGCATAGCTCTTATTGGCAAGTCGTCTATGCCTCCAGTACTCTTCTACTGCGCATCCTTAATTATTTGGGCAACATGGCCCGCTATCTGCATGCCTTGGCTGCGGATGCGCTGTCCTTCTTGCTGCCCTCGCCGACCTAGGTGCGGGTTGCCCAATCGGTGGCTGCCCTGCCCTCCCTTGCCTTCTCCGGCAAGCTATGATGCAGTTGATACCGCAGTCAGCCGACGCTGCTGGCTTAGGTAATTGACGGGCCTCCGGTATTCAGTTGTCAGTGGCTGATGCTCCATTCTGCGGGACCCGACTCTTTGGTGCGGTACCCAGTCCATTTTGATTCTCTCCAGGCCTCGGCCATGTCCTCTGGTCTATCCAGGACCTGTATTGTGAGTACGCCGTGGACCCGGTCTCCCGTTCCTGCGGGTGGGCCTCCGTATTCCTGGCCTCTTCCGGAGGGCATCTCTTGGCCGTGGTCAGGCTTCCCAGGGCTCTGCCCCCCACCTGTGCGCGTCCTCTTCCTGGGTCCGCACCTGCACCTTAGCTTCTCCATGGGTTTCCCCGTCTTCCTCTTGCAGGCCTCTGTGGCATCGGGGACTCCATCCGCCTATTGTGAAGACCTGCTCCTATTGAGGACTTGACGCTCCATGCGGAATTCTTGGTGACCTCTGCTACTCTCCCTTTGGGAGCCCTTCGGTGTCCCCTTGCTTTCAAGTTATCCACTACCTCCTGCACTTTCCGCACCTTCCGGAGCACTACTGGATTGTCTACATGCCATGTCCTCCTGATCCCTGCCTCGTCAGGATGTATCATTGTGCTTGGCCTCCTGTGGCTTACTGTTCCACCTCGTCAGGCTTCCCGCCTGTCTCTGTGGCGCTTTGGATGCCCTGGGGCACTTGCTGCAAGCCATTGCCTTTTCACACCCCTGCACGGCAGGGTGTATCATTGGCATGGCCCTATTCATTCTGTCCCTTTGGGGATCACTGTTTTACTTGCCACCTGCGGCAGAGGTGTGTATTTACTTGACTCTGGCTCTGTGATGCCATCCCTTGTCCGGGCTTACATGGCTATCCATTGCATGGGTCTGCGGCTCCTCCATGGCTTTTGTCTGGACTGTGCTCACCTTTTCTTTCCCGTTCTTTCTCAAATGGTCCTCTTTCCTTTCTTGTGCCCGGCTCCAAGCTTTACTGATACTCCCTTAGGGATCTTACTGCTTGGCAGTCTGCCATAAGTAATGACTTATTGCAAGAGTCCAGTCCATGGAAGATAGTGTGGTTACGTAAGAACTTACCTTAACAGTAGATCTTCCAGGATGTGTCTCTTGCAGTAAGTGCCCCACCCTCCATCCCCCTGCTTTTGTTTCTAGGGGTTTCTCCAGAGTCCTTGCAACTCCAGATGTTGGGTTGGGACTATGCATCTCTCAGTCCGCCCCTCGGTCACTGCGCCGTCGTGCTGAGCCGAGTGGTGAACACAAAGGGTACTAGGGGCGGGACCTCTTATACTCCACCTATGGAAGTAATGTCATAGGGGTGGCCCCTATACAGGACTGCTGAAGAAGCTGCCATGAGACAGCTTCACCTGGTGGTGACTCCCATAGGTAATGATTTACTGCAGGAGACACGTCCTGGAAGATCTACTGTTACAGCAAGTTCTTGCGTAACTGGACTTTGTAGGAGTGATATATGTTGTTCATCCACACTTATTGGCATGTCCTTTCCCCTTTAAGATGAGCCAGAAAGTCTTCAGGCTGGCTTCTACCCACCCAGGTGGGGTATCCCTTGGCTCTGCCCCATGACACCAGATCTTGCTTGCTGGAAGCAGAGGTGGTGTGTTGAAGCCGGGGAGGTCAGGATAAACACATACCACTCCTAGAACTACTGTTACAGGTGAGTAACCTGTGTTTGTCTACCATTGATTGCCTCCTGAGAAGTTTCTCTCTTCATTTCCATTAGCTCAGGGACTTTTGACCGCTTAACTTCCTCCCCAAGATTCTTGTGACAAGATCCAGTCTCCTGGCTTAAGTTTTATTCTGAGCCTAGTGTCGGGCATCAGACTTGGTAAATACGGTAATGGCATCTTTTTTTTTTTTGTTAAAAACTTTTTTCTGCTTTGAAGTTAGAACCATAAATCAGGGGTTCTCCTCTTGGGCTAGAATCACTCTGTCTTCAGCTGGTTGCAGCACCAGCATTTTCCAAAGAGAGACTCCCACTAGGGACC